>CM070039.1:72420425-72431190 GCA_036250615.1 Ptychadena robeensis
CCCCCCCCCCCCCCCCATGTGATGGCACAGGACATTCAAATGCAAATTGGGTTATCTTCAAATTTGGAAAATCGGAAATTCACCCCTAGTGTCATTTCAAGATGTGCTCTTTAAAGTTAACCCTTTAAGAAGGTGCCAATGGCATTGTATTGGAGACAGTTTTAACTGTCTCCAATACAATTCAAAGTAAAACAAAAACATAACACATTTCCAATTGTAATAAAAAAATTATTGTAAACAAACATAAATATGAATATAGACTGTTTTGAAATCTTTCATACCAAATTTAAGAGATTTTATCATTCAAATGATACATCTTATAAATTTTTTATATACTTTTTTTATAATAATTGTGTGTTTAAAACATTATTATATTCAGGATGTCTACTAGACCCTTCTACAGACATATTTTGGGAAGTTACAGGCCTACAACACAAAAAAATTCATTTTTCATTAGAGTCTATGGTGCACTTTTGGTACAGAAATCTGGACCTCAGCAGTGCGCTAGGGAGGTTAAGGAATGGTGAGGACCTTTGTACGAACAAACTGTTGATAAACTGATACTTCAACCTTACAATTGTCATAGAGAATGCGGGCCCTCTGGATGTCCCCAAAGTAACAATGCAGTAAGTGAAGGCCAAGCTTTGCATCCATCATAGATGTCCCCTCCTTGTTTTTTAATGTACTTCATCATTATTGCAACTGCTGTCTGGGGAAAGTATTTCAAAGCCATCATAAAAGATGACAGGCAGTGTAAGCTAATTTGAATTTCATTACCCATGATTCCTAGTTCCAGAGAGAGAAACACATCATGATATGTGATTATGCCAGAAAGTACACCTGGGGCCTATGTGAGAATATCAGAAAATTCTTACAAGTGCTTCTTCTTATCATTACAGTAATCTATCCCTGGGAAGAATCTATTTACTCCCTGTAATGTTGTAGGATAAAAAAAAACACAAACCTAACAAACAATCCCTGCCCGCTTGATGTCATGGCTTGGCACACATATAAATATATACATCTGCTGCCAATTTCAGAATAGGTGAGATATGTAAAACTGGGTCTATTACACCCTGCTCATGCCGTCAAACTGCAAATTTGACCAGTTTGTCATCTCATCATTTAGATCTTGCCCACTTAAAAGAAATGCTATCTTGCTGAAAGATTCCATCATCTTTGAATGACTTGATAGTAAATTGTGAAGCCCCTGTATACTAGGTCACGATACCATGTTTAGGGGCTTTTGCAATTCACTCCACAAAGTTAGCCATTTGACCATCTCTATTGGTTATTGTAGGTATGTTACACAACTAAACAGGCACATAGACTTCCTTTGCGATTACTGCAGAACTGGGATCCTAAAAGGGTATAGATTTACTAAAAACATCTTTACAGGGACGTTTCTCCCGAGTATGCGTGTGCAAAGGGCCCTTCAGCGCACACATTTCCGGCAACCGCCCCCTTCTTACAAAAATTAGAACAACTTTTTTTTGTAAATCTAACACATATTCACAGGAAAAATAGATAAAAATAAAAAATTGCATACACGGCAGTGTCAAAGCAAAACAAACAAAAATAAAATACATGTTGTAGGCAGGATCCTTGGTGTCAGGGGATCAGGGGGGCACCTCACCCTCCCTCAGAGCGCCCACCACTCCATGACCACCCAGGCCCCCTCGACTTGTTTCGGCACAAGATGCCTGGCCTCCTCAGGAGGGGATGATGTATTGGATCAGTGCTAAGAGTAATAAGAGTATATACAATCTAAAAACAAAGTAGTTCCATACATAAGTCATCTCAGTAGAACCAGTAATGATATACATAGGTCATCACAGTGTAAAAATTTGCAAAATCGATATTAGTATTACAATTATCATACTAATTTTACAGGTCTTACTAATGTTTCAGAATTTCTCCAGTGGGATTAATGGAATAGCTCCCTGGTTAACAGGGGCACAATATCGCTTCCTGATATCGCCCCCCTAGTCCCGGGCCCGACCATGTAGGGGGACCCAGAGGTCTGAGCGTTGCTCCCCACACCGTGTTACAGACAGAAAGGAGAGACTGACATTGAGATCTGGGGTTGGAAGTCAGGGAGTAGGCATATGTAAGGCCCTAGCTCCATGTCCGCTAATAAGATTTTGTCGAAATGCTCAACACACCAATTGATGGTGATGGGGCTATGATAGGTCTGTCTCCAGGAGCTGGTGGAGGCTTGACGGATCCAATAGTGGATGTGGAGTTAGGGCCTAAGAGTAACTAGTAACTAGTAGTAACTAGCTTGACTACTGAGGTATGAGGTATGGGGGTTCAAACAGTGTTGTAATGTGAGAGTTACATGTGACCCAAAGCCAGCTGGTGGTGTATGGAGACAGCTAATCGGAGGCTCAAAGAGGAACAAGGGGAGTGCTAGAGGTAGGGGGCCCCGAAAGATTAACTGGTATGGGGCCCCAAAATTTCTGGTGGCCCTGATTACCGTAATCCTGTATGGGTTACTCTCAGCTGGAGGTCCACTTGATGATTGCACTATGCTCTCCTTAGGTGCTGGGTGTTGCTATTCAGGTCCTGGTATGACTAAAAATAAAAAATAACATTTTCACTAATGTAATTAAGAGGAAGTGGTGTCCCATAAATGGGGGCTCTCCTGGTCTGAGGTGGGATCACAGTTGTTTGACTTACATGTACTGGGGTCACAGATATGCAGGGTAAGAGTTTTTAATGATACCAGGACCTGAATACCAACACCCAGCACCTAAGGAGAGCATAGTGCAATCATCAAATGGACTCCTAGCTGAGGGTAACTCATCCAGGTCCAGGTATCATTTTTTCCTACTTACATACATACAGCTGTCTTAGGGCTTGTCCCCAAGCTGGGTGAGCGGCGGCACGGCCAGCTTTGCCAGTTGGGTCAAGCCCTTAGAGAGGCAATGGGATAAACATTGAAATATAAAGAGCCTAGTCACCTATGTCAGAGCACCCCAAATATCTAAATATCTGTAAATATTCTCACATCCAATTTGACTTGGTCAGACATAGTGATATAATTCTCTGCATTGGGAAAAAGGATGATCACATATACCTTAAATCAAGAATTTGGGAGCCTCTAGCAGAGCTTCAGGCATTAGGCAGGCATTTGAGATACAATGTGGCACAGAGGGGTGCCTGTTTATATTTTCAACGCTCTTTTACTTTTAGGCTGTTACAGCTTTGCCTTAACTGCTTTTCTTCATTTCATTTAGACAAGAACCTAATTTTATAGATATAGCATGTTGTTCTTTCCATCCTCTGCATACAAATAACATGGGGGCCACAGGAATAAAGGCGAGATCTATCCACATTGTCAATTCATCCCACCTTCCAGCTCTGATTCCCCTAGAGAGCAGCATGCCGGGACACAGCCAGACTCAAGGTTATTTTCTGCATCTCACACTACACACATACTTAGGGTTTCTCTCCAGATATTGTTCTGTTACATTTCCACAATGCAATCGCTGCTAAGGGAAAGGAAAATAGGTAAAATGTTTAACTGAACTGGAACAAATCATTTACATATTCAATAAGACATTTCTATATGAAAGATCTATAGACTTACAGGTTACTATATATCCTGTACACAAGCATGTATCATTTGAGAATATATGTATAATACATAGTTATTGACTGAGCTCTGGTGTACCATACACATCACATAACACAATACTTAACAAAACTTACCATCTGACTCAACACAGAATGAAGACCTGGGATTTTATTTTCCTATAAAACACCAGCACCTGGGTCTCATAGAAAGATATTATATATTTTTTTAGCAGATTGATATTTCTTTTTAATTTATTCATTTTTCTAGAATTGTGTCTCCCAATTTTCTGAGATGTGATATGACTAAGCATAAGGCACTTAGGCAAGGGGCACACTTACCATTCTTGATCATAGGTTATCAATGGCGCGTGCAGGGCCGCCGTTAGGCCGGTACAGGGGTCCTCCTGGCCTGGCCACAACCATCTAGGGGTGCCCATTGGTCCTCGATGCTGCAGTCAGGAGGTACTGCCAAAAAAAAAAACTACATAGTACATGTACATGAGTGTTTAAAATGTGTAATGTTTTCCAGGCGCCCTTTTGTGGTAGAAAGCGCCAAAGATGCTTTAAAGGGTGCTTTTAAAAAATCATTGTAAAAAGCTCTGCAAAGTGCTAGACACGTGTGCGGAACTTCGCAATTGAAGTCAATGGGGTCAAACAACACTGTGAATGCAACAGATTTGGTAAAAGAGAAGAAATAGTCCCCTCAGGGTTGGGAATTTGATTGGAATGTGGGAATTTCTTTTGTTAGAGTATAACCTTAACTGTATTTACATATGTTTATACTGTGGTATGTACAAAACATTTTATTTGGACCCGTAGTCCACATGAGACAGAAAAAGACATGTAATTATCACAGACATATTGTATAAATAACAAACATATATCTCATAAGAGAATTGTGATCACGGCGGATATATGATTAAAACATGACAGTCATAACAATACGCGTGTGCTAGGTTGGCTTGTGCGACATGTTTCGCCACATGTGGTGGCTTCGTCGGGCTGCACATGCTGTCTTCACGTAAAATCTATAGATTTGGAGAGATTTGCATCATGGGTCGAATATTGGGAAACTGAATAAAAAGATCCGTAACATCACATATAGCTGGGCTTACCACTGACAGGAAACTGTTCTGGGTGCGCTAGGTGGTGTGTCCCTCTCAAGAAAGAAAACGGTCCAGGGGAAGCCCTCCCTATGGGCACTTCACCGTGTCCTTCCCCCTACGGGGGATGGGAGTGAAGTTTATAGGCTGCAAATGCAATTGTCAGCTGTGTGGCTGCTAAGCCTGTACTTTTAATAAGAGAGTTGAGAACCAATCGGGTCCTACCTTAAAATTGCGGTGGTAGCAGTGTGGTAACTTTTAATCCATCAGAGAGTAGTAAGCTGACAGTAGGCTGTGCAGTCCTTGGAGCCACACGGCTGACAATTGCATTTGCAGCCTATAAACTTCACTGATTGTGTCATGAACACTCATTTGGTGCCCGTAGGGGGAAGGACACGGTGAAGTGCCCATAGGGAGGGCTTCCCCTGGACCGTTTTCTTTCTTGAGAGGGACACACCACCTAGCGCACCCAGAACAGTTTCCTGTCAGTGGTAAGCCCAGCTATATGTGATGTTACGGATTTTTTAATTCAGTTTCCCAATATTCAACCCATGACGCAAATCTCTCCAAATCTATAAATTTTACGTGAAGACAGCATGTGCAGCCTGACGAAGCCACCACATGTGGCGAAACATGTCGCACAAGCCAACCTAGCACACGCATATTGTTATGACTGTCATGTTTTAATCATATATCCGCCGTGATCACAATTCTCTTATGAGATATATGTTTGTTATTTATACAATATGTCTGTGATAATTACATGTCTTTTTCTGTCTCATGTGGACTACGGGTCCAAATAAAATGTTTTGTACATACCACAGTATAAACATATGTAAATACAATTAAGGTTATACTCTAGCAAAAGAAATTCCCACATTCCAATCAAATTCCCAACCCTGAGGGGACTATTTCTTCTCTTTTACCAAATCGTATACCCTGGGATGGGAATGGGGGAAAAGACTGAGGGATAGATCCAGATACATTCAAGCATCTGAATGCAACAGAAGGAGTTCAAAAATTGTCTGACAGTACATTTTCTGTTATAATACCTCCTGGATGTTCTGCGTGAGTTAACTTGGGATGAGTTTCAGCTGAGAAAACTCATCCAGTATACTGGCTGCTGCATCAGTGCTCACCCCAATTCCATCACTGGTTATGTAAGGGCATGTTTCCACTGCATTTTTTGATCCGTCAGGACCCCTACGTTAAGCGCAGTGCTTAGCGGGGATCCTGGCGGATCACATACACATTACATGCAGGCGGATGCTCTGTTCAGGCATCAGGGGTTAATGTACCTCACTAGATTAACCCCTGCATTGGCAGATCGGCTCAGTGCTGTGAGAACAGAGGATCCGTCGAGCAGATATAGTGTATGTGATCCGTCAGGACCCCTGCCAAGCACTGCGCTTAACGTAGACAAAGCCTAGGTCAGTCTGTAGGCATGCTGGATTTACCACCACAATGTTCCATGAGAAATGGAACTAAAAGGTGGTAGAGATTGTCAAATAGTTCTTTTCATTTTTACCATCAACTGAAAGATGCACTCATCTAATTTCCAGTAATACTTGAACCAATGACTGAAATTCTCTTACATGACCCATCAGGGCTCATTCTATTTTATGCTCCTAGTCCATAATTTGTAGTTAACCACCTGCGCGGTAAGCCCAAGTGTACCAGCAATACTCACCCAGAGCTAACCTTGGGTATACTCACCTGTCTGGAGGGAGCCAGCTGCGTTTCTCTGTATGGGCGGACCCACAGATCTTTCCAGATCCACTGTGATGACATCATTAATGACACGCGGCCCCATTGAGTGGCATCGCTTTTTTCCATTACATCGCCAGCATCAACGCCGGGGATATGAATGGGGAGGAGGGAGGGTGTGATTGCCTGAGGTGCACTTTTTAAAAAAATGCACCACGTCTGTAACACCCACGAGGTTAAGAAAATCCAAAGATGTATGTGAGGAAATGACCAATATTACCAGAAACATTGACCAGATTGACCAGCTTTAGAGCAGTTATCTGGGCAATGAAAAGTTGCTAGGTACAAAGTGATTACATGGGGTTGTCCTGTGTGTGTGACTGAGTGGGAAACTTTGCAGTAGGACCAGCCCAGCCTTTACCTAAAATGTGATTATGCCACCTTCATGGTCTTTAGAACTACAGGTGAGAGTATAAATCACTGGGAACAGATACAGGAAATGGCTGTGAGACAGTGTGTCTACAGTAAGTGAAGCAGCTTTAGATTGAAGGATAACTTGGAGGAGTTACAGAGAAAGGGACTTCTTGTAAAGGTAATGAGATGATTGAGAGTGCCAGACAAATTTTAGAATTTTAGTAATATGCAACTTTTTAAAACAATGTTGGAAGTTATACTTAAACAGTAGTTATCTTACGGTCCATAAGATGCTCCACTGTCTAGGACACCTATGCTGTGGAGCGTCTCATCCTCGTAAAAATACTGGGAACTATCACTCTGCAGGTCGGAGCTCCATTCTCCAACAGCAGACCGGGTATTAAAGGATTGGGGGATGCTGTCAGAGGCTGCCCTTGCCTTCTGGTCCTGCAGATCTCTGTATGTGCGCTGCCAGCTTCAGGGGAATCTGTGCATTTTTCAGTATTCGAATCCAGTGATGCTTCATTATCTGGCTGCAGCTTTGTCTGTTGAGCCACCAGCACACCTAATCTGGTACCTTGTCGGATCTCTTGCACTAGAATACAGTGTTTCCCAGTTCCTTGTTGAGCCCTGAACTCCTGGCTCCTACCATGTACTTCCTTTAAAAATCCTTTAAAAGTCCTTGCTCTGCCTCATTGCTAGAATATTGTGCTCCCTGCCAATATCTTGCTCTTTGCTGCTTCTTGTGTCATCGACATTATCATTCATATACTGATCCTTGGCTTGTATAATCTGACTGTGCTTGCTCTTGCTCAATTACTTACCTGACACCATTGGCTTCTGACCTACGCTTGTTCCTGACTACTCTTCTACTTGCTGCCTCTCAACTACTCCTGCATTGATTCAGCCTGTATCTGAGTTGCTGTAGTAATCAACTGGACTCCAAGCCTGAACCTAAAGCATATTATATTGCGAATGTAAGACTGTATGTGAGCTGACTGAAGCTTCCTTCTCACATACAGAGATCTGCAGATCCATCCAGAGTGTGTATGTGAGCAGGCAACTTCAGCCAGCTCACATTCAGTTGCACATTTGCAATACAAACAATACAAAATCCACAGACCACCCTACGATTTTGGGGGAAGAAAAAGTGTGTCTTATATTACAAACATACAGTAGTTATCAGTTCGTATTTTATCTTTATAGTTATCGCAGATAACATTCTGCCTTGTACGGCTCTTTTTCTGCATATATTTTATTTTATTTGAGATCTGTATTCCTGCTGAAATTGTCAGAAGTATATAGCTACAATTCCGAGCTGTTTTATGTATTAAAGACTATGCCTTTGTGGGTTTCCTGATGCGCACCAGTCCATCCTTTTGATCTGGATCTGGCTGGGCAGTTGGATTTTACACTACGCTTATAAAAAAAAAACTTCAACAGCTGCAACTGATCAGAGGCCTAGTGCAGAGTTGTAAGGACTTTCACAAGCTGAGCAAGGACTGGTCAACCCAGTTATAACTTTCAGTAAAAAAAAAGATGTCTGCCAGCAAAATAGAGACTGTTCACATCTTTCCTACATTGGTTTTTTAATGAACTCCCAATGCGTGTCATTACTGGTACACGGCTTACCCTCCGCACATCAATGATTAAGTAAAATGGGTGTTGTTGCATGGATAATCACCAGAAGCTAATGCCAGCCCTGCAATAACATGGAATTAATATAGATGCAAATGTGATGCAATTGCTTGAAATGAACTGTTTACGTTAGGGATTTTAATTCATACCGATGGAAAGGAAAAAAAAAACATAAATGAGAAAATATTAAGCAATCAAAGGCATCCACAATATGCAGATATCATTTTGTCTAATATAGCAGAGAAGAGTTTTAATGGCACGTATAAGCCAATGCACACAGCATTAGAGTGCACAGGATTGCACTTTCTCTGGGATTAAACTGGTTCCGTCAGTTAGACATAATAGCTTATTAAAGGAGTTCTCGGTTCAGCAATAAAAAAAAAATCATATACATTTATAACTACGGGAGGAAATAGTTTCAGGGTAGGATGAGCTTTCCAGTGCTAAGACCTCACCAACAATATTCCAATGCAGGTGAGTATACAAACCAACAATTGTTTAAAATATCCTCAATGTGCTTTGTTTGACAAACCAGCTCTGGCCCCATTTTCTACCTGGAAACTAGAGCTGTCCTACTAGAATCTTGTTCTCAATAATAAGATGTGAAATTAACCATGACCTGAAGAGGTGTAAAGCTGGGCATACACTGGTAGATTCCCATGTAATCGACCGGCAATCAATCACAGCTCGGTGACGTCACCACGCTGTGATTGATCGTGGGTCAGTCGAACGGTAATCAATTTGTACCACATGGGCACATCAATTCCTGTTCCGTGGTCCCCCGGGTCTCTGCTACTCCCCAGCCTGTGATCAGAAGAAGCCAGAAACAGAGAGAGAGGCCTGTATGCCCCCCTCACGCAGAGAAGTGCTGGCACCGCCACCTGCAGCTAGCTGATCACAGCCACCAGTGTGCTGTTCAGCTGGCAGCCTGGCCATTACTTTGAATGGAGACCCGCTGTCCCCATTAAAAATAATGGATTTATTGTTGGACATGTTGGAAACCTGTTTAGTCGAGTTCCTTTGAGCAGGAACCATTGAAGGCACCATGGATGGCTGAGCGCATGGCGCCAGATGTTGCTCTAATCTGTTTCTTCATCGAGCCGTGTATGGCAAGCTTAAGGCTCAGTTAGAGGTGTCTTCCAGCCTTCTCTATGAAACCTGATATGAAAAAATATGTCTTGTTGGGACCTTAAGTCTCACCAGCACCCCCCCCCCCCGTGCTTTCCTGCAGTGACCAGTGATGGTGGTCCGGGCGGGGTCTTGTTGGGACAGAGTCTGTGAGTCTCACCAACAAGAGAAAGAGGACCAACCTAGGCTTTTGACCATTTTGATAACTATATATATATATATATCATATTTTCGGACTATAAGATGCACTTTTTCATCTCCAAAATCGGGGGAAAAAAGGGCATGCTTCTTATGGTTCAAATGCGCGACCCCCGTGGCGCCTTGGCTTCCCGCAAGCTCTCCCAGCAAGGAGCTGTCAAGATGAGAGATGCCGGCCTGTATCTGGCTCTCCCATCTGAACTGTATAATTGCTTATGCCAACAGAGCCCAGAGCTCTGAATATTGCATTTATTTAATCCATTGCATTAACCCAATTGATGTGAAAACGTATTAAATATTTTTTTCTGTTTTTCTGCTCTAAAAACTGGGTGTGTCTTATGGTCCGGTGCGCCTTATACGGTATATATATTTTATATTTTCAAGTTTTGGATACAGAAGGCAGGGAATAAAACTCAGGTATCTTTATAGGGCACAACCATCAATGTTGATCAACATGGTCACAATACAATTGTATGTTTTTGTTAGCTTAAAAACAATACTTGGATAGTGACTATATATTTGTTTGCAATAGACCTTTTGTGATTTCTTTTGCATATATACATTATTCTTTTTCTGTACACAGAATTTACCTTGCATAATCTCCTGAGAAGGTGGCCTAGACACAGAAAAACACATGAAGACAACTGTAATATTGTGTTGTGTGTAAATCACAATAAACAGTACTTTTACTACATGCATCAAAATTTGCCTGGAAACTCTCTCTTTGAGGTGTAACCCTCTCCACTTGTTTTCTCAATTAGATTTTTCATAGCTGGCTCCCATAAATGCATAAGTGGTCATATAAGTATTGGAAAACCAGCCATTCTTACTTTTCTTTTAAACCTCTTAAGTACCAGACAGAAATAGAAATAAAAAACATATGGTGCTATGTGGAATTGTCACAGGAAGTACCTTTGTATTCTAACTTTACGCCTAACTTAAAGCGGTTGTAAACTCAAAAAAAAATCCCCCACATACATTACATGGACATATTA
>CM070039.1:72436181-72449746 GCA_036250615.1 Ptychadena robeensis
GCAAAGCAATGCAAAAGTTTGTAAACCATCTCAATAGAAATTAGTATGTTGTTATGTTGTAAAGAGTTGGGGTGGTGTATGAAAAATTTTTGAAAGTTGAATGAAAAGGGGACTTAATCTAAACCACCTCACCCCCATCACCTCTGTCTTCCCAGATCATGTCAGAAAGTCAAGCTGTTACAGAATCTGGTGGTATGCTGAGGACGATCGTGTTCCCCCCCCCTATCCTGTCAAGATGTTACGCCTGCACTAAAAGGTCATGAGTATAGCACCATCTCTGACAGGATTGGATAAGATAGGGAACACTCGGAAGCTCTCACATTGGGACTGCCCAGAAGCCCCACAATCGACTCGGAGCCGGAATTACCTCGCAAAAACACCTGCATGCTTTGGGACACTGGTAGGAACCCTTCACACCCTAACCAGAGGCCCATTACCCCCTAACCCCAGTAAGTTCTCACGTCCTAACCCTATCACCCCAAGCCCCGTCTAACTCCCAAAACCTCCAGTTAAAAAACGTATCCCTCGTCTGTCTCTATAGAAAAGTGACCAGCGGAGATACACTCCGGCCCGTTGGGCCGTGATGTGCGAAAACCAGGGTAGCTTATCTGAGACAGGTTTTACCCTGTTCAAACGAACTTGTACAAAATGTTGGTAATGTGCATTTGGACTGGTATTAAAAGTGGCCAGTAAAGCTAGCCACACATGGTTACAATTTAGCGTTCAATCAACGATTTTCGATGAAAAAAAAGATTCGATTTTGACCGTTAATCGATGTCTGCCCACATAGTAACACGCGACGTGAATTGTCTGATTTTAGGTAAAAACGTCGATTGGAAAAGTAATCGAACACAGTTGAACAATTTTGGGTGATTGATCAATGACGAACTACATTTCTTTTTTTCCTCGAAGTGTTTTGTTGTTTGCGAATTCAATCATCTCGATGTGCGCTATACATATGACTACTTCCTGGGGAAAAAAAGTTCCTGTTAAAAAAACATAACCACTTGGCGATTTTGAGATTACTTCGATTAAATCAATAATACGATATGTGGTCATCGGCCCGACTAGGATCACAGTTCATTAGGTGATTTGTTATGCTGCCACCCCTTGAGGTAATTGTAAATAACTCTTGCCCTAACGCCAGTTTTAGTTTTAGTTTTGCGGGGGTTGGGTCTGGAAACCACTAAAGAATTGCAGGCAGGGGTTTTAATGGCACACAAGAGGGATTTGACAAAAAGTTTTATTTTTCATAAAAAAGGTCTATCAAATCTAGGACCTATACACAAATTGGAGTTCTACACAAATAAAATCTACAATAATTCTATCGGTGTTATCAGACCACCAATGTTTAAACATGATACAATGTTTGATTGATTGTACAACGTCACAATTACCTACATGATATCAGTAAAACGTACAGATGGAGGTTTCCTCCTAAGCAACTTTGTTCTAGTATGGCATCAGGGACTCCGAAGCGTTTTTCGTCCACAAAAGAGGACTCATCAGGGAGAGGTGGTCCAACTAGAACTAAATATGTCCATATTAGTATGCGGTACAATTACCAACAAACCATATTGGTACAGATGATATGCCAAAAAATGGCAAATAGAGTTCTCAATCATCTTAAGAAATCATTAAATGCTTTTCCATTGGAAGTTGTAATAACCAACGCATAGGCGAAGAAAGGATTAGATAGATGAGGTGGACAAGTGAGAGGAAAACAAGAGTTAAACAAGCACCATTGATTGATAAAACATGTTGTATATGGGTTAGGTCTGATCGCCTTAAGTTGATTTGAACACCTTTACATAAAATAAATCTTAAAATAGCTAGGTTCAAGATAGTTACATTTTTCTATGGTATTCACATTAAATGTATCCAAGTGTCAGTTTTGTTACTCACAGTGTAACGACTGCTAAGTAACGGGAGTGGGAGAGAATTCCGGGCATACTGGGCTGTTTAGGAAATGGACAAAGGACTACGAGAGGTGTGAATTTTCTCGGTCAGGGTGTCGGACACAATGGTGGCAGCCTGATGCTGATAGTGCAAAGTGACCTACAACGTGGTAGGTCCGCTTTAATTACGGTAGTTTCAGGTCTGCAATTGATAATGTTGGATTGGGACATCATTGCAGATGGTTCCATATTGCTGCATAACACAAATGACAATTGCGTTACTTTTGGAGAACAACAAACAATTTTTTTTCCACACTATGCTAATATTTTCATAATCTATGGCTATGAGCCAGTTGAAATCAAACTCATCAGCCAGCTCCTGGCTTTAACGTAAGATCTACAAGTGGGCGAATATTTCCTACAGCTCTGTGCTTACTCTCTGTAAGCTGGGCCCAACCCACATACAGTGGCAGAAGAGAGAGCTCTGCACTGTATGTGAGTTGGTCTCAAGCTGCCCAGCTCACAGACAGATTTATTTATTTATGTGTGAGTGGTCTGTCCAGATGTAGTGCTTCTGCGCTGCCTCACAGTACAGGGCGGAATGTGCCTCCTGATTGATGATGTCTAATGAAACTTTTAATAAAGCCGATGAGGCTGGACAGCTTCCCCACTAGTGATGAGCAGCATAGGCATCATTCGTATTCGCGGCATGCCGCAAATTTTTTGGAAAACATTCGGAAAATATTCGCATTCTGCAATATTCTTCTTATTGCGAAAATCTGCAGTTTTTTTGCGAATATATGTTTAACTTGCATTGAGGGGCGTGTTGGAAAAAAAAATAGAATTTTGGACGCCATCTTGGACACGAATTTTCAAAAGTGCAGATTTTCGCAATATTCGAAATATTCGCATCACCCCAATATTGGATTTAAAAACTGTTGATGGTTGCAAGGAGTGTTGCTAAGCTCTTGTTACAGCCTTCCCATTCGTCCACTTGCATTGAGAGGTGTGTGTAATGGAAAAAAAAATACAGAATATCCGGAATTGCGAATATTCGGCAATATATTCACCATCTTCGTGAATTTCCAAATTGACGATATTCTGGATTAATATTCGGAATCCGAATATTCGCGATCATCACTATTCCCCACCTCCTCTGCCAGTTGGAGCATGAAACTCCAGCCAGTAGATTTGTCAAAACCTGTCCTTCTTGGTTGGGGAAAGAAGCAGGGAGTACAATGTTTTTCTTTAGTTTATATCAGCAAAGGCAGAGAGCAAAGGATAGACCTGTTGTCCTTGGCATACATTATACAGATGTATTTTTATTGGAAAAAGTAATAAAAGCATGCAAATGACAAGACAAAAATATTTATTTTAAATATTTGTTATAAATGTAATGAATATAGGGGTCTTGATGACTCATACTCATTCCCAAAGGGTTAAACCCCACAACAATAATTACATTTTTTAACTGAACACAATTTTTTAATATTTGACATAAAGAATATACTTAAAGAATATACTTACATACATGTCTCCCTACGGCAATGTCTCCCTACGATATTCTATTCTACATCTTCTTTCTTACATCTTTAAATTCTTCCTTCTTCAAATTTCTTCTGTATCCCTGAAATTTTTCCCACGTTACTGCGCATGTCCACTCAGCTCTCCAGAGTACAATGTTGACCAACATTGGGCGTTTTGTACATAAACATTCGCCTCAGGTGAGCTGTCAGTCATTGGAGGATTCCGGGCCAACAGGGCTGGTGCTTTTGTTTGCTTTGTACCAGAGAAAAATTTCAAGATGGAAGAAAGAAAAATGGAATATTGCAAACTGGGTTACAATGCTGGTGTTGGGCTATGTAATTAAGTATGTTCTTTATGTTATAGAGTTAGAAAATGTGTTTATTTTAACATTATAATTTATTTAAACCCTATTTTAACCCTTTGGGAATGATTAACCTCCCTAGCGGTTGAGACGAGCCTAGCTCGTCCGAGCTTCAGGCTCGCCTCAACCGCCGGGAAAGCAGGCAGCGATTGTCTTCATCGCTGCAGCATTTCCGGGTTGGCGGCACCGCCCCGATCGCGTCACGGTGACGCGGAAGGGGGCAGGGGGGGGCCGGCGCCATAGACCTCCATGTTAATGGAGGAGTGCCGGCTTCCCCTCTCACGCAGCTGTTGTCAGTAATGACAACAGCTACGCGTAGAGCTCCGGCGAGATGCCGGAAACGGCAGGCAGTGTACAACGGCGCGATATGGGCGGTGTGCTAGGGAGGTTAAGAGGCCAATAAACCCAAATATTTTTTTTGACCATTTTAACTTTTTTGCAGATTTCGAATCTTTACTCTTTTGTTTGTTTTGTAAGGGGGGGGTGGTCCTCTGTAACTAAAAATGTCTTGCTACATACATGCACAAAATACTAATTCCCATCCAAGTGAGTAGCAAAGAGACATCTTACACAAGGATTTTCTGTAACACTGTTTATACAAAATTGTTGTATAAGAATTGTAGTGAGGCGAAGGCCTGAAATTTATGAAGTCACAATAAAGCTTTAAAAAAAAGTCAAGACTTTTCAGGTCAGAGAATCCATCCTATTAATGTGATGGACATAGGCAAATTGAAAAAATAGAAAGTTAAAATCAATTTAAAGGAATCCATCTGTGGAAACTCTAGCTATGCCAGACCGTTCAACCATATGACACAAGCAGTCAATGTGCTTGAGGACTCCAGTGATAGAAATGTCTGGCTCGGCTCCGATCGGAGAGAAGAGTAAACACTTCTCCATGCTGCTGAATAGTAAATGTCCACAGTGAAAAAAGGAATATATTAACTGACTGTCTGGGGCACAGAGTATGGACAGATGGAAATTAAATTGCCAAAGACGTATGGACAGTCCCCCTCAATCCTGATGGATTTAGTAGGGTTCGGCAATGCTGAATATGAATATAAACACCCTGCTGACCACCCCATCAACTACAATACATAGAATTCCTCTATAAAATAAAAGCCCAAACCATTGTTGGGACAATAATTGCATGTGAACCTACAGGTTTCAGAGATGACCCCACAGAGATGACCCCCACCACTTGGGTTGCTACTTTTGGTCCATGAAAAATTGTTTTGGGGGATTGGGGTAGGTGCTGAGACATGGCTACTGTGATTTAGTCACAACAAGCTTGCTGAAACAGAGCCTGGTTTTCATTAACATCATGATAAACATAATTTGTTCTTCCTTCTGGGAACTAAGGTAGCTTCTAACTCATCAAAATGCAAATTTTATGCTATGATTTGTCCCTTTTATAAAAGCACTAAAATGATTTCTCTGGTATAAAAGCACAGTGAAGTTATTCACAAATGACAAAAGCGGCATTTTACATTTTCATGTATTGAAGAAAAGTGGTTTAAAAAAATCATCAAAAAATTGTTACAATTGCTAACTAATTAGCGTTAAGCAAAAGGTTAAAAAGGGAATGAATAGCAAAAACTTTAATAATTGTTCTTTGTAATTGCAGACTATAATTACAAAGGACAATTCTGTCCTTTACATATGAGAGCTGATTAAAGAATTATAGCTACAACCGTTTGTATTGGTCAATTATACATGATTCCTTATCAGAGCAGGCTTTGGACATCTAAAGCAGGGAACAGATGGCTTGACATTTGAGCCATCCAATGTTCCCTGCAGCAGCGTGATGACATCATCACGCTGCTGTCAGATATTGGCGGAGCATGGAAGACAGCTCTGCTCTCCCTCCAGCTCAGATGAAGCTTTGCCTGGAGACCCCGGTTTGCCCCAGTTTGCATGCAAAGCAATAGACATCAGCCGTATAAACGGTCATTATGGCTGTTTTCGAGCTGGATTTATTGGTCCCGCCCAAAAACAGCGATGGCCTCATATTATAGGGGCCAGACAGATGACTGCACGGTGCTCAAAGTGGCCATCGGTCTGGCCCATACCTGTATGTCTGTACCGCCCTTTAAATTATTTTAGGAAAACTGCTTTGTGGGGTTGGGTGGCAAATCTGCCAATAGGACAGCCAGGTCCATCTATGCGTCAGGAGTTCTCTGAGGTTCGGCTGTCATTTTAAACAGACAGATCTGCTATACAGAGTAGAATGAAGAGTAAAGGTGATCTCCAAAGAGAGACTGCAGGGAGCATGGCTGGAACATAATGTATATTGGTTTTCCCTAGGAGAAAAGCCACTTCTCAGAGCCCAGAGAAACCTATAGAGACTTTACACTGGTAGCTCAACATGCTATTTGCAAATTCACCATAGAGGAGGGGCAAGCAATCTGCATGCTTAAAGCAGTTGTAAACTCAAAATTAAAAAAGACACGTACATAACATAGACATAATACTCATCTGCATTTTACATCAGGAAAAACTACTACACAAAAAAAAACTTACCTTCCTCACTTCCTCATACCTGTAGCCAACATGTTTATTACTGGCGAACCAAAGCCACTTCCGCCTATTCGGTTCACCAGTACTAGTGCACCCCTCCTCAGCAGAGGCGGTCCGCATCTGCTACAACCTGCCGGACAGGGGTGTGATGCATATGCAACCCCCCCCCAGGAAAATCAGCTTATATCAACCCCCCCAAGAAAGCTAAAGGAGTTGTGACCACATACACCACAACCCCAGCCCCCCCCCCAGCATTCATCTGTTGATGAGCATCACCCTCTGATCGTCTCTCTGGAGGAGCACCTCTCACTTGCACTTCTCTCCCATTCTAAGCTCTACTGAAGAAGAACTATATACTAATACCTAGTCAAAAAGAGATGTTTCTAATGTGAAGTTTTTAAATATATACCTTTATGGGTTTTTTGATAAATCCCTATTGGCATTAATGTGTTTGTTTTATATCTGCCTGGAGTTCAGCTTTAAACATGTTCTGGGACAGAAGAGGTGCTTTTGATGATGCAAATAACATAATAAATGCATCCCTGCTGTGTAATTCAGCATTATTTCCATACAGCTCCCATTTGATTATACATATTCACAAACATACATTAGAAAGTACTTGTCTATTCTTTTCATCCAACACTATGAGCTGCAATTGTACTTTTAATAGTCAACCGTCAAGAATAAGCTGTTTTAGGAAAAATTACTCTAATCATTTAACACATCTTAGAAGTTAAAAAGCAGATGCTGAAAAAGATTTTGCAAGTTTCTAATCTCTCTTGAAAGAGCAGCAGAACAATATAAATTCTGGCCCTGCAGCTGATACTCACATCCCATCCATTATGGGTCTCCAATGCCCCAGCAACAGTGACATGGCTTTCATTTCCAAGCCTCCTTACCTTGGGGGCTTTGTTCTGGTTATTGTCAGGTGTAGCACACTGAGAGATGACACCATCTTCAAATGTTAGCCAAGGAAAAGGCTGCAAGGTTCAAAAAGTGATGTTTTGTAGCTGACGAAAGTAAAAAGAGTGATTGACACCAAAGTTGTAAAACTTGTTTCTTCAGATTGAACAGCTCATCTGCTACCCAGAGAGTAATGCGGCCACCTAAAGATGGACATTTCTCCTCTGCTGTAAATAGCATTTTCTTCCATGGGAGTTGTTGCATGGCCAAGCATCTTCCTCTCCTGTTCAAGAAGAGTATCCCAGGGGTTTGGGCGCAGGGGGTGTGGGAGGGAGATGTATGGCTGGGTTTACATATTCACTCGGAAGGAAGGGTAATGCAACAGGTTGCAACAGGCAATATGCATACGAAATTGCAAGTGCAGTGACTCACCCGTACTCCTGAGTGATAATATGAATAGTATCAGGGTGATCTACCGGTGTAAAGTAATTCTCTATTTGTTAGTCTCTGGCCTCAACCCCTAGTATAGCTAGTAAAGGCACTTTAAAGGTGGGCATACAAGGGTCGATTGTTCAATCAATTCCCGAACAATCGACCCCTGTACGGATTTGCAGTGATTGATTGTTCGTGAATCAAACAATGTCACCAATCCCAATGATCAAACAAGATTCAATAGACGAACACTCAAGCGCAGTGTGGTGACTTCATCATGCTGCGTTAGAGGGTTCATCGATTGAACGGGTATCGGCACATGTATGCCCACTTTACTAAGGCTTTGCTCGCAGACCCACCAAGGTTTCCTCTCTGATTTTTGGAGTAAAAAAGTGTGTCTAAAATGAGTTAAGATATTAACACAGGGTCTGTATTTGAAATTGTGTGATGATAAAGAGGAAAGGGAGAAACTAGGGAAAGGCACTTCAGCTTTATGTACAAAAGCTGACCACATCTCCTGATATCGAGTTGACAACTAGAAGAAACGACTTAGAGAAAAGTGGTAAAACGTTAAAAGTGGCATCAAAAATTACTTTCACTTCCTAAAAAAAACATTTTAAAATCTGAAAATCTACAGTAGTTTCCCTTTTAAGTATTTTAACAGACGACTTCACAACATCTCCAGGAACAGAGGAAGATGAGAAGCTAATGATTAGAGACCTGCATGCAAAAGCATAACTTTAACCTTTTCCTTCTCCTAATTGTGGAATGATCATGCCTGCGCCTGCAAGACAGATTAATCTTTATAAGTCTGTTTTAATGAATCTGATGGTGTAAAATTTAATTAAAAGCATTAGTGTGAAGGTACGAGCAGAGGAAGCTGGATGCACATTTCTCAGCATAGGCCTCTCTTATTAATGCCTCTGTAACATGAAGACGGTAATCTCATAGTGTGCCTTTGTAACAAAGACATTTATTTTATTCAAAGTGATCTGATCTTGTGCTGGGATTTTTGAGGATACTAACGGCCAGATAGCACTATTGCTCTGTGATTATGAACGCATTATTTCTTGTAATGTACATTGCCAGTATCGGCATCCTGGGGTCCCCTTCCATAGTCACACCTTATACATGTGAAATAGTCTTAGCTAAATGCTAGGTGCTACTCATCTTTTACTCATCAATCCAATTGATAAATGAGTATTGTACTTACGGTCCTCCGTTTCTTGACACTTTGGCATTGTTTCCAAGGCGTCCCTCCATGGACATCTTGTAAGGCATGGGTTAAGGCATGCATTACAGGCGCAGGGACCTTTTTGACCATTTTTCTGCTTCTTCGCTGTCATGGAAGTGATGTTGGGTAAGTCTATTTTTTTTTTAAAGGAAAAAATCCGTTACCAGTGGATACCCATCCACTGGTAACGAATTCAATTAATTGTCTACTTGCGTTGGGCTCAATTGCGGAATGCATTACATCAACGCATGTGGAAACATGCTAATTGATTGTAATGTAATGTGTTAACATCCCTCCCTTTGAAGTATGTCAAACTGAGGAATGTTAACACATTACATTACAATCAAATAGCATGTTTCTACGCCATGGTTTTAACTCCATGGAAACATAGCCTTGTAACTCTGATTTCCTCATTACTATAAAGGAAAAATATCCTTCTTCCAATGTATGTAACCTCTTGGTAGAAATGGTAAATTTTTTTGACTAGCTGACTTTGTGAGTTAATTGCAAAGCACCTGAACAAGCCAGCATAAACAAATTGCTGGAGATGTAGAGAAGGGTTGAAGGAACTTTACAAAGAAAAGTATTGTCCTTGCACATGTAGTTTTTTTACTTTAATTTTAAAATTTAGGTTGATTTTTTTTTATTTAATACTTAATTTTTGCAAAAAACTACATGCGCTAAAGCAATACATTTTTGTACTGTTTCCACAGCCCTTCTCTACATCTCCAGCAACTGATGGTGATTATACCATTTTCCGGGGCCTTACACTCTTTTTTTTGGTGGCCTGAGCACTCCCTTAATAACGTTCAAATGATCAAAATATCCAACTAAATCCAGGGTCATGTGATGATGATTGGGCCCCTAAAGTTGGCCATACACACATGAACTTTTTCCTGCATGACCCTAAGGCTATGTTCCCCACTTAGGCGATTAATTGCCTGCAGAATCACCAGGAGGCAATCGTCAGGCAATTTTCACTGGCGATTAAAAAAAACAAAAAACACCACCATTATATAAAAAAAATCACCTCCATAGAGAATGAATGGCCGTGATTTTTGATCACCTGCACACGTGATCGCAAATCGCCTCCATTCATTTCTATGGACGTGATTAGAGGAAAATTTGATCGCGGCCCCACTCACAATTGCACGATCCAATCAATGGGGACAAGCCAATTGAAAGTAGTGTAGGCAATTGTCAGATGATCCTGCCGGGGATTAATCGACCTAAGTGGGAACAGAGCCTTAAGCCGGCCCCACACGGGTAGATTCCCGTGCAATCGACTGGCGATCAATTACAGCGCGGCAACGTCACCCCGCTGTGATTAATCGAGGGTCAAACCACATCAATTACTGTATGATGGGGACCTGGTGTCCCCGGTCTCTCTTTTCCCCAGCAAGAGAAGCAACCCGCCTTCAGCCAGCCCCCCCCCCTCCTCTTCTGGCAGAGCTGGGTTTGTGTTGGCCATGCCCCCTTCACACACACACAGAGCAGCTAGCTGAACACACAGCTTATGTGTGCGGCTCAGCTGCCTGTGTGTGTGGCTCAGCTATCAGCCCATCCATTACATGGATGGGGAAAGCGCTGTCCCTATTCAATGTAATGGATTTCGACCAAGGTTTTAGAACATGTTGGAAACCTGTTTGGTCGAGTTCCTTCGAGCAGGATCCACTGTCTAGGAATGCCCATCTTTAAGTGCTCACATTTGGATGGCCAGAACATTTACTAAGGAACTATAATATCATATACAATGCATCCGGAAAGTATTTACAGCGCATTACCTTCACCACATTTTGTTATTACAAATTTAAGCTTCATGGCAAAAGCTGTGAATACTTAAGTACATGTATTTCTCATTTTTTTTATTTTTAATAAATTGGACAAAATCTCAAGTAAACTGTTTCCATGTTGTCATTATGGGGTGTTGTGTGTAGAATTCTATGGAAGAAAATTAATTAAATTCATTTTGGAATAAGGCTGTAACATAACAACATGTGGAAAAAGGGATGTGCTGTGAATACTTTCCGGATGTAATGTAAAATGATCTGGCTGCTGAGTCTATTAAACCCTTCTCCAGAGGAGGAATCTCCTGCTATAACTGTTCATAATCAATCAGTGTGTGTGTGGGCGGGGCTTCAGTAATATTAATATACCACCACTTCTCTTGTTTCCGGACCTACTACCAACCTCTAGGGCAGCTATGTCAGTAACACTTAAATCAGGCCAGTTGGGGAGATAGAGGCATTGTGTAGCCCATGTGTTAGCTCCAACAAAACCATCAAGCACTTGTGGTATACTTCTGGGCTGTTAAGAAAATAATATAAATATGTTGGCACAAAATTTCAAATTGGAGTTAGAACAGGTATCTAAATACGGTTTTGGAAAGCTAAAGAGAGGTGTCTATGGCCTGTAGAAGGACTGTGAAATGAAGCAAACCTGTTGTCTTTGCCACCAATGTGATTACATCTGTTACAGCTAAAGAGAGCATAGCAGGTACATCTATATATAAGTTGTGACAAGTTGGGTATTTTGTCAGCTGTTCTGTTCTCTGTGGCTTAAGTGATTTTATATCTGTAAATAACAACTTCCAAAAAAAGATGATATGCTTCAAATGTTTCTCCAGGGAAAACTATCTTAAGTTCTGGATAGAGGGGAGGGATGCTGTCTGTGTCTCCTTTGGAAATATGTACCCCTCTGTTTTTACTGTTGAAAAGAATGAAAGGACAAATCATACTTTTTAAAGTACCTAGATAATTGCCTTATAGAGACTGGTCACTTTATTTCATTGATACCTAATTCATCCTTATTTCATGAATTTGATCATAACATAGAATGGAATTAAAACAGGATAGACTGGAGAAACCATAATACAATTGACAGTAACAGTCTAAGAAAGACTGTTTTTTAACAGTCTAAAAAAGAGAGGTGAGAAGGGATTAAAGGAGTTTGACCTATCTGTGAGCTTCTCTCCCATAGCCAGGGATTTCCCACCACCTGCTCCCATCCCTCCTCCCTACTTCATTCTGGGATTGCGACCTATCTCTGGATGCCTCCCTCCACCCTATTTCCATCCTTTCTTCGACTTTCTTCTCCCTTCCCTTTCTCTTTGCCCTCTCTTGGGCAGGTTGGCTTTAATACACCTCTCCCTTTTCCTGGTCCCAGCTCGTCCAGCTCTGACCTGTCAGAACTGCAGTGGACGAGCTGGGTTCTTCAGGCGGAGATCGGAGCCACAGAAGCGCAAACTCACTGCTCCGTGTGACTCCATTCTAATGAAGAGGCAGCTGCAGGGGAACGGATCACTCCCCCCCCCCTATGCTCTCCTATGTAAGCTGGCCCATCTGCACTGCCATCTAGTGGTTGCAGTGCTAATTTACCTGATCAAGTGAATTATTGAAATATTCATTATCTGATATTGTGAGTTATTCACAAAGCATCTGAACATATTATTATATTCAGGATGTCTACCAGACTCCTGTATGGACATGGAAAAGAATATATATGGGGGGGACCTACCCGTAGCCTAACTCACCACATCCAATAGTACAAATTTGAATTTGGGAGGGGGGAACTAGGCCCAAGGGGTGGCCACCCCCAGTGGACTTTTAAGGTGAGTATACCTTCAATTATACACTTCCAGTTGAGGGAGTGACGTTAATACTTTTATCATCACAGCATAGTACAGTAGATACAAAAATTGAAAATTGAAAAAACACCCTTATTCAAGATAAAATTACAAATTGGTCACATTACATTGAGGGGAGCTTACAGCCCCTATGCATGGAAATACATGTTTAAAAATCGTCCGACATCAAAATAGTCCAGAAAACAAGGTCCTGTACAATCGTGCTCCAATAACGGGCCTACGCGTTTCGTCCCTTTTTCGGGACTTCCTCGGGATCTTGGAGGCTTTCCTAGAGACACACAATACACGTGCACTTATATTGTGGATCATCCACATGATTATCATTATCACACATTATATCATTCCACACCACTACACCATGGGGATAGAGGGGTATATCACATGAACAGATGGGTTGCCGAGTGTTGGGGGAGACGGGAATCACGCAGTGCGGGGGCGTGGCGGTGGAGGCATAGTTTCAGGACTTGGCTGGGCGGGTGCGGGCATCCCCATGTTGCCTTGGCAACTGGCGATGCCTGTACGTCACCCCTGTGGAGTAATACGCTCCGCAGGAAGTGATGGTTGATAGAGGGCGGAAATGCATCTCTTAGAGATGCATTGCGCCCGCACATGACAATGGGCAATCGGGAACGCCGCTCTGGCGTGTGCGCCGGTGGTGGGCGGGACCGAGCAGCCTGTTTGTTTGGCGGGAAGGCTGGCCTTTTTAAACAGACCTTGGACACAAAGGATCAATAGAGATGAACCTTATGACATTACTTGAAATTTCCCGGAAAAACTCTGACAGGACAGGTGGACCAAGGACAGGACTTTGAAATCCAACATTGGAGACTAAAGGTATGACAAAGATTATGATGAGAATTGTTTCTCTCAATGCAATAGTAATAGAGGTGAATAACAGATATAATACTGGTACCTACCCCCAACAGGGTGGACTGACGGATATACCATACTACCTGGACCACAGATATGGCAGTG
This sequence comes from Ptychadena robeensis, assembly GCA_036250615.1. NCBI lineage: Eukaryota > Metazoa > Chordata > Amphibia > Anura > Ptychadenidae > Ptychadena > Ptychadena robeensis. Next base: position 72,449,675 of record CM070039.1, read on the forward strand.
GGATAGACAGACAGTACTTTGCCTTGGGATAAGGTTTGTGACATACAGCTTTACTGACTGACTTTGATTGGG
>CM070039.1:72486863-72503565 GCA_036250615.1 Ptychadena robeensis
GGGCTCAATAGGAACAATGGGACGCGTTTCGAGAAGAACTCTTTTTCAACCATAGGGGCTGACATGAGGCAAAGTGCATGGCTGACGGAGGCAAAGGGTAGGTAGAACGTGTGACTACCCATGGCCGATTTCAGCTGCAGTTGGTCACGCATTCACACTATAAGGGGCCGATTTTGGGTAGGGGGTCTTATCTTTAAAAAAAATATGGCTATTTATGCAAAAACTACATGTGTTGGACAATACTTTCTTTGTTTATATTATTTATATTATACCCACAACCAGTGCTGTTTCTAGCCTTTTAGGTGCCCTATGCGTGTTCTTACCCAACAGCGGGGGGGGGGGGGGGGGGGGGGGGAAGGAAAAGACTGTACATGCTGCACTTCCATCCTCATCTTCTTCTCTTTCCCTCTCCAGCTTCCGCCCGACAACCGGGGGCCCTATGCATATACGGCATAGCGGGAGAAACGGCCCTGCCCACAACCCTTTTCTACATCTCCAGTAATTTTGTTAGTATACTGTGTTCAAGGACATAGCTTACAAAGTCAACTAGTTGAAAAAAAACGAATTTGATAATCTCTAGTGAAAGGCACCACATCACAAGTAAGCTGCTATCCCGCCCGATTTTTCAGCCATTCAACTGCCGTGCATGTTCCTGACGGTTGCTCGGACGCAAATCAGGTTTGCCCACCTGAACAGATCGACCAGGATCCTCCCCCATGTTGGATCGCATGGTGATCCATCATGTCGGTAAATTCCTGCAACCTGCTGCATGTGATGATGTCATCACTCTCCAGTCAGTCCCTCATCTATCGAGGGAGGATCGGCCCATGCATGGCTACCTTTAGGCTAAATTTCCACTGTCAGTTTTCGATTTCTAGGTCTGCTATGGCTATGTCTGTTAAACACATTGCTTGTTCAGGTGGGTTTTTACTAGGTAAGAGGTAATTACTTGAATTAGTTGCCCAATGCATCACAATAGCACACTGAAAAGACGCATCAGTTACTGTGAGCTGGGGCTGAACATGCCAAAAAACACCGCTTTTACATATTTGATATTCTTTAAAACCCACGTGAACAGGACTGCATGCCACTCACATAAGCAGTAGTGTAGTGCCCTATGAATCTATGACCATAGGGATATAATCAGTGCCAATATCCATGCAGCTATAGAGGCATTAGGGTTTCTATGCTCCAATGATTTCACTGCAGACAAAATAGGAATAACAACCTAGCCAATGTTTCTTCAGACAGGATGAGCAGGTCCTTTGCTAAATGTTTTGGGTTGTATTTAGAAACACTAAACCCAGTGGTATTGGTGGAATGGGCACATATATAATTTTTTTGCTTTGACCATAATAAGTATATTTATGAAAAAATATGAACTAGGCCCAATGCCCTGTCTGGATTGTGTCTCATTCCACCCTGTGACATGTTAGGGGGCAGGGTTTGAATTTTGGAATCAAAAATATTTGCCATTTGAATGTGCTAGTAAATTGTTCCAAGATTGCAGGGTATGGCTCAAATGTTCTACAAGAAACAGTGACAATGAAGAGAACTATATTCCATTATTCACAAAAAATAACAAGATAGGGAAGGAGTTTAAAGTGTTGTATAATTACGGCAAACCTGTTGTGGACTTTAAGCTGTAAAGAAATGGAGCAAATGTTGAATTGAAAATTCACAATTCGCTTTATAAATGAGATTAGGCAACTGGCTATTCTTATTTCACCCATCTTTTGAGATCCATGGGATTTAACAGCAAAGGAAATCCAAAGGAATACATGTTCAAATACCACCATCTACAGGCTTCTCTGTGTGCTGCTCCCTTACAAAACAACACAGTGGAAAGATACAAACACCACAATTCAAACCAAATTTGTAATGACAACTTTTATTTCTTATTAATAAGTGAAAAAGGTAATGTCATTGTTCTAATATACAGAGAACACATAGTACTATTTAGTGGGTATTATGATACTTCTCTGAAATTACTCTAAACCACGTTGGCTAGTGTTTACTAGGGACTTTAAAGGTGCAATACCATACAACAGACTTAAATGGTTAAAATACTATTTACTATTTACAGGTTAAAAACAAACAATAGTAAAAGGATAAAAAAAATAATATGTAAAGTGCAATTCAAGGGAAAAAAACAACAAATATCCTCAATCAGTCTAGAATGAACTAAGCCCAATCTTGGTCCTGACCCTGGCGCTCATATATTCTACATGTATCAAATTCATCAAGCCATGGAGGTCTGGATTTGGAGTCACACTCACAATTCAAGTGGAAAAAGACACTACAGGATGATTCAACTTTAATTTGATTCTTAAAACTTACAAAAAAAGAAAAATAAATGTGTGTGTGGCCTCCAGGTGCCTGGACGACCTCTCTACAACGCCTGGCATGCTCTTGATGAGGTGGCGAATCGTCTCCTGAAGGGTCTCCTCCCACACCTGGACTAAAGCAAAGAAGGTTTGCTGTGTCTGTCAGCATAGTCTCCAGAGCATGGAGGCGCTACCAGTAGACAGGCCATATATCAGGAGACAGTAGGGGGGCAGCAACTCAGCATCAGGACCGCTGCTTCTGCCTTTGTGCAAGGAGGAACAGGAGGAGCATTGCCAGAGCCCTGCAAAATGACCTCCAGTGGGCCACAAATGTACATGAGTCTGCTCAAATGGTCAGAAATACACTCCATGAGGGTGGTATGAGGGCCCGACGTCCACAGGTGTGGGTTGTGCTTACAGCTCAACACTGTGCAGGACATTTGGCATTTGCCAGAGAACACCAACATTGGCAAATTCACCACTGGCGCCCTGTGCTCTTCACAGATGAAAACAGGTTCACACTGAGCGTATGTGACCTCTGATGTCTGGAGACAATGTGGAGAACATTCTGCTGCCTGTTACATCCTCCAGCATGACCAGTTTGGCAGTGGGTCAGTAATGGTGTGGGTAACATTTCTATGAGGAGCCGCACAGCCCTCCATGTTCTCGCCAGAGGTAGCCTGACAGCCATTCAGTACCAAGATGAGATCCTAAGACCCCTTCTGAGACCATATGCTGGTGCGGTTTGCCCTGGGTTCCTCCTTATGCAAGACAATGCTAGACCTTATGTGGGATATCACATCTCGCTGCATCCACCAACGCCACGTTGCACCACAGACTGTCCAGGAGTTGGGGATGCTTTATTCCAGATCTGGGAGACCATCTGCCACCTCTTCAGGAGCATGCCCAGGCATTGTAGGGAGGTCATACAGGCGTGTGGAGGCCACATACACTACTGAGCCTCATTGTGTCTTGTAAGGACATTACATCAAACTTGGATCAGCCTGTAGTGTTTTATTCCACCTTCATTTTGAATATGACTCAAAATCCAGACCTTCATGGCTTGATAACTTTTATTTCTATTGATAATTTTTGTGTGATTTTGTTATCAGCACATTCAGCTATGTAAAGTATATAATAAGAATATTTTATTCATTCCGATCTAGGATGTCTTATTTTTGTGTTCCCTTAGTGTATATATATATATATATATATATATATATAGTTTTGGGGGGACTGAATGTTAAAGGGTTAGAAGAAATGTAAAAATGCCAATCGACCCGCATGTCTAATCGCACGGTGATCCGACATGTCGATAAATTCCCGCCGATCCCATTAAAGTAATGGTCGGTACACAAAGGGTGCTCGCCGATCCTCTGAGCTGCAGTATGATGAAGTCAGTCCCTCATCTATCGGGGAAAAATCTGCACATGTATGGGCACCATAAGTTCATAAATGTTTGAGATGTTATGATTAGAGATGGTCGAATTTTTCGACTTGCTAAATTTGTGAGCTACTTCCAAAGCCTCTGAACATGGTATCATCACCAAAATTGCTGGAGATGTAGAGAAGGGTTGTGGGAACATTTGAAAAAAAGCCTTACTTTAGCACATGTCGTTTTTGCATAAATTAAGTTAAAAATTAAAAGTGAAATTGCGATTTTCAAAATTTTGACTTTGAACTTAATTTGTGCAAAAACTATTGTGTTAGAGACATACTTTTTTCGTTGAAGTGGCAATCCTTCTCTACATCTCCAGGAATATTGGTGATACCAGGTTCAGGAGGTTTGCAACTAGCTCGAAATCGTCAAAATCGTCGAATTTAAAAAAAAAAATTCAACCATCTCTAGTTATGATAACTGTGGGCTAAAGAGAGATATACCGTATATATACTTGAGTTTAAGCTGACCCGAATATAAGCCGAGGTGCCTCATTTTATCTACTAACTTTATGCAAAGTCAGATAGTGGAGTTTTCTAAATAAGGGTGGGCTATTTATATATATAGATTCCCCCTAATAAAATGGGAATGGTTGGTGATATTAACGTCCTGTTTGTGGCACATTAGTATATGTGAGGGGGAAACTTTTCAAGATGGGTGGTGACCATGGCAGCCATTTTGAAGTCGGCCATTTAGAATCCAACTTTTGTTTTTTCAATAGAAAGATGGTCATATGACACATCAAACATATTGGGAAAAACAATGGTGTGCTTGATTTTAACGTAACTTAATTCTTTCATGAGTTATTTACAAGTTTCTGTCCACTTATAAAATGTGTTCAATGTGCTGCCCATTGTGTTGGATTGTCAATGCAACCCTCTTCTCCCACTCTTCACACACTGATAGCAACACAGCAGGAGAAATGCTAGCATAGGCTTCCAGTATTTGTAGCTTCAGGTGCTGCACATCTCGTATCTTCACAGCATAGACAATAGCCTTCAGATGACCCCAAAGATAAAAGTCTAAGGGGGTCAGTTCAGGAGACCTTGGGGACCAAAAACTCAGGGAACGTGCCAGCTTCAGTGCATAAAGAGGGAAACACATCATCATGTAGCAATTTCAAGGTCTCCCGAATCACAGCAAAGTACAGTGTACTCTGATTTGATTGCCCGTATCATGCCATTGAAAACGATGCGGCCGTACTGCTAGGAATGTTAATGAAGCTGGGCACATGAGGAATTGGTACACCTTTGTGGGAGGCCACGAGTCTAAAAGTTTGCCTACCCCTGGTCTAACACTTCATCCGTTGCCAGGATTGCCAGTCTCAGCCTTGCTTTCTCCTATGATCCTGCCCCATATCCACATGTGGATATCACTACATTTATCAGTGTTGGACAAACTTTGACACCAAATCCAGTTGCCTCTACTTTTCTCAACTCACACTTCTCTTGTCCATGCATTTCTCAGTTTACTTTATGTATGTTTCATCCAGAGCAAACAAGTGTTCCAGCTGCTCAACAGACACTACGCTGTTATTACATAAATATTAATTAGCTGCTCACTCTGCCCCTGACAGCTCCACATTCCCGCCCTGAAGTGGCAGTTTAAGTTGCGTCTCCCTCCGGAGTCATGCTCGGATAATTCTCACCCGCAGCTTCCGTGTAAACACATCGTTACACCATAATTAGGATGTTGATAAGTTCAGGGCCAGAAAATTGCTATTTAAAGGTCACTGCAGGCTTCTCATTAACGTTTTTGTGTTTTAATCTAATGAACAGGTGAAAGGCATAAAATAAATACGGAACATTGGATAAGAAATAAATGATTCTCAGCAGAGAACACAGCACTGTCCTTTGGATGTATAGGCACTACCACCGTCACCGAACAATTAACTAGATTCAGCGTATATGCATGTAGAGGCATTAAGGTGTTCCTGGGCAATCCTTCCAGCACTAAAACCATGACAGGGTCCAGTAGGCCGACCCAAACTTAACCTCCCTGGTGGTTCACTGAGGTCCAGATTTCTGTACCAAAAGGGATACACTGTTTTGCCTTTCCGCCCCCATCGGCGTCACCAATGACACCGAAGACACAGGGCTGGAAAGGCTCGGTGTGCCTGCAGCTATGTAGAAATGCTGCAGGCACACGGAGAGCCGGCAGTTGCGCCCGCTTCTGGCACAGATGCAGTTTGCTTTGGGCGTAACGCTAGGAAGGTTAACCTGCTATAGAGCTATGCTCTGCGGGCGTTTATCGAACATTTGACCGCAGCATGATGACATCATCACGCCATGGTCAATCGTTCTGCGGATCGAAATACACCATTTGTGATTCGACAACCGATACTTTGTATGGGGACCAGAGAAAAACATTAGTTCTCTGGCTGATCAATGTTTTGTGCGACCACGAGTGGTCGCTCCAGGTGGGCACGTTCGTTTTGCGATTGATCACCAAGCGATCACACCGAATGCGCATGGTGATCATTCGCAAAATCGGCCACAGATTGATGTTTTTTTTTCATTTAGATTGGATAAAACATTTATCCAATCCAATAAAAAAGAAAACAAATGTAAACTAATAAGAAAACAAAATTCTAAGAAAAAACTTTTTTTTTATGTACCTTTAAAATTCCCCGACTGGGCCATGACGTCATCGCACACGAGTGCCGATCCCGAAAATAGCCGGAGAGATCGGCTATTTCCTGAGACACTCAGGTCTCTGTCCCAGAGGTGGATCCAGCTGCACAAACGCTCAGGTAAGCTCCCGCTCCGTGCCCGAAGCCAGGGGCATCGCTAATTTCAGCGTCCTTTTGCACGAACTGGCTTGGGGCATAGCGCTAGGGAGGTAAAAAGACCCTTTGCTGTCCAGTGATATACGCAGCATTTTCCACCTGCTGAAATTATACTTAAAAATTCAGTTTAGAGGTCAAGTTAAAAAGGTTAAATTTTATTTTACACATCAAAGATTGACAAATTACATTTTTGGGTCCTGAGGAAGGGAGTAATGTATGACACCACCACGTTTAATTTCTGACAACTTGTTTTCATTCAAGTATTTCATTGTTGCTGTAAAGATGATTTCTATATCCGTTACATCATTTTCAGCATCTTTTACCAAATTTTTTGTTCTAGAAGATAGACTTACTAAAATGAGTGGAAACACATCTATACAGCCCCACGGATACCCCTCTGTCGGTTGTGCATGGCTCCAGTCTCTCTTACAATGCGCTTCCCTGTCTAGTGTAGAGGTTAGGTCCATCATGCAGACACTCGGTGCTGGCCTTTAGATGGTCTGTCCTAGCTGTCTTGTGTGATTTGGAGATTCATTTTAATCCCCCAATTAGTATCTGTTGGAGATAGGCTGTGTTGTGGAATCAGCCTGGTGTCCAGATATCAGTATCCACCTGACCTATGTGTCAATTCTGTGTCTTAAGCCCTCCATACATGCGTCCATTACAGAATGAACGATCGTTGTGCATGTTTGCCATGATCGTTTGGGGAATCAAACATGGCCAACCTTTCAATTAATCCAGCTTAAAGAAATGTTGGTCAAACAGGGAACGGACGTGTCTGTTAATCCCATTCGATCACCACTACCAGGGTCCCCATCCAAAGAATCGAATAGGAATTGTTTGCGCAAAGTGGTGCTCATCGATTTGCTGAATGCGAGCAGTGACATCAAGATGTTACCATGTCCTACTTCATTCATTCATCTATCAAATGGGTATCCACCAATGTATGGGGGGCTTTACTTTGTGAATAGTCTGCTCTGGTTTCTGATATAACTGCCTGTACTGACTTGTCCTTGGACTCTTCTGATTAACCCATTGGCTACTGTATTCATCTTCTGTGCATGGCTTGGACTTTGTTTTTAGAGGAGTTGACTAGCCGTCTCTTTGCATGCACCACAGTTAAGCTGGCCATACACCTTTAGATCTCTCTGTCAGATATCCTTTAGATCTATCCAACAACTATGTAGTGCCAAGTCCTCTGCAATTGAACACAGGAAGACTTGGTGGTTTAGAAAGTCCCTCATATTACATGGTTTTGGTAAAACAAAATGAGATCTAAAGGAAATCTGACAGAGAAATCTATGGGTAGGTGTATGGGAACCCTTAGTGTGCACACAGAGAGAGAAGAGTCGACCTGCGTGGTGGTGGCACAATACCCTGTTTAATCAGAGACTGTGTATCAGCATGCAACATGGGGTGATAAAATGTACTGACATTGTATTCCTGAGCTGGACTCTGCTGGTGAAATGTATACAAACCAACATGTTTCGCCCCCTAAGGATTTCTTAGGGTTCATACATTGCAAAAAGTAAAAACAAGTTGATCTGCAAGTGTAGAGTTATGAATACACATATAGATTTTTATATCAATTAATTATATTAACAAATATAATTGTGGAAGGAAGGAATCCAAGTCATTATATTAATTTTGTTGATAAAATATGACATTATCTAAAAGTGTTTGCAAAGTAAATATGATTTAAATTAGACCATATTGTTTAGGCCCGGGACTATTGTAGCCTTCAACTTTGTTTCTCTTTTGAAAATAATTTTGTCAAATTGATCACCTGGTTCATTTCCTAATACATGTTTCAAAGCAAAGCATTTCCAGAATGAGAGGTCAAAGTTATGGTGAAGGCCTACATGGGCTGCAGTAGGGTTAGATATCACTCCATTATTCATATTATAAATATGCTGATAAATTCTTGTGTGAAATGCACGCTGGGTCTTGTCTTTGGTTTACTTACATCTTGTTACTAAAGGTGGGAATACATGGGTCAATTTTTTCGTTAGATAGATTAAAAAAGATACAGGATACTGACAGCCACCATTCTATTCTGTACGGCTCTCTGGAGCGCAGAATAGCGGTATATTTCTGCATCGGGTGTTGGAGAAGCAGAAATTGAAGCTGCGGCTTTGGCAAACCTCGGCCCGGACAGTCGGTTATTAGTCACACATAAGGGTAACAGCACCCACTCTCACCCCATCCTGAAGGAAAGAGCTGCCCAAAAGCCTACCCCGTAGTTACCTACCAGCCGGGCACAAGAGTCACACAAGTCGCCCACTGGAGGCCTAGTCGAACCCGGTCTATCTGGCTATATTAGTTGGTACACCCTGAAGGGGATCCCATCCAAGGGGCATTAAACACATTAAACCCCTAGGGGATTCGAATTGATTATACACAAGTATACTGTACCCCTATACCTGGAGTAAACTAATTTCAAACAACATAAACAGGAACTGTAACATTGTTGGTAAATTGGTAAATTGGTAAATCTTTTTATTGAAGCGATTCAAGTACAGTACAGTGTACAGGGTGTCATTTTGCACAAGAAATCACAAAGGCACAGTAAAGTGAAGGAGCATATCTGCGACCTAACCAGACGTACAGTAGCGCATATATACAATATCACATTGCAGTACACTGGTTACAAATTCGCACATGCGGCTGGGGCATCAAGACACTCGAAAGTGTGTGTTGGATACCGCCGACTCATGCGCAAGAAATAGATTTTCAATGGAACAGCAAAAACAAAACCATAACAAAACAATAATAATAACTTAACTATATCCCATAAACTGCTCAAAGAAGCCGGCTTAACTAGAGAAGTCCCTATACACCAATCCGCGAAAAGAGTAGGCCCATGCGCAACAGCGCAAGGTGCTATCCCCAAGGCTGCGACGCTTATGCGTTATCGAGAGAGAGCGTCCCCAGGGCATCGCCATCCGGAAGCCCCGGGTGCTCCCCCACCTCCAGCGCCCCCAGAGTGCCACGCAACTGCAGTGTTTCTTTTTAACATAGCTGACATCCACCTGCTACTAATTGGAAAAAGGGTATATACTCAGCTATTCTTTTTTTTGGGGATTTTTCACATATCTACAACACCCCTAAACAGCGGAAGATGTTCCACCTGTAAACCATCGCTGCGGCAAGTGAGAGAATTATGCATACATACGAGGCATTATGGGAAAAGTTGGCAAGCAACAAGAGTATTACACGCAAAAAGGTCAAACACCACTCAAACATATCCCTGAGATGTTCTGCCACGCTACTTCAGTTAGACACCCTAGGATTCCGGGGTCTGATTCTGCTACTTCGGGACAGGACGACTATGATCTCATATCATCTTAAACTTCAAAAAGCTGCAACGACCAACTGACAAGAAGATCTGATCTTAAACCCTTCTCAGATGAGATTAAGCTTAAGTTTACACTGGCAGTTTTTTACCGCCAGGTAAACGACCGTTTAACGTGACCGACTGGCGGACGCCACATTAGGCGTCCGCTGGTTGGCTTTCGGGCTCTCTGGGGTCCTTAATTAGACGCCCTGTAATCGCCTGCACTGTTTTGAAGCCGATTACAGGGAGTCGTTTCTCCTGAAGCTCCAGGAGCGCACTGTCGGTTTCCGAGCTGAAAGCAGCTTGAGAACCTCCAGTGAAAACTTAAGCTAAATCAGACATAAAAGCTGTGCTTTCCTCGGCCATTTCAGATCTGAAAGCTGACATCAAACTTACAAAATCACCAAGACAAAGAGATACATGATATATAAGAAAAAATGGAAGAATATGACCTCCAGAACATACAGGTGAACAGATACCTTGAGGACCTTGACAATAGGGGAAGGAGACACCATTTGAGACTGCGGGGAATCCCTGAAACAATAGAGACCTGCAGAAGCGGTACAATCCCTTTTCAACGATCTACTGGAGAGGCATAGAGAATCTCCTGTCCTTTTCCAAAAGGATACACAGTGCACTGCGTTCAAAAGGTAAAGAATCAGACCCCCAGGGATGTCATATGCTGTCTACCCGACTATCAATTGAAGGAGTCTGTCATCCAAAAAATGCGTATGCAAGAAACCCTTACACTTAATGGTTCGGTGATCTCAATTTTCCAAGATTTATCTCCCACAACCCTTAAAAACAGGAGAGCATTACGCCCCCTTTTATCCATCTTAAAGGAGCGACATATCAAGTACAGATGTCGCTTTCTCTTTGGTCTGATGATCGATGATCGAGCCATACAACTACGAGTCCCTGCCGAACTGGTTAATTTCGGTGAACAGAGAACCAGTGCCACAACTACTTGAATGGTATGCGGACTAAATTTGTTCTCAACGAGAAGAAAATCATTCACAAAACCAAGTTCACACCCAAGGTCCAACGCATCCCTTCTCTTCATCTTCCAGAAGCAGACGACACCTGAATAGGGTGACATCCCCTGTGTATCATCGCACTCCAATGAGAGACTTACTGCTGTAGTCTTCAGATAGCGGCTGCAAAGTTCTCCAGCTCTTTTATCCTACCCACTTCAGAAATGGACGAAGATACTTCGACTGGTTTACTACACTAACTTTAGTTTTTTCATAATAGGGGTCTTGGTTCATGTGAGGTTGATGTCTTTTTTTTTTACTTTCCAAGACCCTTATATATTATGACAACAACTTTAAGATAGATATTGTTTGTTTATTTGTATTTTTTATATTTCACAGTTTATATTGTGTATTTCAGTTGCTGAAATGGTTACAACAGATTTAGTGTTGAATAAGAGATGTACTGGGTAGATTTGCCTAGGAAGGCTATACCTTATTTAGACCACTAGGTGTCAGTTTTTGCTTCTATATATATCTAGTAAGTTTGAAATCCGCTTTTCTTCCCGCTCTGAGAAGTGAATTGCCTTTTTTTCACACAAGTTTCACTTAGGAAAATACCTTCCTTTTTAAATGCTTTGTTACCTGATAATGCATAGGAGAGGATTCTTCTCCCATTGTGCGCTTTTTCTTATTACAGTTAATAGTGATACGTGTTCTTTATTATTACATCCAATCCCAACATTTCCCTTTTTATAAAATTTTCTCTCTCACTGGGCGCCACTAATGTTAATACATTACCAAGCCAAGTGGGCGATAGGTAAATAAGTTTGATTGACTTCTACTCTACCACCACTATGCCACACTTAAAGCGGTTGTAAACTCAAAATAAAAAATCCCCCACATACATTACATTGGCACTATACTCACTTGTCAGCAGTATACATCTGTGAAAACTGCTACACAGAGAAAAAAGGTACTTACAATCTTCACTTCCTCATTCCCTAAGGCACCATCTTAAGTACTGGCACCTGAAGCTACTTCCGCCCATTCTGTTGGACATTACTAAGGTGCCCCTCCCCCGCAGACATATTTACCAATGCCAAAGGGTTTGGTATGGGAGGACAGTTCTGGTCCTTCCAGAGATCCATGTGCTGCATATGTGTGTTGCAGTTTGCATAGGAGACAGGAGTGAAGCTGAAGGATGACCTTGTAGGAGACAGGAGAGATTGAGACTGAAGTGAAACAGAAGGACAGGGATGACACTAGGTGTCAGGGAGGAATGGAGATTGGAGTGAAGCCAAAGTATGTGATGACACTAGGTGACAGGAAGGGATGGAATTTGATGTGAAGCAGAAGGATGAAGAAGTGGAGGTGATATGGGGTGACATGGATTTGGGGGCACACAGGTAGGCTGAGGATGAGGTTAGGTAGATAGGAGGTGATGGTGGAGGACACACAGGAGGATTTATGGGCGCTGCAGTGACAGAACACCTCCCATGTGATTGTTTCTCTGCCCCTCACAGCTCCCGTGTCCTCCATCCTCCTGGTCTTATCACAAACACTTTGACAGCTGACGGCACAAGCTCCTCTCTCCTCACTCTGTCAGCAGATCCCCCCTCCCTCCCAAGCTGAAGAGGGAGGGGGTATTTCTTCTGCTGACAGAGCGAGGAGCTGCAGACGGCAGTACATCGGCTGTGACAGTGACGTCACAGAGGACAGGCAGAGCAGAGCATTATTAGGCTGCAGAGAAATCTGGGATGATTTCCCAAGAGCCCTTTCAGCTTTGACAAGCGCCCAGGCACGATGTCAAAACGTGGGAGGGGCTACCTCAGAAAACTGGCCCCTGCTGCTTTCAGATTTTTAATTTTTTTCCTTTTTAAGCAGTGTTTGCAGTAGCTATCGGCAGCCTGATGCCGATAGTGGAAAATGACCTACAACATGGTAGGTCCGCTTTAACTGACCAAAACCAGAATAACTTGGAGTATTGGGAATTCCTCCCGATCCGTTTTTTTCTGTATATCAGAACACTGAAAGCTGTAACAATATACACATTTCTCCGAAAAAAATTAAGCTTCACTTGCTAATACCCAAACAGATAGACTTTGCTATACCTCTGGATATACCCTAGCTCCAACATGTCTATATTAATAATTTGTATCCTTAAATACTAAAGGGCTTATTAGGGCTTAATATCCCTGCAAAACAGACTCAAGTAATGCAATTAGCTCAGAAACATAAAGCAGGCATACAGTTATGTTCAAAATTATTCAACCCCCACTGAAATTGGGTGTTTTGGCCATTTTGACATTGATTTTAATCATTTCAGTCAAAGAAATGAAAGAGACGCTTGTAAGTCATACAAATATAACATAACATTAATAATGAAATAACCACAAATGTATTTTCTGTGCTCACATCATTATCAGTTTTATTCAACCCCCAAGTGACATTCATTCTTAGTACTTAGTACAACATCCTTTTCCAGTTATAACAGCTTTTAAAAGTGAAGCATAGCTTGACACAAGTGTCTTGAAGCGATCTACTGGTATCTTAGCCCATTCTTCATGGGCAAAAGCCTCCAGTTCAGTCACATTCTTAGGCTTGCCCGCTGCAACTGCTTTCTTCAAGTCCCACCAGAGGTTCTCAATCGGATTTAAGTCTGGTGACTGCGATGGCCACTCCAAAATGTTCCAGCCTTTAATCTGCAACCATGCTCTAAGGGACTTGGAGGTATGCTTGGGATCATTGTCCTGTTAAAAGGTCCAATGTCTCCCATGCCACAGGTTTGTGACAGACTGCATCACATTTCCTTCCAATATCTCCTGTTACTGAAGAGAATTCATGGTACCTTGCACACGCTGAAGCTTCCCTGTACCCGCAGAAGCAAAACAGCCCCAAAGCATGATTGGCCCCCACCATGCTTCACAGTAGGCAAGGTGTTCTTTTCTTTATAGGCCTTGTTCTTCCTCCTCCAAACATAACTGTCTCCAAAGAATAAGAAGGGTCGACTGCAGTATTTCGAAAGTCATGTGGAAAACCCCAAAAGTTTTGGGATAGTGTTCTGTGGACTGATGAAACAAAATTAGAGCTGTTTGGTCCCATGGATCAACGCTATGTTTGGAGGAGGAAGAATACCCCCACTCCAAGTTAATTGGCTACAATCTGACAGGAATCGTTAGTGGAACACACAGGCTCCTGTCAGTTCTCTAGCCGACTCCTCACAGCGTGATAATGTTTGATTATGTGTATTGTAGCTGGAATAGGTTGTTGTTTTACTAGGATACAAAATATAATTAGGAAGTTACTAGAGATGGTCGAAATGAATAAAATTCGATTCTACTTAAATTTCGAGTTTCCCAATCTAGTTTTTTTCTTTTCAAAGTTGAAAATTCGCATAATGCTCAAAAAATTTGCATAGAACACTCAATAAATTTGCATAAGGTCGAAAATTCACATAAGGTGGAAAATTTCGATTTGCTGTATGAGCTTCAACTGTAATAGAAGAATCAGTGTACATAGTAGCAGAGCTTTACAATCAGAGCTGAGACTGCAAACAGGTATGTCACCATAAATCATCCCCAGGCACCAGATTACACATGGAGCGGTGATGCTGAAGCACTTTAAACAAGAATATACAGTTGTATATGAGAAGAGAATTATAATATAATATTTATTGATATCATCTGACCAGTTTCGCACATTTAGGGGAATGTTGGTCCACTCCGTGTGCCGATCATCTCTAAATCTCTCTGTGCAAAACTCTGAGCTTGAGCTCCCTAATGGTTTTCTATTGGATTAAGGGTCCGGAGCTGATAGGCCACTCCATGACATTAATGTGCTTCTTGCTTGAGCCAATCCTTTGTGCCTTTGCTGTGTATGTTTTGGGCCATCATCCACGACCCCTTTCAGGTTTCTGGCAGACCGCCCACCACGGAGGTTTCGCTCAGGTTCACGATACATGGCTCCGTCCTTTTCCCGTTTAATGTGATTAAGTTGTCCTGTGCCCTTAGCAGGAAAAACAACCCCAAAGCAAAATGTTTCCCCCCCCATGCTTGGACGGTGGGGACGGTTGTTTTGGGGGTCATAGGCAATTTTTCTTCCTCAAAAACAGCGAGTGGAGTTATTGCCAAAGAGCTCTATTTTGGTATCATCAGACCACAGGCACCTATCCCAGTCACTCATCTGAATCATTCAGGTGTTCATTGGCCAATACTTTCAGCGCGGCACTGAACATGTTGACTTCCTGAGGCAGGGGGACCTGTTTACGAGCCCTGACAGGATTTTATATCCATTTGGCGGTGTAATGTGTTTCCAATGGTTTGCTTGGTGGAATGTGGGCCTGATAATTGAGGGTCATTAACTTACTCCTCCCGTGTAGTTCTAGGACTGCTTTTTACCTTTCTCAGAACCAATTTGACAACCCACGAGGTGAGAGTGAGATCTTGAGTGGAGCCCCAGAGCGAGGTCGATTGATGGTAATTTTGTGCTCCTTCCATTTTCGAAACCAAATCGCACCCCAACAGTTTCATTGCGGCTCTTTTGCTAATGGTTTGTAGCCCATTCCAGCCTGTGAAGGTCTTACCAATATTTTTGTCTCGAAATCCTTGGGACAGCTCTTTGGTCTTTACCATGTTGGAGAAGTTGGAGTCTGCTTGATTGATTGATTCTGTGACAGGTGTTATTTATACAGGGAATCTAGTTAAGACAGGTGTCCGTATGAGGGACTACTTCAGTAGAAAGTGTGTCTAACCACTCGTGGGAGCCGAACTATTAATGGTTGGTAGGGGTTCAAAATACTTTATTCACTCAATGAAATGCAAATCAGGTGTATCTTTATTTAAAGTTATTTTTCGATTTCCTTTTGATGTGCTATCTGCACTGTTACAATAAACTACATGAAATGATACTGTTCTGAGCCTTTCATTCTTTGTATTGGACAAATTACAAAATCAGTGAGGGTCAAATATTATTTACTCCACTGTATACTATAAGAAGCATGTTTGATCATGGAACGATCCCACAATTTGCACACAGTGATCAGGCGTTGGGAATCAGCGAAAAAAATTACATGGGTATGTCCGCTTAAGTTTT
The DNA here is from genome assembly GCA_036250615.1 of Ptychadena robeensis. Lineage (NCBI taxonomy): Eukaryota > Metazoa > Chordata > Amphibia > Anura > Ptychadenidae > Ptychadena > Ptychadena robeensis. The sequence continues at coordinate 72,502,819 of CM070039.1, forward strand.
CATAAGCCATGAACATTTTTCAGTCAGAGGACGTATAAAGTATTGGACCAAAGACGCAAATCGCAATATTGCAATGCTCTAAAAACCTGGGTGAGAGCCTGGGGGGGGGGGGGGTTGCTGAGAAAATAACTATCAAGACAAATTTAATAGGAAATAGGAATTTGTTAAAACGTAGAATAACAATATTAATGATCACTGATGTAGAAGAAATGGCAATGTTGTCATCACTGTCGAAGGAAATGGCAATGTTGTCACTTACTGTCAGAAGGTATGGCAGTGTTGTTCACTCATGTTAGAAGGAATGGCAATTGTGTCACTCCACTGTAAGGAGGATGACAATGGTGTCACTCATGTTAGAAGGAATGGCAATGTTTTCACTAATGACGAAGGAATGGCAATGATTGTCACTAACTGTAAGGAGGATGGGCAATGGTGTTACTCATGTAGAAGGACGGCAAAGTGGTCACTTTACGTCAGACGGAATGGCATGTGGTCACCAATGTAAGAAAGGATGGAAGTTGCTCACTTATGTTAGAAGAATGGAATGTTGTCCACTCACTGGTAAGGAGGATGGCAATGGTGTCACTCACGTAAGGAGGATGGCAATGGGTCCTCATGTCAGAAGGAATGGCATGTTGTAAAAGCACTGTAAGAAGGATGAAATTTGTTGTCACTTCACTGTCAGAAGGAATGGCAATATTGTCACTCACTTGTAAGGACGGGAGGCATGTTGTCACTCCCGTTAGA
>CM070039.1:72514274-72524555 GCA_036250615.1 Ptychadena robeensis
TCTCTATTGAATTTGGGATGTTGGTCAGTTTATGGTGATAGGGAATCTATTTTTAATAATCTTACTATACAATTTTTTAAACTTTTTCTCTACCAAAACCATGTAATATAAGGACCTTTCTAAACCTCCCAATCACTGTGTATTCTATCAGGGAGGACCCGGCACTACATAGTTGGTGGTTGTATGGAGTGATCTTAAGGTGTATGGGGGGCTTGGAGACTGTCAGTTACTCTACTTGGCATAGTAGAAAAAAATAAGGCTTATTTAAGCATAGTTAGGTGTTAAGCTGGCCATACACGGTTCGATATTTTCATTAGATCGAATGAAAACTATAGATTTTTTGTTCAATCGAACGAAAATCAAGTACCAAACAACTTGTTCGATCGATAATTAACAAAAAAGTTATCGGAAATGTTGGTAAATTTTGATCGAATTGGTAACCATCTAAAGTAAATCAAATATGTCAAATAATTTCATTTGTTTGGATTGCATAAAGCTATTTCCTATTAAAACAAATCGAACAATATTAAGTTTGAGTACATCCTAACAAAATTTCATTCGGTCAAACAAAAATAGAGTGTATACATTCAACATAGGCACAATCGATTTTCGATCAAAACTTCAAACATACTGATCGAATCTTTTGTCAATTGTGCAACAATCTATGCGCGAATGGCCAGCTTAAGGTGTTGTAGGAATGACAAGAGTTAATAATGGGTGTGGTCAGTAGAGCCGCAGGACTCTCTCAGGTTTCGGCTGAGCTGATTGGCACATATAAAAGCCAATCAGCAACCCAGACAGCACCTGAGCAAGTGCCTCACCTCTGCTCCTCTTCCTGCTCTAAGATCCCAAGCTAGGACGCATGGGCGAGGGAACAGCAGACAAGAGAGTACCTATGCTCGCACTAAATGCCACCAACTTTAATTACTCCTCCACATTTACAAAACATGGGCATGCTATGTCACACTACATGGGAAAGGTGACTTGCCAAAAATGACATGGGCTTTTCTCCCTCTCCTTTTTTTTTATGGTGAGACCTCTCCGTGTATTGCTACATTGCACTTGAAATGTGTGTTTATTTGGCACTTATGCTCTCTTTAATGTATGCTCTATTTAACTGTGATTTTTTTGTCTGTTATTGCTGTGTGGATTGATCTCCTTTTGTATTGTTCTGTTTTATTTATTCCTATGACTGTAATGTTCTTTGTTTGGAAAATCTCAATCTAAAAAAAATGACATGGGCAAAGGTGACATGGGGAAAGTGAATGGGGCAAAGGTGACATGGTAAAATATGGCATGGACAAAAGTGACGTGGAAAAACATCACATGGGCAAAAATTACATATGCAAAGGTGACATGGTCAAAGGTTACATGGCAAAAGTGACACTGAAAAATGTGACATGGGCAATAATGACATGACAAAAGTGACGTGGGCAAAGGTGTCTCAGAAAAACGTGACATGGGGAAAAGTGACATGACAAAAATTACGTGGGCAAAGGTGACATGGTAATATTTGGCATGGGGAAAAGTGACATGGGAAAATGTCACATTGGCAAAAATTATATATGCAAAAGTGACCTGGGCAAAAGGTCACATGGGCAAAGGTGACATGGGTACATGACGATGGGAAAATGTGACATTGCATTTCAGATTCACTTTTCCAATCTATTTAAGCATGATTGGACAGCATGATTTGTCCCCATATACCAGGGAGAATAGCTGGCTGTGTGCCAGGTTCAAATATTGTTTTCTAAAACATGGAAGATGCCTTGTGTGCCTGTCCATGGACGGCTTTATCCAGGGGTGAATGGACTTCCTCAAGTTTAATCTCCCTAGCGCACTGCCCGTACGGGCAATCGAGGCAGTGTACAAAGTGCAAAAAATGTAATAAAAGGTATCAATTGGTGATGAAATCTCTAAAATACCTTTTTAGTATGAGAGATTTCAAAACAATATGTATTTATATTTGTTTGTAATAAAATTTTAATTCAATTGGACAGTGTTTTGTGTGTTTTTTTCTACTTTTAATTGTATTGAATACAGTATCCGTTGTGCTGTATCCAGTACAAGTCTCTTTTGAATTTGGCTCCTCCACCCCCAGTGTAATGTCATCAGAACCATCACACTGGGGGTGAGAGAGTTAAATGACAGGGGGGGGGGGCCTGGGGGGGGACTTTATTTCAGTGTGCTTTTAATTTTTATTCAAACTGAATACAGCTTTCTAAGAAGAAAGCTGTATTCAGTCTGATTTTAAAGCAGTACATTTAAAACTCAAACTACTCTAAACAGACTGGTTACTGTTTGTTTTGACTTCGGCAGATCAGCTGAGTCCTCCTTTTTTCCTCGGCCGTGTGTCACAGCACTAAGCACTACTTCTCTTCTCCAATCTCAGAAGAAACAGTTTCCATACTTGAATCACTCTGATCACACTCCTCTATATAGAAACTGTGAGCAGAGCGATTCTGAGATGTAGTACAGGAAGTAGTGATGTGACACTCCGGCTGGGGAGGAGAGATTTCTGCTGCAATCTCAGAGCAAACTCTGAGATTTCTCAATCCAACCACTCTGAACACAGTTTCTAAATAGAATACTGTGTTCAGAGTGGTTAAAAGTTAAAAAGCGCACTGCAGATCCCTCTCCCCGCCCCCCACCCCTTGGGGGGTGGAGAGGGATCTTCTCCACTCCCGGAAGCCTGCAGCAGTGGCGTGAAGTGGCCAGATCAGGTAAGCTGGCGATGCAGGGAACCTCTCAGGGGCAGACAAACCCAGTTCGTTCAGTGCACTTTTTGCGCGTCCAGAGCGAACGAGCTGGGTTCGTCTCAACCACTAGGGAGGTTTAGTATCACAATATACACTGACCGGCCACTTTATTAGGCACACCTTGCTAGTCCCAGGTTGGGCCCCTTTTTGCCTTCATCCTTCGTGGCATACATTCATCAACGTCCTGGAAACATTCCTCAGAGACATTGGTCCATAGTGACATGACAGCATCACGTTGCTGCAGATTTGTCGGCTGCACATCCATGATGCGATTCTCCCGTTCCACCACATCCCAAAGGTGCTATTGTATGAGATCTGGTGACTGTGGAGGCCTGAGATGATTCGAGCTTTATGACATGGCGCATTATTTTGCTTGAAGTCGCCATCAGAAGATGGGTACACTGTGGTCATAAAGGGATGGACATGGTCAGCAACAATAAGTGTGCCAAGAAAATGTCCCCCACACCATTACACCAACACCACCAGCCTGAACCGTTGATACAAGGCAGGATGGATCCATCCTTTCATGTTGTTGACGTAAAATTTTGACCCTAACATCTGAATGTCGCGGCAGAAATCGAGACTCATCAGACCAGGCAACATTTTTCCAATCCTCCATTGTCCAATTCCGGTGAGCCTGTGCGAATTGTTGCCTCAGTTTCCTGTTCGTAGCTGACAGGAGTGGCACCTGGATTGGTCTTCTGCTGCTGAAGGCCATCTGCCTCAAGGTTCGACATGTAGTGCATTCAGAGATGCTCTTCTGCATACCTTGCTTGTAACTTTCTATCAGCTCGAACCACTTTGGCCATTCTCCTCTGACCTCTGGCATCAACAAGGCAATTGCGCCCACAGAACTGCTGCTCAGTGGATGTTTTCCCTTTTTCGGATCATTTTCTGTAAACCCTAGAGATGGTTGTGCGTGGCAATCTCAGTAGATCAGTAGTTTCTGAAATGCTCAGACCAGCCCGTCTGGCACCAACAACCATGCCACGTTCAAAGTCACTTAAATCACCTTTCTTCCTCATCCCACCATGTGATTTGCTGACCAGTAATTTGTATCAATGAGCAGTTGGACAGGTGTCAGGTGGTGGAATAGTGAAAGCAAAGGCATGGCATAGGTGAAAGCCAATCAGTGACCCAGACGGCCCCTGGGCAAGTCCCTCACCTCTTCTCCTCCTCCCTCTCTAAGAAGACTCGTCAACAAGGGGGGGCGCCAGACAGGATGGTTCTTATGCCCTATGCATTAACAGTTAGGTTTCAGGGGTTGCAAGTGGATGGCCAAGGGGGACAACTGAAGAACACTTAAAGGGCCGCAGGTTGGGCACCTGGGTGCTAGCCTGATGGCAAGTGCTTACTAGTGACATTGTGGCTGAAATTGGTATTGCAGAGATTGAGACCAACATTTCTGGAGATGTAGAGAAGGGTTGTGGGAACATTGGAAAAAAAACTATGGCTCTAGTGCATGTAGTTTTTGCTTAAATTAAGTTCAAAGACAAAATCGAAGTTCCGATTTTCGAAATTTTGACTTGACTTTGAACTTAATTTGTGCAAAAACTATTTGTGTTAGAGACATACTTTTGTTGTTGTATACCCTTCTCTACATCTCCAGCATCTCCAGCAAGACAATATCATGTTCAGGGGCTTTGCAATAACTTGAAATAATCAAATAAAAATTTTTTTTTACCATCTCTAGTCTGCAATACCAATTATATGCTGATGACACCCAAAGTTACCTATCCACCCCGGCCTTTACTCCCTCTGTACTGGACAACATCTCTCAGTGCCTATCGGCCATCTCTCCATGGATGGCTGACAGATTCCTTAAACTCAATCTGAGCAAAACTGAGCTCATCATCTCTTATGATTTCTCATCTGGACTACTGCAACATCATCCTCTGGTCTTCCTCTCACTAGACTATCGCCTCTTCAGTCTGTCATGAATGCTGCTGCTAGACTCATCTACTCCTCTAACCGCTCCTCATCTGCTGCTCCTCTCTGCAAATCTCTACATTGGCTTCCAATTGTCCAGAGAATTACATTTACAGTTCTGTGCCATGCTTTTAAATCTCTCCACACCTCTTGTCCTACTTACATTTCCAACCTGGTACACACATCCCTAACCACCCCCTCCGCTCCTCCAGTGACCTACTAATGACCCGCTCATAACCTCACCACATGCGTGGCTTCAAGACTTCTCTAGGGCCGCTGCTACTCTTTGGAACTATCTTGCTCGCCCCATCAGACTTTCTCCTACCTTTGTAGTACCATTCCCCAAACCTATTGTATACCTTGTTCCCCAACCTATTAGATTGTAAGCCCGACCAGGCTTACAATCGAATAGGTCCTCTATTCCTCCTGTGTCATATCCTGAACCTGTGTGTTATATTGTGTTGCATCTCAACTCTAATGTATTGTACAGCGCTGCATAATATGCTGGCGCTATATAAATAAATGATGATAACAATAATAATGGAGCATGTTCTGAGAGACAATAATATAGAGGCTTCTGTTATAGATGCTTACATATTTGAAGGAGGTAATGATCGGATGGTCAGTAGTCGGTCGTAGTTCCCATCCCCAAAAACCATAGAAATAAGAAAAATACCCTCATGGGACTTTAACTGGAACACCGACTCCCTTGTTGATATAGACTCAAGTCATAATCTTAAAATATTACATTGCTTATGCAACAATTAAATTGCATAAGCAATGTCACAGTAGATGCTATACAAAAAGCACATACAAATCCAAATACAGATGATATGGTCTAATCCACATATTCCAACATCAAATAAAATGTGCACACATGCTCTATTTGCAATCTATAAAAGAATCCACATTGTGGGGTGCATTTGCAAACGCCTAATCGGATTAAGTAAAATCACAGACGAGGAGTGATGGTCAGAATGGGCAAAACCCCGGTGGATCTTAACAAAAGTATATGTCTGGGACTTCATTCTGGAGATATAAAAGTAGCAAAGTGCTATCCCAATACCCGACAACTGGTCTTTTAGGTGTAAAGGGATGCAGGGGATGCATAAGGAAGCAATGTGCTATCCCAATACCAGACACTTGGTCTTTTAAGTGTAAAGGGATGCAGGGGTTCCAAAGCATAAAATACGGGGTCATAAACAATACCAATAAAAGGTCTAGCCGGGAAGGTACGGTTATGGGTAGAATATGTTACAAAAGAAAAGAAAATGAACCAGCACGGCAGGGTGGATTCCCGCAAGTCTGGTTGTGGCCAGACACCACTGTAGCTGCAGGAACATCAGGTGCTGTAGATAGCTCAGCAGATCGGCATCCCTACCAAGGAGGGGGTGCCGATCGTCCCGATAGCGCCCGGGAAACTGGCACTATCAGCATCCCCTGCACCAAGTGTATTCCTTGGTGGGGATGCCGATCTGTTGAGCTGTCCGCCGGCATCCCCACCAGGAAATGCACTTCCGTGCAGGGGATGCTGATAGTGCCGGTTCAGTGCAGGGGATGCCGATAGTGCCGGTTTTCCGGGCGCTATCGGCACCCTCTCCTTGGTGAGGATGCCGGCGGACCCGAACCCCTTACCTTACCACAGGACCCAATGTTTCACAGCGGATGCTGTGGATAGGTCAGCGGATCGGGTCCGCCATTTGAATTGGAAAATGTGTACGTACGTGACACCGGGGGGGGGGATCTGCTTTCACACAGGAAGCATGAAAGCCGATCAGAGCCGCTTGGACAGGTGAGTGAGCGCAGCAGGGCTCCGATCAGCGCTGCACTTTTAGCAAGTCAGCACTGGACGAGCTGGACGCGTCACAACCGCTAGGTAGGTTAAATACAAAGAAGGATCTCTTGCTCCCTGGCTCCCTCTTCTGCTGTGATCTCTTCAAACACCGCTGTTGTGGCACCTGCCACCCCACCAGCAATCCATCCAGTAGCAACACCACCGCCACGGTCACCTAGCGTCTCAACCATGTCTCATGCCAGCGTCCTTCCGTCTCGTGGAAACACCAAGTTTTAAAGAAATGATGGCTGTGGCTGTCCCACAGTATGTTGTTCCCAGCCACCACTACTTCTCTAGGCGAGCCATCCCTGCCCTGCACGACCACGTTGTGGACAAAATTAGGTGTGCCCTGCGTAACGCCATCTGTGGCAAGGTGCACCTAACCACCGATACCTGGACCAGCAAGCACGGGCAGGGGCGTTATATCTCCCTAACGGCGCACTGGGTAAATGTAGTGGCGGACGGGGTGGAGGCACAGACCAGTTTGGCACATGTCCTACCCCTGCCCAGGATTGCAGGACATTCCTCTTTGCCTCCTCCTCTGCCACCTCTTCCTCCAGTCAGCGTTGCATGCTCTGCACCACCGACTTCAGCACGGCCAAGGGTAAGCGCCAGCAGGCGGTTTTGAAACTCCTGTCTTTGGGAGATAAACTGCACACCGCATATGAGATGTGGACCGCCATTGAAAATCAGGCCGAAGAGTGGCTGCTGCCAATGAGCCTTAAGCCTGGCCTGGTGGCCTGCAATAATGGGCGAAATCTGGTTGCCGCTCTGGGCCTAGGCGGTTTGACGCACATCCCTTGCCTGGCGCATGTGCTGAACTTGGTGGTGCAGAAGTTCTTAAAGAACTACCCACATACAGTGGTGTGCGAAACTATTTGCCCCCTTCCTGATTTCTTATTCTTAAGGTCATGCCACAACATCTCAGTAGGATTTAGGTCAGGACTTTGACTAGGCCACTCCAAAGTCTTCATTTTGTTTTTCTTCAGCCATTCAGAGGTGGATTTGCTGGTGTGTTTTGGGTCATTGTCCTGCTGTAGCACCCAAGATCGCTTCAGCTTGAGTTGACGAACAGATGGCCGGACATTCTCCTTCAGGATTTCTTGGTAGACAGTAGAATTCATGGTTCCATCTATCATAGGAAGCCTTCCAGGTCCTGGAGCGGCAAAACAACCCCAGACCATCACCCTACCACCACGATATTTTACTGTTGGTATGATGTTCTTTTGCTGAAATGCTGTGTTACTCTTACGCCAGATGTAACGGGACGCGCACCTTCCAAAAAGTTTAACTTTTGCCTCATCGGTCCACAAGGTATTTTCCAAAAAGTCTTGGCAAACATTGAGATGTTTTTTTAGCAAAATTGAGACGAGCCTTAATGTTCTTTTTGCTTAACAGTGGTTTGCGCCTTGGATATCTGCCATGCAGGCCGGTTTTGCCCAGTCTCTTTCTTATGGTGGAGTCGTGAACACTGACCTTAATTGAGGCAAGTGAGGCCTGCAGTACTTTAGATGTTGTCCTGAGGTCTTTTGTGGCCTCTCGGATGAGTTGTCTCTGCGCTCTTGGGGTAATTTTGGTCGGCCGGCCACTCCTGGGAAGGTTCACCACTGTTCCATATTTTCGCCATTTGTGGATAATGGCTCTCACTGTGGTTCGCTGGAGTCCCAGGCTTTAGAAATGGCTTTATAACCTTTACCAGACTGATAGATCTCAATTACTTTTGTTCTCATTTGTTCCTGAATTTCTTTGGATCTTGGCATGATGTCTAGCTTTTGAGGCGCTTTTGGTCTACTTCTCTGTGACAGGAAGCTCTTATTTAAGTGATTTTTTGATTGAAACAGGTGTGGCAGTAATTAGGCCTGGGGGTGACTACAGACATTGAACTCAGGTGTGATAAACCACAGTTTTTTCACAAGGGGGGCAATCACTTTTTCACACAGGGCCATGTAGATTTGGAGTTTTTTTTCTCCCTTAATAACGTAAACCTTCATTTAAAACTGCATTTTGTGTTCAATTATGTTATCTTTGACTAATAGTTAACAGTTTTTGATGGGCTGAAACATTTAAGTGTGACAAACATGCAAAAGAATAAGAAATCAGGAAGGGGGCAAAAAGTTTTGCACACCACTGTACAAGAAATATATATGCAATACACATTTATATACAATACCAATGAAAATAATTCAAAAGCAATTTTTGTGGTGTAACACGTACATTGTTCTAGAATTCTATATAATTATTTATACAGTGCAGTGTATTCTCCTAGAATTTTTATAATAATTTATACAGCACTGTGAATTCTCCTAGAACATGGGTAGGCAAAGTGCGGCTCGGGAGCCATATGTGGCTCTTTAACCCCTTCAGTCCGGCTCAGTGCCGTAGGGACTTGTCCTTCCTGCTACCTGTTTTTTATTTCTCATTCATGTGTGCCCACCCCACTCCCAACAGCAAAACCCCCGCGCCATCACCAACAACTTCTAAATATGCCTATAAGGGGAGACTTTGTGATTACCTGTAAGGGGGAGCTCTGTGGCTACTAATAAGTGGGGGCTTTTTACCTTAAGGTAGGGGCTCTAGGCCCTCCAAGGGAGGGGGGGGGGTCGCTGGCTACCTATATGGAGGGGCATTGTGGTTAACACAATAACGCGGGGGCTCTGGGTCTAACCACAGGGAGGGGCCGTATGGTGCCTGTTAAAAGGGGGGCATTTGTGACTAAATAACACATTGCACAACCTGACTTAAAACCCAAACTTTCCAAGGAGAGGCAACCATTGTTCACAAGGTGGGTTGTCAGTCATGGTCGTCAGAGTATGTTGTAATACATTTTTTTTTTTTATAATATTGTTAAGTATGAAATAAAGTTTTAAGCTTAACGAAGACTTATTAAGTTTATTAAGTAAAATTTTAGAGAATGTTTTTAGGGAAAGAAGCCGTAATTTTTAAATTTTTACAGCACAAACCCCCTCCGGCTCTTAACATGTATTTTAAGCGCAACACCGTTGCAATTTGGCTCTTTGGTCGAATAAATTTGCCTACCACTGTCCTAGAATTCTTTTGAATAATTTATACAGTGCAGTGTATTCTAGAATTCTGTATAATAATTCATACAGCGCAGTGTACTCTCATAGAATTCTTTATAATAATTTATACAGCGCAGTGTATTCTAACATTTTGTACAATTATTTATACTGCGCAGTGTACTCTAGAACTCTGAATACTTTATACAGCGCAGTGTACTCTCCTAGAATTCTCAATAATAATGTATACTGTGCAGTGTATTCTAGAATTCTTTATAATTTAGACAGCGCAGTGTACTCTCCTAGAATTCTTTACAATATTTTATGCATTGCAGTGTTTTCTAGAACACTTTGTAATAATTTATTTAGGGCAGTGTATTCTCCTAATATTCTGTATAATACTTTATACAGCGCAGTGTATTCTAAAACTCTATATAATAAATTTCACATAGTGCTGTATTCTCCTAAAATACTATATATACAAGCAGTGTATTTTAGAATTCTTTGTTATTTTCTTGGAATGTGAAGTATATTGGCAAAAAATTCTATGTTAAAACAATGCGCAGTGTATTCTCCTAGAATTGTATAATAATTTATACAGCGCAGTGTACTCTCCTAGAATTCAAAATAATATTATTTTCCTGGAATTCTATCTAATATATGGTGACGTACATTGTTCTAGAATTCTACAGGGAGTGCAGAATTATTAGGCAAATGAGTATTTTGACCACATCATCCTCTT
>CM070039.1:72547168-72560174 GCA_036250615.1 Ptychadena robeensis
TCTAATCCGAGCTTATTGCATTGCCTTTGGACGTGCTCTGTGATATCTAAATACTGGGACTTATACTTTGTACACTGGCTGACACCACGGTTTTGATTTTGTTTTTATTATTGTATGTGAAAATTCAATAAAAATTATTTAACAAAAAAAAAAAAAACTGTACTCTTGGGTATAAAAAAAAAGGTCCACCTATTGGGCACACCTGTTGTGGGGCATACGATAACACATACATTTATTTTTGATGATGTTGTATGTGGCTTCTAAAATGTAAAAAGGTATTAATTAATTTCTTGTAGAAATGTGTATGAATACTTAAATCCATATACCGTACTTACTGCACTGTGTACTGTGTACTGTTATTTACAGCCAAGATTGATTGAACAATAAATCAGATCAAAATCTCAGCACTATTAGTGAAAACACAGCGAATTAACCTGCCATTATAAATAATGTTGCCTCCTACTTATTGCAGATAGACTCCGTCAAACTGAACGTTTCATTTTCATGGATATCTCCGCCGTGTGATTCTCACCCTTCAGAAGTGAAATTTTCATCCGCCACCATTCTTCCAAGTGACAGCATGGAGCTGCATCTGGCAGATTTGCCTTTGTTGGGTGTAATTAATGTACATCCAATGCTTCCGACTCACACTGATCTTTCACATTCACATATGAACAATACCTCTCTTGTAAACGTATGTGACAAAGTTTTCCTGAAAACACCCTAATGTGAGCAAATAAATATTATCAAACTGTGATTTCTTTTAATACGTGTTAAATATTCGCATAGCTAATTGGACAACCACAAATGAATTACTGCTTTTACATATAACATCTTTTGCAGTGCTTTACAGAATCCATACTCATGTCTGAGGCTTGCCATACATGTCGGTTTTTCTGTACAATTGAAACTTTTTTAACTTTAGTTAATTAGTTAGTAAATTTTGTTTTTATTTCTAAATTCAAGTAATCAAAAGTGATCAAAATTCTGTTTTGAATAGAAAAAAATATCACATTCATATTGACCTATGGAACATGCCGTCTGCAAACTTTTGTGGATCCTTGCATGATTTCAAAATTTTTTGGGTAGATCGCTCAAGGCGGGTAGCCATCAATTCCCCAAAGATCGATATGGGTGTGCATTTACACAGATCGATCATTGATACTTGCTGGGAATGTTGCATGTCCAGCCCCAACACTTGTTGGGGGTAACAATGCTAGCCCTGATACTTGCTGAAAGTTATCATTATTGGCCCTAACACTTGCTGGAAGTTGTCATTATTGGCACTATCACTTGCTTGGAGTTATGATTGCTAGCCCTGACATTTGCTAGAAGTTACTATTGCTGGTCCTGACACTTGCTGGGAGCTTTTATTGCTGGGGCTGACACTTACTGGGAGTCATCATTTCTGGTCCTGCCACTTGCTGGGAGGCATGGTTGCTAGCCTTGACACTTGCTAGAAGTTACTATTGCTTGCCCTGACACTTGCTAGAAGTTACTATTGCTTGCCCTGACACTTGCTAGAAGTTACTATTACTTGCCCTGACTTTTTCATCATTGCTGGGTCTGACACTTGCTTTGGAGTCATCATTACTGGCCCTGTTGCTTGGGAGTCATCATGTATGGCCCTGACACTTACTGAGAGGCATCAAATCTGGCCCTGACACTTGCTGGGAGTTATCATTACATGCCCTGACACTTGCTGGGAGTCATCATTGCTGGCCCCAACACTTGCTTGGAGTCATCATTTCTAGGGCCCTAACGCTTGCTTGGAGTCATCATTGCTGGGGCTGACACTTAATGGGAATCATGATTACTGGCCCTGACACTTACTGTGAGTCATCATTGCTGGGCTTGACACTTACTGGTGGTCATCATTGCTGGCCCTAAAACATGCTTGGAGTCATCATTGCTGGGGCTGACACTTGCTTTAGAGTCATCATTGCTGGCCCTGCCACCTGCTGGGAGGCATGGTTGCTAGCCCTGACACTTGCTAGAAGTTACTTTTCCTGCCCTGACACTTGCTGGGAGCTTTTATTTCTTGCCCTGACACTTGCTTGGAATGATTATTACTGGCCCTGACTTTTGCTGGGAGTCATCATTGCTGGCCCTGACACTTGCTTTGGAGTCACCATTACTGGCCCTGACGCTTGCTGGGAGTCATCATTACTTGCCCTGACACTTGCTGGGAGCTTTTATTGCTTGCCCTGACACTTGCTTGGAGTGATTATTGCTGGCCCTGACACTTGCTGAGAGTCATCATTACTGGCCCTGACACTTGCTTTGGAGTGATTATCACTGGCCCTGACACTTGCTGGGAGGCATCATTACTGGCCCTGATGCTTGCTTGGAGTCATCATTGCTGGTCCTGACACTTACTGGAAGTCATCATTTTTGGCCCTGACACTTACTTTGGAGTCATCATTGCTGGCCCTGACACTTGCTGGAAGTCATCATTGTTGGCCCTGACAACTGCTACAGATTTTGCTTTTCTGGCCCCAACACATGCTGGTGGTTAGTATTGCTGACCCCAACATTTGCTGAAGGTTACCATTGCAGGCCGAGACACTTGCGGGGGATTTTGCATGTCTATCCCAGACTTTTGCTGGAATTTTCATTGTTAGCCATGACAATTGCTGAGTGTTATAATTGTTGACCTTTACTTTAAGTTCTTCTTACTGTCCTTGAAAATTGCCGGGGATTTTTGGACCTGGTACACTTTCAGATACACATTGCCATTGCAATAGTTCCAATTGCTCTTTAACAGGCCACGTAAGAATCATAGGGTACATTTTGTACATTTTGACAGCAATACACACATAATATTACAATAAATCTAATATTAATAACATTGCAAGGTAAGTGTAAAAAGGGACAAAGCAACACAAAGAGGAGTATTAACAAGAACAGTTGGATAGATTTAAATGTAAAATCTACAAAATTACAGAATACTGCAGAACTACTCTATAATGCAAAGATAAGAGGTGATGCAACCCAGAAAAACGAAGGTATATCTGACAACAGAAGAAAAAGAGAAGCAGCAGCATGCCTTTCCCGTGGGGTACCAACATTGTTAAAGCTTTCCACTTCCTAGACATAGAAGCTAATCACAATATACTGTATATATAAATTCTGACACAGATCAGCCCCTGTTGAAGCCTCTAACCTTGTTGTTCAGTCTGGTTACCCAATGAAGAAAGGAGACTACGATTCCTCCTACCGGCATCAAAATGATGACATTGTAGATTAGGCGGCCACTGTGATTGAGCTTAATGCATGCTTTTAAATGATAAAATATATTCTTGGAGAAATTCTCCTGTTTCTGTATATTTTACCATGCAGTCATGTAAAGTCACAGGCATTCAATAATATCACTTAATCTAATGTTTTATGTCTGAATGGACCTTGTGGATGATTGATAGGTGGAACAATTGATCAGTCAGGTTAAAACACCGTGATTGCCCATATGGTTCTATGCATTATTGACCTTCATGTCTGATACAGTGACTCTGATACTAAATAAAGACTTCCAAGTGAAAAAAGAAAGTCTGGGTCACTTATCTTCTCCGGTGGCTGAATAACAAGCTCGTCCAATGCTGCTTTCCTCATCCCCTCACTCTCCATATATCATCCATACATGGATCTCCAACAGACAATTTATTTAGTAAATCAGCAGATCAGAGTTTATGTTAAAAACATTTATTGTATTACAGTGTGATACACTGGTAAATGCAACTTTACATTAATGTAAGCTCTCAACGAGGCAGAGGAATGGGCTGTCTTTTATCCAACCTAGCCAACAAAGTCATTCTTAAGCCCAGCAAGAATACAATACCATTTAGATGTAGTTTCCATAAAGGAGGCAAAAAAATCAGTAAAATGCTTTCAGAGGTATTTGCTTGTTAAAGCTCTCAGCAAAGGTCATGCCAAGTCTCTGGCTGATTCTCTTAATAAAAGCTTTGAAGTGAGGAAATTCTGCCAGCAATGGGGAAAGATAGCACCAGAAAAACTGAGACGTGGAGGCTTTGCTGGGATTTCAAATAAAAGTTCAGCTTCTAGATAAAAGTTTTCCTCTTTCTGTAGGATGATGCTGTTAAATTGGAGCTGTAATTTTCTTAGAGAGACTACTGTCCTTTATGCTTATGAATGATGAATGAGTTTGGTGCCTCATAGAAATGTGATGTTAAAGAAACATTGTCACCTTGCCCATACAAAACAAAATGGTAGCATTTGTCCAAGGCATACAGGGTTCGATATTTCCTATGTTCAACTTCAAATACGATCGTATTCAATTTGATCATTTTAAATTGGATCCTTTTTACCACCACATAATGTAATAGATTTAATTTAGATTGATTCCTTTCCTCAGCTCTGTGCACATTCCTTCATCGTACCATTGGATAAAAATAGATCTAATCTAGAAAGATCTAATCTAATCTAGATCTATCTAGAAAACCCATCAGATACTTTGATTGACTGAAATTTACTAGCAGTTTCATCAATGTTATGTTCCATTTCATTCTAATTTTCAGATCCCATTTGTTTCAGATCAAAAAAAAAATTTGATTATCTAACGATCGACTTGATACAATAGTCCATCAACTTGAAAAATAAAACTATGCATTTCCAGGTTAATGCCACATTTTCCTTGATCCCCTATATAGTCAACTTCCTAGCATTCCCTGACTTTGGTCCATATTCTGAATCCACGGTATAGGTAAGTTTAAGTGGATATTCACCCCCTCACAAGGTGCCACTTGTAACAGTTAAATATGGACACTGGGATACTATGCTGAATGCAAACACGATCTTAGACTGTTGTAGTGTAAAGGAAATACACTTAATGCTGTATATAGGATTGTATATATGTATTTGTATAGTAAGCCATGACATGTTGTATATTAGGTGTGTATAGCTTTAAGAGATTGCTACTTTTTGTGGAGCAGCTGCCAGGGGATAAGGTAATGGCTCTCTTCCCGTTATTTATACATTATATATACATTCCTTGTTTCGAATTCTTCCCGGGCTTTTTGCCAGTAATCTGCCACTTTCCTTGGAGCAAGGTACTCCTTCTTGGTCCCCCGCTGACTGTCCACTCAGCAGTGCCTGGGCAGACCCCCATCCATGGCGAATGAAAGGGACATCCTTTGGTCTCTTCCTCATCTTTGTTGAGTGGATGGATGTGGCTGCCTACAGAGTTAGGGTGAGATGCAGGATTACTTCCCTCATGAAAACATACAAGGGTGATGACAGAAGAAGGCCAAGTGGTCAAGTGTGCCATGTGCCAAGTTGAATTTTTTGAGTGAAATAAATATGCTAGAGCAATCCTTTTTTTTTGTTGCAATGTTCATACTTCCCTTCTCAACATCTCTAGGTCTAGGGATACAATTGCAAAAAAACAAAAAATCAGGAAGATTAGTCAATTTACCAGGAGGGCAATCAAAGCAGAGTACAGAGTACTTTCTCCACCCCCTTCAAGTATGTGAGGAGGAAAAACGACCTATACTGCAAGTCAACTGTGCCACCCAACCTGCTTCTCCCACGTCATCAATGGTCCCAGAGAGGCGGACCAGGAACAATTGGAGAGTTCACCTATGTTCAGTATCGCTATGGACTCACCAGGGACAGGAAAGTATCCCAGAGTGTAGCTTAGGGTTAGTTTGTTTTGCAAGCAAACTTACCCAGAGCTACACTTAGGGCAAATGTCCAGGAGGTTAGTACTGGCGGATTGCATGTTTTTTATGTTTTTGAAAACTTTTTTTTAAGTGTATAGATCCAATTTAAATCCCACTTCCACTTTGCCCAAAAAACAAATCTTAAATAATAAGAGTGATGCTACTTCTTTAACAGGCTTCCCAGAGTAATGGAAAATCTATTAATGGGCACCTGGATAACATATTTAGTAAATTTTAACACTAACACATACAAGATGGTATTTCACAGCAGCAGTCTCTGGATATTTAGATATCTACACAAAGAAGACGGCTTTACAGTAAATTTACTTAACTTTAATGTAATCTTTGGGAAACATTGTCGTCAAAATGGTTAGCCAACAGGGTCTCTTTAATCTTATTTTTCCATTTATTTGATGAAAGCCAAACCAAACATAATGTCTTATTTCCCCAGACCTCCTCCTATACAGCAACTCTAGCGCTACATGACATGGACTATTTAAACATGAGCTCCCACATTTAATGTAATACATCACACCACTTACACAGGACTACGTGTATTGCGCACTGCATTTATAACGTAGATTTTTATTAGAAACATGTTTCTAATTAGAGCCTGCCAGCATTAAGTGATAAGTTTTCGTCTCTCATTAGTGCAACACTAACACATCGGCTTGGATAACAGAAGCTTTCTGTGATGCTGAAATTCAAATCAGAAGATAGCAAGAACCCAATGAAAAGACAAAAGACTAAAAATGTGTGGAGAGTAATTTGACATAGTGGAACGTGCGAGTTTAGGAACCATATGTTTTATTTAAACAACTTTACAAAGAAACTTAAAATGCAAATTATTTGGTGTAGAAGATCTATTAATATCAGATACAAGAATGTATGCAGGAATAGGTTAGCATAGCAACTAAAACATTCTCTACAGCAGTGGTTCCCAAACTCGGGGGCGGGCCTCCCAGGGGGGGTATTCCAGAGGGTGCAAGCCCTTATTCTGAACCTGTGCTTGAATGGGGAGGGGGGGCACAATAATGTTCTTAAATAGAAAAGGGGGCCCTGCAAGTGGTTTGGGAACCACCGATCTACAGTAAGTTAAGCATAAAAAAGAATACAAAACAAAAAGATTTCATATATCTGCAATTGAAAAGATATTTTTTCTCGTATATTTTAGATGCTTGGGAAATGGATTGGCACTGGATCCCACGGGTGATAATGAAGCAGTGATCTATATCTGGGGGACCTTAATATTAGACTGACAGCTTCTACAAGCAAAAAGATATTGACAGTTACCTTGAATGAGTAATGATGAGCGATAATACAAGTAAAGTGTATAGCCATTTGTATGTATTTGTGTATAGCCACATGGGCCGATTTTCACCAAATCTTTTTGCTGATTGACCACTTGTTCCTGCCGGTCGCAAATCACGTGGGCCCACCTGGACAGGTTGACCAGGAATCTTCCACGTGTCGGATGGCACAGTAAATTCAAGACCAATCCCATTACAATGGCCGGCACACAAAGTGTGCCTGCCGATCAGCTGAGGGGCCGACTGCAGCGTGATGACGTCATCTGTCATCTCATCTATTGAGGGAGAATCGCTTTGTGTATGGCTACCTTTAGAGCAATACTTTCTTTACATCTCCAGCGAGTTTAGTAGTGATAACATGCTCAGGAACTTTGCAGTTGACTCACAAATTCCAACCGGTTGAATTTTCCAAAACAAATTTGACCATCTCAAACCCTGGCTGCCATTTCATTCATGGTGACAGGGATCTGCAGCTGCCTGCGGTGGTAATCAGTAATGGCCAGATCAGACACAAGCACATTAATGGTACTAGATTCTAGATAGACTACATTCTAGATAGTGGGAGAGAATTTACCTAATATTGTGTTTGGTACTGCATAACAAATATCAGTGTAGGCTATTTTCTCATGGTGTTATGGCGTTTCTTGGCCTTAATTTTCAGATGAAATTCTGCCACCCTTAGGGCAACACTAAAGTATGAAATAAGGATTAGATGAAAGATAAAGTCTCTGTGCTCTCTTTTAACTCCACATTGTAACCTGTGAGTTGGTCTGCGGAGGGTACTGAGGGAGGGACAGCAGGACTTCAGACAGTAAGTACAGTGTTTGTAAAGTGTGTGTCTCTGTGTGTGTTTGTCTCTATGTGAATAATTTATGTCTCTGCATGAGTGTAGTGTGTGTCTCTGAATGAAGAATGTTTCTGTATGATGTACACATGTAGTGTGAAAACCAAATAAAGTCGTTTTTTACATAAGTTTGACAGCCGTTTAACACTAGTGCTAGGGGCTCGATAATGTTTCTATCTTGAAAAGGGGGGCCCTGGAGGGAAATTTTGGGAACCACTGGTGTGCAAGAATATCTGAGTGATGTCTTTTGACCAAACTGGGATAACCCATAAAAAGTGAAATAGTTTATGTTCTAGAAGACTAAAATTGTTCACCTCTACTCTCTCTTATATTTGCCCTTGATATTACAACAAATAAAAAAAACTGACAACTCTGAGTTAGATGTTTGTGCAGTTGATGGAGCCTCCTAATAGTCTCTGGCTGTCCCCTAACTTATCTTCTGCTTACATAGGCTGTCTGTCCCAGTTCTGCTGCAAAATACTCAGCCAAACAATTATCTAAATTCTATACCTCTGGAGTCTGTTGCACTAGCTAATCACAATCCACATCTGTAACAATCCTGAGAACATGCATTGGCCGCTGTACAGAGTCTGTGGTGCAGTACAGCATATTGTCGGAATCTGAAGAATACACGGTCTCAGTAGATGAACTGAGAGATAGAGTATCTTACAATGTGTTAGAATACTTTACAAAGAATCAGTACACTAACCAATCTTCTTTGCCATTTTTAGTAGTTTGTTGTAAAGTGTACCTCAGGGAATTAAACGTCTTATCCTTACACTAACTTATGTCACATATGAGTAGAGTTCATTTAACGTGAAATCTCTAAAATATCTAAAGATTTAACTTACAAAAAAAGTATTTTAACACTCTCCTTCTTCATCAAAGGAGGGGCATCAGCTTCAGTGAAGAAGCCAGCTTTGAAGATCGGAGCCACCGGGACAGCACAGAACTGTAAGTATGTGCTGCCAGGGCTCTGATCTTTGCCGGACCGCACCATCTGGTCCAGTGCAGTACTGACAGGACAGCACTGGACAAGATGGTGCCGTCAGAAAACGCTAGGGGGGGTCAACTCAACAGGTGAAAAACAGAAGCTAGTTTGTGGACAGTCATGGCTAAGACAAAGGAGCTCAGTGAGGACCTGTGGCTATGCATTGTGGCTGTTCAGGAAAGGGCTACAAGGCCATATCTAAATGGTTTCAAGGTCGAGTTCAAGTTCAAAGTATTTTAAAATATACAAGATGTTCTGCACTGTAAAAAAATCTCAGAGGACTTGGTCAGAAGCCAAAAGTGACACCAGTGCTGGCCAGGAGTAGTGAGAGAGGGGAAAAAGAATCCAAGGACCACCACCAAGGCCATCCTGGTCAATCTGCTGTAGGCAATGTTTCAACACTGCACACTGCTTGGTTCCACGGATGCAGACCAAGGAAGACACCGTTTCTACAGATAAGGCACACAAAAGCTTGCTTGGCCTTTGAAAATGCTCATCTGGACAGAGAAGAAGACTTCTGGACTTCTGTGTTATGATCAGATGAAACAAAAATGTAATTGTTTGCTCACAATAATGTTTCCTTCATTTGGCGTTAAAAAAGGAGAAGCCTTCAACCCAAAGAACACCATGCCCAACCGAATGCTTTGGGGGTTTTTTTCAGCCACCACAACATCGAGCAGTCTGCAGAGAAACTTGACCTTTGGAACCAGTGGAAATTTCAGCATTACAATGACCCAAAACACACAGCAAAAGTGGTGAAGAAATGGTTAGCAGACAACAACATTAACATTTTGGAGTGGCCCAGCCAAGTGCAGAACATCTTCTACTTGTTAATAATATTTTGCACTGAAGCCACTGGAACTTAAAACATTTAGTTATGGCCTTGTTACCCTTTCCTGACTTGTGAGCAGCCACAATGCGCAGCCGCAGGTCTTCACTGAGCTCCTTTGCCATTACTGTCCACAAACCAACTGCAGAGAGCTGCTGTTTTTCACCAGTTGAGTTGATTAAAACAGCTGTTCCCAATTAATCAGGGTAATTAGGATGCTTTAGAACAGCTTGGACTATTTGAAATGGTATAAATTTTCCCAGAGGCTGTGACAGTGTGTGAAGGGTATGAATAATTTTGGACATGACACTTTTACTCAAATGTAAATAAAAGCTAAGAATTTTTTTTCCACAAAATGCCTCTTGTACATGGTTTCACTCTCAGCAGCTGGTAAGGCAACGTTTACAATTTTAGCTTCGAAGGCGCATGCCCCATTCCTGCCATTGGATGATGTTGTGAAGCCTGTAAATAATTATTTTAGTAAAGACTGTATATATTCCCCTAACCAGCTGAGTGGACTAACTTTATTTGTGTGTAAGAGTGGTGAAGACAGTGTGTTACGAGCATCTAAAGAACCTGGTCTTTGTAGTTCACCAAAGTCCACTAAACGACACTACAGGTAATCAAATAGTTACTGGGTCACCATGTGAGGGGGGGGTTGAGTTCAGGTGGGTAATAAAATGCTGGGACTACCTGAGCTGGTGGGTGATAAAACTACTTGGTGGTGGGCTCCTTAAGTGGAGGTGGGATGTGGAAAAAGACTCATAGGAACAAGGACACAAGACACAACTTAATAAAACAAAGGTAAGTTATGTAAAAGTGGAGAAATTCCCTCACAATAGTGGAGATATCCTACTATTTGTTCAGTAGGATCAAAATATCGAAATTTCGGAATAGATATTGCTACCCCGTTGTGGTCAACGTATTTGCATGTACTGACCTTCAGCAGTAGACTGTGAACCTTATATATCCATGGAAGCATTAAATACTGAATGCCATGTGTTCCCAAATACAACACCCCCGCTAAATGATATCATTCCTCCTACCAGGCTCAACACCCCATGTATATTACAGGTATTGGCTCAAAAATGCTACCTTACACGGCACCCTCCTCCGTTGATCTTTTATAAAGGTGTGACTAATATTTCTTCTATATTTGTCCTATATAAGCTTAAATGACTTATTTATAAAAGATAAACACTGCAGAGGTTCGTATGGTTGAAATCCTTTGTAATTTGCTTCACAGAAATTGCTTTGTTTAAGTTTTATGCTGCATTCTTCTACTAATGCCCTTCTATCTTAAACAATGTTAACTCTTTCATGTACAGGCCCAGATTTCTTCCTCCTTGACTTTTTCTTGAGTTAGGGTTTTAGAAAGCAAATTTGGAAACATAGAATACCTCCGCCGGCAGTGCATCGCTGGTTAAGTGTTTCTTTTTCAATCATCCTTGCTACAATTAACACAGTCTGCGAGTCTCCTGCCAGCTGCCACCAGACTTTTAATACTCCACTATATTGCGACTTGGTATGCAAGGGGCGTCTTTGGTGTTTGGAGTTTTGCAATTATGTGTGATTTGGATATGCTTTAGTGTTTTGTTGTCACTACAGTGGGTGAAGCAATTTTGTCTGAGCAAAACCTCCCATCTAGTTGCATAAATGTCAATAACGATGTATTTAACTCAGCTTCATTGCTGCATTTACCGGAACAATATTTACTGCTGGTGAGATTTGAAGACATCTCAGCCTTCTTCATATAATTTCCCCCATTGTCCAAATAGTTGCAGGTAAACAATCCGCATTGTTCAGACTGGACAGTAGAAGCAATGATCAGAACTGTCATTCTATGACCCCCTGCCTTGAATACTTAGGTGGAGTAACATCATTTGTGGTGGTTATTTTAAGCAGCAATTTCACCAAACAAAAAAATTTCTTTGTTACTCAAGAGGTGGTCACTTGTGATGTTTTTACTGTTGTTCTATACACATCCTGAAGAAATTCCCCCAATATTACAATTAAAAGGCAGCGCTTATTAGCCAAGCTACTTGTGTCATAGGCTACTTGTGCTATTATCCATAGCCAATCCACCAAAGGGTGATGGAATATGCGTAAATAATGCTAGCCATACACATGCCAATAAGCGCCCGATTTTTAATTTGATCGATGGGCATGCGCGCGCGCGCCGTCGGTCAGGTTAAAAATCGGCCGCTAATCAGCATGTGCTCACATGGGGCGACAGATCCCTGTCGCCCCACTGCTCGGCCGGCCAGAGAACGGACATGTTCGATAATCTCTGGCCGGCGCGAGCCGATGAAAGCCGATGCCATAAGCTGCAATGAAGACGGCATCTTCATTGCAGCTTATGGCCGGCACACAAAGGGTGCCCAGCCGACTGAAGGGGCCCCATGATGCTAACGTGATGACGTCATCACGTTAGCCTCCCGGAACATATCGGGACTAGTCTGCCTGCACACATCGGCGTGTGTATGGCAGGCTTAAGGAACAAGCTGAAGAAGGCCATGCACTATTAGGTATTGGATGTGATCTAAAGGCCATGTTTAAGGAGGAGGAGGAATATGTTTTAGAGCAGATTCTTTAAAGAAATATAACTAGGCTTGTGTAGGGACAACATCTCAGGAGAAGATGATTCTTCTTTTTGTTTCCTTTCACTGTATTCTTCTGCAAAAATTTAAAAGAAATACATTCACTTCCCTTCATCCAAACTTGTACGGGGGGCAAATTACGATTAGCACTCATCATTCAAACCCTTTCACCCTTTGTGTAGCACATGGCTTCCACTTTTTATTTCCAGAAGCTTAACAGAACAGAGAAGAGGTATGTACAGCTGTAGGGACAAGCAGTAAAGTAAGGGCTTGTTTTTACTGCGTCATTTGCCTGCATTCAGCATGCACTTATGCAGACACAAGCATGCTCCCCCTCCCTTCCAATGAATAGGATGGGATCCACTGGCACCACAACAAAGCTTGGCATTGCCACCAATGACCTGCGACATGGCCATTGAATATTAAAACTAATTGAGCACAGTATTTCTGCATTTTTCTATTCAAATAAATCGGATGTGTTACCACCAACACTTATTTTCTTCAACTGATAAATTTTTTTTCCCCTTATAAAGAAAATCTGCAATGGGAAAATGTCAGGTCACATGATCACTAAAGGTTTCCTATAAAGGGTGACATCCTTTTGGAGGAAGTATCTATGTCTAAAGCTGGCCATAGACACTTAGATTTACCATAAATTTCTGACCGATTGATCGTCACGATTGATCGTTCACAAACCGATGCATGTTTAACCTCCCTAGCGATATGCCCGAACCCAGTTCGGGCAAAGGCACACTGC
>CM070039.1:72567954-72591565 GCA_036250615.1 Ptychadena robeensis
GTTGGTGGGGGAAGGGTGGAAAAAAAGGGTATGAAGCAAGGTGTACACTCGAGGAAAAACAAATTAGAAAACACCATAAATAATTCTTTAAATGGTTCAAATGGTAACCAGACAAAGGAACCTATAAACCCATACTAACCCAGGACAGAGCTGACCTACTCAATGCTGATGAATAAACATGTGCGCATGATTATAGATACAAATGTTTAAAGATGATTCCTACACCGATAGAATCATTGGAATTATGTAATGTGTTTTAAATATACCAAAATATGTCTCGATATCTCTCTTTGTACCATAAATAGTGAAATATAAGCCTATTCAAGCATGCCTACCCCTTTAAAAAAAAAGAAGGAATGGTCGCCAATATATCTCCAATATAACAACAGGTATATATCACTCGATCTCATATATCTCGATCCAGATATTGATCTCCTCCGCAGCCTTCATTCTTTAAGAGGACCTACCACCAGAAATCTATATTTTCATGAATGGCACTAGAAGTGGCAATAATAGGGAGGAATACAATAAATGTATTAAGCAATTCAAGATAACCCCGCAGGCAAATTTAGGCAAATTCCCATAGAAGATCATTGAAAGCATTCCTCCCTATTATCGGCACTTCTAGATTATAAACATAGATTTCTGGTGGTAGGTCCGCTTTAAGCTAGCCATACACGCATCAACATTTGCTTGATTGATCTTCAAATGGCTTAAAATATCGGATATCAGGCTAACATCAATCATTCTACCACTAGTGTGATAGATTCAAAAACGATCAATTCCTTTTTCTATACCCTGTGTGCATGTTCCAAAGTCAAACCTGTCAATCTGTAAAAAAAAATGGGGGAATATACAGGAAGTGACCTCACTGATGTCACTTCCAGTATTTGAAATTAGGTTTTTCTGTTCATTGTGCATGGCCAATAAAGTTTTGTCTAAGGATTATGAATAAGGCCTCCATTTTTTTTTAAGTTTGGATATGGAAGTGGAATTACCTCCAGCACTTTCCTACTGTAAATTTTCTATTAAAAAACCTGAAGTCTTATTACATAAAATGATAAATTCTAAGCAGAATAAATAGTCCCCCACCCCATGTATATTTAGTTGGTCCAGCATTAATCTATAACAAATGGAATTGTTCCATTAATCACCCCACCACCCGCTATAATGCATTTGTTTATTTTGCAGAGAGTAAAACCACTCCTATACTATGGTGTCACAATCCTTTTTTTCTACTTGCTCTTGCATTTAAAATTGCTGGTCAGCACAGTGTCAAGGCAATCTGACAAAACCAGAGGAAAATAGATTATGTGACTGCACACAATAGAGGTTGCCATTTTATGACCTGACTCAATAATTAGGATAAATGCAGCCATTCTGCAAAGAAACAATAATATTACAGAGAGAGGAACTGGAAGGAACAACAAAAGCTGACAAGGACATCATTATATAACTAGCATACTCTTCACAGTTCCCATTCTCTTTCTAAGGCAGGAGAGCTCCAAACTTTCTCATAGTTAACTCTTTAATGGTCATTAATGGCTGAACTAGTCACAGTCAAACAGTCAGTATGTAAGTAAACAGAGTTCTGGCACCCTCTTTCTAATGTGAGTCCTATAAAATGAATGTTGCACGTTGGTAAAACCTAAAGCTCCTCGTGGGCTTCTTGAGACATAATTCTCAGAACTTTATGTTGGGTTTAATTCACAAGATTCTTTAGCTTACAAAAAGTCCACTGAAATTTGTATTGGAGTTTGTCAGTAGATAAATAATTGGAATATTAGAGTCTGTGTTTTAGAAGTTTAGTAGTCT
This sequence comes from Ptychadena robeensis, assembly GCA_036250615.1. Lineage (NCBI taxonomy): Eukaryota > Metazoa > Chordata > Amphibia > Anura > Ptychadenidae > Ptychadena > Ptychadena robeensis. Next base: position 72,569,770 of record CM070039.1, read on the forward strand.
TCATTAGAGGAGTTAAATAAGGGATGGGACTGAAACAGCCATTGTTGACTATCACCTATATCACGTAAATGTGTAGTCGATTCAGTAAACATACGTTTTACTGAAACACTGCTCTGTATGGTGCTTAGAAGAAGTCATTCATGTTTCTTATGAAAAATGTGTAGGATTGTGGGAAGGTGGACTAAGGGATAAGTGTACTGTACCATGGTCCTTAATAGGTTAACCATGTTCCTATGAAAATGTCATTGAATGTGTTTATGCTGTTGTTGGGCAGAATATAAGGTGGGAGGTGACAAGGGACAGGGAAGTTGCTGGAACATGTGATGATGTGACCTTGTGAGCCATTTGGGAGGAGACTAGAAGGTTATAAAAGCTTAGAGTTGGTGGGTAGCTGGGTCTTCTTAGCAACAGGAGAGAACAGATCAGAGGTGTGATGGATCTAGTGGGGAGCAGGCCTCAGGACTGCAGATCCGAAGTCCTCACCCTTGTCCCCCTGCTTGGGGCAAGGGCATTCCTAGCCTAGAAGAATCACCTGGGTGAAGAAGGCTAGGGTAGAGACTGCTACCAGCAGCACTAAAACAAACAAACATGAATGATTTGTCATGCAGTGGTGCGTACCAATTTAATTCAGTACCAATTTGCAGAATACTTAGTTTTTCTTCAGGGGGACTTCTGTGTTAAATTAAACTTCTGTAATATGTTTTGTCACTAACTTTACTTTAGCTTTACTTTAAAGTTAACATGTGGTTTAAAAATGCCAATAAGAATTTCAACAATACATTAGAGCCACTTCAAGGTCGAAACATTACATAGGTCCCCCAAATTAGAAATGCTATAAGATCTCTAATATTGTCCAAATAAAAGTAAACATTTTGCATGGAAAAAAATACACCCATAAAGTAGGCACTGTTGTAAGGATGTGCTCCATTCATTCTCTATAAGGATGCATCTGGATTTGTTAAAATGTGGCAAAGCAAGAATAAAGCTTCACTGTCTACTACCCCATTGATTCACATTAAAACAGCCGAGTTTGATGTGTTTGAATCTAGTGAAGGCTAAACCAGAGACATTAATAGATGATGATCCTTCCACTGAGGTCCTTGGTGTCATGGCCCAACCAATTCTTGTATGATGGTGTATAGGAACAGAAATCAGCCAGAGGTTTGCAGTCTAATCAGGGAATGTTTAATAGGCTCAAACATGACAGGCAACCAGGAAAAAATACAGGGATAAAGGGGGACACAGAAGCTAGGCCAATATGCCCAGGCCAGCATAATGAGTTCAGCAGCTCACTATAAGATGTCCAACCAGGGCCAGTCATAACCTCTGGTAAGATCATATAGGTTCCCCGCGTGCAGCATTGCGAGATTAATAATTTGGGCAGCAAGCGCCACCCCATGGGAAAATGGTACAGGAACAAAAACCCAGAACCAGAAAGTTGTAGTAACTGGGTCTTCCAATAAAGCTGGGAGCTGCATTTCCGCTCCTAAGCTCCACTCAAGCCAGTTTAGAGCATTACCAATGGTGACGGTTCACTCACCCAGCTGCTGCTGTCTCACAAGTTGGGTCAGCTCTGGAGGGATTGTTGGGAAGATCCTTAAAGGAAACTGCATCAAACTCTCTAAAACAAGCTGACCCATTGTGCACTATACTACACTGGGATTGGAAATGTCTATGTCACAGAGGGAGTGACACCCAAAGAAGAACCGTACTCTTGAAGAGTTGAAGCTTAGACTATCACTACCAATCTGACGGGATCAGGGTTTTTTTGAACAGCTATAAAAGTCCAATAGTGGGAGAGGTGATGGCACTCCCTTTTAATAATCATGGGTGGTTCTTTTTCCTAATCAGCTTCCGTTTCTCTATCAGGTAGCATGCACTGCTTTATCTAATTGTAATGGAAGACTAGATTTTGGCTAATTTAATGACAGAGCGATCGTCTGCTGGCTGCAAGAACTCCACGATGTACTTTCTATTCTTGAGCACGTTCTGTCATGTAGGAATACATTTGCTTACTAGAAAGTTAGAACTAAGATGTAATCTCATTTTGTTTTCAATAGACCGAAGCAAAATTAATTATTCATTAGGATATTTTCTTAAAGTAGTGTCTTAGCCTTAATTTCCAATTCCCTTAATGCGGTAAGGATCTGTGCTGGCAAAATATCAATTATTAATGGAGTTAAAACAATATTTGTTTTACATACGATAAATTCCTTTGGGGGAGCATTAAATCTGCTTACAAATTCTCCGTTAGCTGTTTTCTGCCGCACAGAAGAGACTGGAGCTTGGCGCAGCAATGCCAGCCGATAGCGTTCTGGGGCTTTATTTTCTTTTCAAAGTTAGTTAAAGTTGTTTTATTAAGAAAACTGAAAAAGTTAGACTTCCCTAAAGCTGGTGATGCCAGGGGAATATCATATTTCAAAACCGGACCTAAATTAACGCTTTGTGATCATAATTAGTCAGGGGGTTTATAAAATGAATGATAATGGGAACTTGAAATGCAATTTAGCTTCTAAATAAATACTTGTTTGCTGCCTAACTTTAATTTTGTTTAGATATTTTACATAAGGATAAGTTTTGAACTGCTTTTCCTTTATAAAACATTTCCTTTATAAAAAAAGGAAGGAATTTCAACAGGCACATTACTTATTATTACAGCCGCATTATACTTACCCTTTTCTAAAAAGAAATGAGGCTACTTCTGAAGATGATTGATCATGTGGCTTATGCCAAGCCATTGATCAGATATTGATGCCTAGTTAGAGGATCACAGCTCATGCACAGTTGTTGATTGGCCAGCTCTGTCTAATTGTAAGTTGCCTAGATTCACAAGCCCAACCTCCCTCATGGTAGATTGTGGTTTTGCAGAAAAATGGACATTTCCAGATTGTTTTACTAATGGTTACTAAGAACATGCCTCCAGGATTATACTCTAACAGTGATATGGGGCTCCCCTTGCAAGGGTTAAAAATTATCTAACTTACAGTTCAGTTTCAAGCATAGTCACTTACATTGCTGGACATTTGAAACATCTTTGATGTAACCTCGAGATTTAATGGTAACCTCTAGCACCAAAATAAAAGCCTGTGGGTCACAAAAGGGCCTTTTAAGCTAAAATAGTCAAGCGTTGGGTGGGTCACTTATAAGTGACTAATAACCCTTTACCATTGCTAAAGTAATGATCTGCAATTGAGTTATTGGCCACTGGAGTAAAAGTTGGATGCTGCCATAGATGAAATTGTTTACTGTTACATTTCAGTGCTGTCATTAAAGAACATGCTCAGATCATTTCAGTAATCGTCTTGTTAACTCAGGTAAGAATGTTGATGAGCACAAGGCTGGAGATCATTGTTCTTCTATTGTTAACCAAGGCAAGGATATTGTGGCTACTAAGATTGCACCTAAATCAACAATATATAGGATCATCAAGAACTTCAAGGAAAGAGGTTCAATTCTTGTTAAGAAGGCTTCAGGGCGTCCAAGAAAGTACAGCAAGCGCCAGGACTGTCTCCTAAAGAGGATTCAGCTGCAGGATCAGAGTGGCATCAGTGCAGAGGTTGCTCAGGAATGGCAGCAGGCAGGTGTAAATGCATTTGCACACACAGTGAGGCGAAGACTTTTGGAAGATGGCCTGGTGTCAAGAAGGGCAGCAAAGAAGCCACTTCTCTCCCAGAAAAACATCAGGGACAGATTGATCGTCTGCAGAAAGTATGGTGAATGGACTGCTGAGGACTGGGGCAAAGTCATATTCTCCAAAGAAAGCCCCATTCCATTGTTTGGGGCATCTGGAAAAGGGCTTGTCTGGAGAAGAAAAGGTGTCATGCCAACAGTAAAGCATCCTGAGACCATTCATGTGTGGGGTTGCTTCTCGTCCACAGGAATGGGCTCACTCACAAGAATGGTACCAAAACCCCCTCCAACAGCAACTTCTAACAATCCAACAACTGTTTGGGGAAGAACAATGCATTTCCAGCATGATGGAGCACCGTGCCATAAGGCAAAAGTGATAACTAAGTGGCTCGGGGACCAAACTTTGAAACTTTGGGTCCATGGCCTGGAAACTCCCCAGATCTTAATCCCATTGAGAACTTGTGGTCATTCCTTAAGAGGCGAGTGGACAAACAAAAACCAACTAATTCTGACAAAGAAGATGAAAGAATGGGTAGCTATTAGTGTTGAGCTCGATTATTCGATTTTTCAAAAGTTTAGTTTGAATATCGCCATTTCGACATTTAGCAAATATTCACAAATAAATTATCAGATATCTGCCGCCATCGCATTTTTTCGTGATTTATTGCGAGTTTTTGCGGTCCCATTCATTGCAATGGAGCATGATTATATTATCGCGATGCAATATTTTTAAGCCGAAATGATGGATATTCTCCCAGTCAAATATCCGAGCTCCATTAACTTACATGCATGACGCATATTTGATCGCATTGTGATTTTTAGATTGCAATCCATGTCCACAAGTGCGGATATTCGAGATTTTGAATATGGTATCGAAAAACATGGCGCGTATTTGCGAAATTACACGAATTCGAATATTGCCTAGTCGCTCATCACTAGTTGCTATCAGTCAGGATTTGTCCCAAAAGTTGATTGAGAGCATGTCCAGTTGAATTGCAGAGGTCCTGAAAAAGAAGGAACAACACTGCAAATACTGACTCTTTGCTTAAATCTCATGTAATTGTCAATAAAAGCCTTTCAAAGCATATGAAGTGCTTATAATTATTCTTCAGTACATCACAGAAACAACTGCAACAAAGATCTAAAAGCAGTTTAGCAGCAAACTGAAAACAATTGAAAATAGTACTTGTGTAATTCTCAAAACTATTGGCCAGGACTGTACATAGTATCTAAGGCAGGGGTGGGCAAACTAAGGTCCTGGGGTCGGATCTGACCCTTTAGCTTTCTTTTCAACACTATAAAGTATTGACTCAGGGGGCTGAATTGTTACGCACACCCCACTTTGCAGTTATTTATTTGTAAAAAAATTTTGGAATCATATATAAATAAATGATAATAATAATAATAATAATAATAATAATAATAATAATATATGATTTTCGTTCCACTTCTTACGTGTACACCACTTTGTATTGGTCTTTCACGTGGAATTGCAATAACATTGATTCATGTTTGTGGCTGTAATGTGACAAAATGTGGAAAAGTTCAATACTTTTGCAAGCCACTGTATTAAGGTCAAAATAAGCTTAGATTTGGGTTCAAAGACAAACACAAAAGAGGGAGGAATCATTAGAAGGAGATCTACCAAGGAAGTTGAATACAATGTCAAAAAGTTACTTTCCTCCCCCCAAAAACATGATTGGGAGCAAATAATATTAGACTTAAATATATAGTTCATTTTTAATAAATTCAATATACAGTGTCAATTTCTTATGAACTCCAAATAAATAAATAATAAAAAAATTCAACCTATTATTAAATCCATAGTGCATAAACTTAACACATTTAATATATTGGATAAATTTAAATAAAAAAAATTTAGCTGACTTTGTAATGCATGCAGGGTTCATGCGATCCCGGTTCGTCCGGAGCCGGGCTCGTTATGAACGCTAGGGAGGTTAAAATTTTTAGCTGAGCGAATTTTCCTACAACCCTTCTCTTCATCTCCAACATTTTGCTAATGCCATATTCAGGGTTTGTTATTAAGTCATAAATCAGCTAGTTAAAATTTCCCGACCATCTTTAATAATTGGATACATTGCATTTACAATCTTCATTAGGGATCAGCCCACAAGATGAAGTGAGAAGCTTCTTGGCAGGTACCCCCAGAGGAGACAAAATCCTGGCCATACCCACTGGCCAAAATGACGAATTCATGTAGTGTATTGTACAAGATTTGATTTTCTACTAAGGAGTAACATTAGGTAGGCTGTATATTGCCAAAGCTCTGCAGGAAATACTTAAATTATGTGCGGATTTCCAACAGTGACCTCAGGCTGCCTGAAAGGGAATCTGTCACAAGGTTTTCACGGATAATGATGATTGCTGTTAATTAAAGCTAATCTTTCACCACCCTGGGCAATACCTGCTAATGGTATTAGAAAAGAAATGTGTTAGTAGAGGTTATCCTATGACGGTTACAAAAAATACGGAGATATACAGTAGGCAGTTAGACTCAATGATAAGATTGGGCTGCCCTGGTGCCTCAGTACCTTGTACTTACTGAATAGTGAAATGCTTTCCGACATTTAGTATCTTGACCCTTTGGGCTTGGGTTTCTATTATGCCTTAGTCCATCACTGTATCGAATGTTAAGCTATTATATGTTGATTACTTAAGCCAGGAGAAGCTGCCCACCTGGAGGGACCGATCCTGGGCGCTCCAAAGATTGATCGGCCAATCGACGGTCGTCGATAGCATTACTTTGGTCCCCATTCAAAGTTTATGTCGGCACACAAAGGGTGCTTGGTCGATTCTCGGAACGACCGGCCATGCGTGATGACGTCATCACGCATGATCGATCTGCCGCACATCACACCACCTATGGCTGTTTTTACATATTACTAGGCTACAACATATATTAAGCAATGTAGTACACGTTGGTCATGTGAGCAATTTTGTAATAATGTACTTTGGGTTTTTTAAATAGACTTCAGTGTATTCTTAGAATGAAAATATATGAGGATCTGGTCTTCCATTTTTAGACAATAGCCTCAGCTGTGTTGATGGCACACTCCATTATGTGTGAATAAACAACTCATGACTAATACTCATATTGTAGATGGAATTTACACTTTTTAGCAACAAGAGTATAACTACTAGTGTTGAGCTTGAATATTCGAATTGCGGATATCGGCATTTCGAGAGTTCGCAAATTTGGCCGTGGATATTCGCAATATTCTGCATTGGGATGCTTATGGCAATGGATTGCCAATATATATTCTCAATGCGAAAAATAAATGAGCAGATCAGTTCTATCAGTATTATGAGTTTTAAGTCCCCCATACACCTTCAGATTCCTCCATACAACTTTCATGAGACCTACCAACAACTATGTAGTATAGTGACCTCCCTGATAGAATACATAGTGATTGGAAGGTGTAGAAAGGTCCTCCTATTACATGGTTTTGGTAGAAGAAAAGTTGGTTGTACAGAAGTTGCATGGTAATTGTATGTGGTGTATGGGGGCTTTAGTCCTTGTATCTACAATTGGTCATGTGATCTTATCCATAATCTACTATTCAGTCTCCTTTAGCGCCTTCTGGATGAAGAAGGTAAAAATGTAAACGTATAAATCTAAAGTCACATGCAAGAAACAACTAATAAAGAAGCTCGAAAAAGAACAAGGCATGATTGAGACGTCTCTCACCTATCGCTCTCATCAGCATAGAACGAATGTCTTTCCTCTTGTCTGTCCCCACGCCTGACAACAATCTGCCTGTCTATTGCCAGCACGACTCTTCTTCTGTAAATTAATTTCAACAATGTCAAAACAATGTTATTCTGCGTGATTAAGAGCCCAACATAATGAAGTGCTTGACTGAAGAAGTAAGAGTTTTCATAAAGCTGTTTGAATCTCTGTAAATAATTTTAGAATGAAACAAAATAAACTGTAGTATTGGAAAGTATATCTCTGTTAAGGTTTTCCTTCGTCCAGGCATATCTGCAGCAATAAGCCAAAGCAACTAGACTTGCTGAAGTTTTCTTAAACCTGTTTTGCTGGCCATCTATCTGGCTCTAATTTGGTTCTGGAAAGCCGGTTGGATGACAAGAGAATATGTAACAAGTAGGTGCTTCTCTCGCTGAAATCTCAAAACACTGGAACTGAAAGATATGAATGTCCACAAACAGGAGTTCCTTGCAAATGACTGGGTACTTAATTGCATCAGCAAATAAAGGTGACACACAAGTTACACTACAGTAGTGTTGAGCTCGAATATTCGATTTTCGAATATTTAGCTCGAATATCGCTATTTTGCGAATATTCACGAATATATCATCGGATATGGATTTTATTGCGATTTTAGAATCGCAAATATATAATTGCAAACGATTGCAATAAATGGGATCGCGATTATATAATCGCAATGCGATTTTTTTAAACGGAAATGACGGATATTCTCCCAGTCGAATATCCGAGCTTCATTGACTTGCATGCATTGCGCATATTGGATCACAATTGCGATTTGAAGATCGCAATTCATGTTGTAAGTGCGGATATTCGAGATTACGAATATGGAATCGAATATTATGGCGGATATTCGCGAAATTACGTGAATTTGAATATTGCCTAGTAGTGATGGCCGAACATCGGCCTGGACTGTCCGCGAACGGGCGGGTCAGACTTTTAAAGAAGTCCGCCGTCCACCTGTTCGCGGACACATTCAGGTTCTGATCCTGCCGGAGGAAGAATATAGATCTTCTTCTCGCCGGCGAACGGGGCGGGTCGAACACCCGTACTGTCCGCCGGCGAGAGGATGGGCGAACATGCTTGTTGAGTGATGAACGACTAGGCAATAGTGATGGCCGAACTGTCTGCAAGGCGGACAGTTCGGCCATCACTATTGCCTAGTCGCTCATCACTACACTACAGCCAAGCCTGAGTGCAGGGTACAGTCTTTTGGGGATACAGTTCCAAACACGGTCACTCACTGCACCAGCCGCTCTGGGAGTTGCACTGCCATTCTTGGATTAAGCACTCTAGCCTTTTATACAGACATTGGCTTGGAGAAACCCACTCCCTCCTTGGCTAGGCAAGTAGTCAGCTCACATCTCAAGACAGACCCTCTTGGCTCAGGCTTCAGACAGCAGGTGCTAGAATCTTCCTGACATTTATGCCCAACTGCAAAACAACTTTTGTTCAAACAACATATAAACCTTTTAACTTTAACTCACCCGTCAATAGACAGTAAAAAATTAATATTACACAGGCAGTGACCTAGGGACCCAGAAAGGGAGTCAGAGAAGGAGAGAAGATTTGGGGCATATCACACCAAACCCAAGGTTGGGAATGGGACATAAAATGTATGTACTACAGATGCAAACGATGCCTAACCAGCCTCCTCAGAGTGGAAGGAGGTAGCCGCCGCTACCAGGGTGATTTGTTACACAGGGTGATGTTGTGTCGGGTGAGTGTGATATGTAAAGCTACTCACGCGACCAGGTTCTTGAGATGGATGTTCTCTGTTCTTTTACCAGACTGAGCTCACACCCCAATAAAGCGGAGGTCCACACAAGCTGGTAGGGGGCTATTTACAGTTTATTTGGAGGATATATATATACAGCTCCGACTCCCAAACTGCTGGAACCTGTCGGCAGGGTGTTGTTTGGGCTTTCTCATAGATCCAGTGCTCAGGCTGTAGTCATCAAGAGAGAATTTACAGAAGAAGCCCAGAACATTCTAAGGGACGACTATTATGTCCTTAGACAGGGGCTGGCCTAAGGCCTGTAACTGGGCAGATTAGCTTAGCTACTTTTTGGAGGGAAAAGAAGAGCGGAAAACACCCAGCCATGACTCATGATTCCAGCAACTCATAAACAACAGGTGAAGCCCTTAAGGGGACACACATCAACTAAATAAGCACTAAACAAGCAAATATAACAGTTCGTATAATACAGTTATGTGGCCCTTTCTCATGTCAGTACAGTGATTTATCACCTAGGGCCAGGGAGTGACCAGAACCAGTAACTGGGCATATTAGTAAAGATACTTAAGAAGTAGAGGAAGTGTTGGGGTATTAGGATTAAGGAGGCAAGGGGCACCCCTAGACCAAACTTTGAGCCATACAGCTCACAGACTATAAAATAATACTTAATGTGTGATTTGTTCTATTTGATTCTATGCTATAAACCTCAATGTTTTGGATTTTACTGGCCAGTCTAAGTCCTATAGAGGTAATACAGCGACAGAACATCTGTCAGGTTGGTTGCGCGGCCGATATAACAGGTGCTGTTTCAGTGAGTAGGTTTTAATTTAAACCCACAAGGTTTTCACACCGTTCCCTTAATGGGATCTGTGAGGTCAGTTTATAGACAGCAATAATAATGAAGGTTAATTACTGGATATATAGATATCCACACCGTTTCTTGCTGCCAGAACTATCCACATAATGCATAATTAATTTAATATTGTTAATTCAGCTGATCTGCTTAAATATTAAAGGAACAGTCTCATAAAAATGATATTGATGGAATTAATTATGGCTGAAGTTTCACGTCTGCTGGATTCACACTATACAGCCATTTAAATGCACTTAAACCTTCCTTTTACTGCAGTTAACTGTAACAGGCAAAAGAGATAGATGTGAACCAGGCCTTTAGAGGATGAGGGGGGTTGGGGGTTGTATCAAGGGGTTCAAACTCATTGGTTTTAACACATGTTAAGAAGAAATGTTAACACATGCCAACAATTACACATTATAGCCATTGGCTCTGTTACCATGTGCAAAAGAAACAGATATGTGTAAACCAGACATAAGCCCCTTACTTAACCCCCCCCCCAGAACTTTGTGTAATGCCTATCTCACATTTATAAGCTTGGGCATGCTGTAAGTATAGTTAATATAGTTAAAGAGTAAAAGTAAGTATAGAGTATAACTATAAGTATGTTGGAGTTGCACAAAGTTAGTGAAAAGTTTTAAAATTGGTAAGATTGAGGAACATGGCAGGGTCAGTGACTGTGTCTCCTCTGGGCATTCTAGATATAACGGTGTTAGGTGTCTGGAATGCCTAGTGTGTGGCTTGGGCACAATTTGTCCTGATCTAAAGCAGGTTAAGAGCAATGTTATTGTAACATGGCAATAACACACCCTTTCAAATCCCATTGGAATGATGCATATAATACGTGCCCAAAAAGCACAAGTGTGTATTGTACACATCAGTGGCCATACCAATTGTTTTTCCAAGGATACAGACACGTTATAGCCCATAGAAAACTTTGGAAAGCGTTTTCCCTGCACCAGAATTTCAACACGGAAGACTACTAAGAAATTTTCACTCTTGCAAGGATGATATGGGTGTGTGTTACCTGCCAGTTATTGTTAGGGTTAGTTTTACTGGGAAAAGTGGTGTTAAGATTAGGACTACATAAGCTGTTACTGTGGAGTAGTTTTATTGTTCGGGTTTGTAGGTAAGATTGAAGTTAGTTTAACTAGTGTTTAAATTAGTTAAATTAGTGTAAAGTATAGGGTAAGTAGGGTTAGTGGTAGATAAGCTTATTAACACATCATTTGACTTGTAGAATACCAGAGGTAAGGTTTAGGGCTTGGTTCCACTGTGTAAAAATGTATGCATTGAAAAAATGAATTTTGGGTACAGTGCACAAGCCCCCCACCAAAGTCAATTGGCTGTCTCATAGACCTGAGCAATCACTTCAAGCTTCCACCGCATTGAGGCCACATGAGGCCTTGCATCAACATAAATGTGACGGAGGCTTGACATATGAATGCCTCAATGCATCAATGGATGCATGAGACTGACATATAACTAACATGCCCAGGCGCGTTAGGTATATGTCAGCCCATTGATTTAAAGGGGCCTTAATGTAACATGGTCCTAAAGCCCCCCATAGACAGGCAGACTCCTCCATACAACTTTCATGAGACTTACCAACAACTATGTAGTAAAGTGACCTCCCTGATAGAATACATAGTGATTGGAAGGTGTAGAAAGGTCCTCCTATTACATGGTTTTGGTAGAAGAAAAGTTGGTTGTACAGAAGTTGCATGGAGGAGTCTGCCTGTCTATGGGGGGCTTAACAGGGTGTTTTGAGTTCATTAGATATGCAGACATCAGGGCATCCAAGCGCATAGAGGAGCTATAGCCGTAGGCTTGAATGCCTATTCTGTAACTAAAATGCTGGTAATGCATATTGCAATTTATTGAGAAAATGTTAAAATTTTAAACAAAATGAATAGTGACCAAATACAAATAAACTCACAACACAACAGTTTAAGACAATAGTAACTTCCATATTCTTTCACATGATAATAGATTGAAATAAACACTCTAAATGTAACTTTTCATTGTGACTGTTTAACACATGATCGATCAGCGATCAATCGGGTTCTGCCCACCCTGAACGATTGACCAAACAAAATCGGAATCGACTAAAAATCGGATCGGACATTGAACCGACATGTTGGGGTTTTTTTGTTGATCGTTTGGCAATCGAAGTACGTTGGTGGACCCAAAGCCCTATGCAACAGCCTTTCCGATCAATGGATTTTGTGGAATCTACCCATGTGCAAATCAACCACCAATCGGATTCCCAAGGTGGTGTGCCATCGATTCCCCATCTCATCCATTGCCGATTCCACGATCGCCTGAAATGATCGATTGGTAACAAACCGGCCTGTGTATGGCTACCTTTAAAAGGACACGTAGCTTTAAAGTGGAGCTATATTTTCCTTTTGTACTTAAAGTGTCCCTTGATAAACTGTCGCTTGTCACTGGTAGCCGGAAGCCCAGTGATCATGGGAACAGACATATTTATGCTCTTTATGCAACACTAGATTGTTAATCTTTCCCTAGCCAAGTATGGAATCTTCCATATGGGTCTAAACGGCGGATAAGTATATTTTTTTGAATCGTGCAGGTCTTTTCCTCCATTGTAGATGTTTAATTGTCGTGTTAGAGGACTAAACACGGCCCGATTTTCACCCGATTTTTTGGCAGCCTCCATTCAAAGTAATGGCTAGCACACAAAAGGTGACCGCCAATCAGCTGAGGGAGAATTGCCTCATGCATGCGCACCGTAACTGAAATGTTATATAGGTTATTATGTATATTTCATTTTCAAAAGCAGTTTTCATAACCTATATTGATCATATATGTTTATATTAGCTTTGATATTGTTGTGGCTCAGCGTCATATCTTGCAGTATAAAAATGGTACACGTAGTCAGCAGCTGTTAACACCTTTTAATGACACTTGCATCCTAGGAATTGTTAAAGGATGTCAACAGTGTTGAAATGTTATAACATGAATGTGATACACAAGATTCTGTTTTATGTATCCCATGTTCCCTGTTACCAAATGCTGAATTTCTATACAGATGTTTTTTCCAAGGTGAAAATGACTGCACATTCATGTAAACTACTAAGCATGGAAGGCAGGTCTAGGACGTTTTAACTACACCCAAACAGGAGTTATATTGAGAACATTTTTATTAGTTTGATATTTACTGTTTACAATTAAGAGGGTGTAACATCCATAACATAAACCAGTTAATACCATGTACATCTTCGACCAATTTATCAACTACCAAATATTTTAAAATGTTTCTGTACCTCACTTATTGTAAGTCAGCTGTATCTGGTTAGATCATCTTCCATTGGATTCTGTATGTAGTAGACTCCATTAATAAAAGATAGTTGCATTCCTAAGGTTAGGTTCAGACATGCATAAAAACAGTATAAATAGTGCAATCCATCCACCCTCTGTTTTTTTGGGTGTTTTAGACATTTTGGGGCATTTTCACAGTGTTTCGTGGTGTCAGCCCTCTGAGACTCCTGGGGGGATTGCGGCGCCCTCGGGGTCCCCAGTGTGGTTAATGGGGTCCCCGGGCGTTCCAGCTTCTTCCCCAGGATAGCACCTACCTTGGTTCTGGTGGGGGTACCCCTGCCACGGGGTACCCTGAGTCTGGAGTAGGCTCTGCACGCAGCCAGCGTGCAGAGCAATGGCGCCCGTCGTGTAGCGCATCTGCGCATGCGCGTGCCGGTGTTACTAGGCGGGCGCGCGCACGCATGTGCATGTATTTAAAGGTACACTCCCCTCCTCTCTGCAATCACTTCCTGCAGAGGGAGGGGTGAATAATCAAAGCTGGGCCATATAAGCCCCAGCTCAGCACTGAGCAAGTGCTGTTATATTGCAGTTCAATTGTTAACCAAGTGTTAGATGCGATTCCCTTACCTGTATTTTGATAGACCTCCTGTGTACCGACCCCTGGCTTGTTTACCCGTTTACCCGACTTCTGGAATCCCGACACTAGCATGTTTACCGGTTAACCCTTTGATTGCTGCCTGCCCCGACTTTTGGCTATTTCTGACTACGCTGAACTCTCCTGCCCTCGTGACCCTGGAATTTGGCCTGACTGCTCTCATCCCGTCGATACCTCTACATTGGGGTAGTAACGCCCGTATCGCTTCCACACGAAGGGGTGCTGACGATAGAGGGAGACCTGTCCTGCCTGCAGCGGAAACACCACCGGTGCCCCCTCAAGGGACATTGGCCCATCTCCCATTAGGGGGGCTCTGGGTAGAAGACCAGGCTCAACGGACATAGATTCCTCCCTCTGTCATCGGTTCCACTCACTATCTGTCTATACCCCCGTGGGAGCTAACACCTGGACACAAAAAACCCTAATACAGGAAATCACAGTGCAAAATAATCAGGCAAAATATTTTTTTGCAATAAACACCATAGACACATGTAAATCCATGTACTTATAATAATAAGGAGGTAAAGGGTAAGTATCCTTGCCTTAAGAAGAAATTGTAGCATGGTCCAACCAAGGGCCTCGCTACAATTTCTTCTTAAGGCAAGGATACCTACCTTTTACCTCCTTATTATTATAAGTACATTGATTTACATGTGTCTATTGTTTACACATTCTCGCAGATTGTCTATATGTACAGTATACTCTGTACTCCTGTATTTTTGTTTTCTGATAACTTCAGAATAAATCTTTTATACGCACAATTGAGTTATGTTGAATCCCCAAGCTGCCGAAGCCCCTACATGGGTAGGGCTCGGCAGAACAAAATTAGCTTTTTTCTCATTGGTTCTATTTGAAGTTGGGATGTGGCATCTATTTCAGGACAATTGAGAGCCAATTTTTTGTATACATAGGTAGATACAGAGGTGGCAGATCCGCCCAAATTAAAAGGCCCCTGAACATGGCATCATCACCAAAATATGATGATATATAGAAGGGTTTATGGAACATTGCAAAAAACATATTGCACTAGCACATGTAGTTTTTCAATACATTAGGTTCAAAGTAATTTAAAATGTAACCTTCACTTTGAACTTAATTAATTGAAAAACTACATGCGCTAGTGTAGTAGTAGTTTTTAAGTAATTTTGACATAATTCTTCTCTACATCTCCAGCCATTTTAGTGATGATACAATGTTCAGGGGTGAAATGACATGAGAGGTCAGAGGTCTCCCTAAACCCAGTATTGTCAAGGGATCTGGTTGATCTATTTGGTAAGTATGTACAGATTTGAAAGGTAGTGAAAAAAATTCACCTCAAGGTTGGGTTCAGAGGGATAGAATGTAATTTTCAGATGAATGTGTCCAACTTCAGCTGCTCTAGAGCTTCATGGTAGGCAGAAACTTGACACCCTGAGCTCACAAAAAGTAGCTTTAACCCTCTGAGCATTTCCCATGTGGCGCAGTTTTTTCATAACCGTGCCACGGGCAATCGCGGCGGAGCACAATATGCTCCGCCACGATTGCCTGCTCAGCTGGAGGTCATTAACATAAGCCTGATGAAAAGCTCACTGAAAAATCACGTGTTGTTGTGACGTGCTGCCGGCTTCTGCTGACACCATGAACCAGGAAATGAAGAGAAATGCCGGATTATATTCCTAAATTGCTCATTACAGGTACGTTTTTGGGGTTTTTCACTGCATTCCTCCCTATTATTGGCACTAGTGCCATTCATGAAAACATAGATTCCTGGTGGTAGGTCCGCTTTAACTCGGGCAGAACGCTCAGAAGGTTAAAGCCCCCAGACAGAGGTAAATTTTTTGTTTGATTCCCAAACAATCGATCACCAGGCACGTTCACAGTGATCGATTGTTCGGGTATTTAAATGCGGCCACACTTTCAGTGGGTCCCCATCCACGCCCAAGCATGGTAATGTCACGATGAAGTCTACATGCATCGACCTGTGTATGGGCACCCTTTAATTATACCAGGCATCACAGACAAAGGGTGGAAAGTCTCCAGGGGATGTGGACAGGAGATCGGGAAAGTATCGAAGCAAGAGCTTTTTGTTATGTGCATGAGTTGGGCTTTAATATTATACAAATAAGAACACGGACAAAGACGCACAACCTAGTAAGGTGCTGTAAATGGTTAAATAATATGGAATGGAAAGGAATGAAACAAAACAACAGACAAGATACTCACATTAAGAGAGGTTTACAAGGATTGATCTCTCAGGGCCATGTGCTTTCCAGGAAGACCTCACTTCCTGGTTGGGGATGAGATCACTGTGGTTGAAAAAGAGCCTCAACTCGAAACGCGTCCCATTGTTCCTGTTAAGACCCCCTGCATCTGTGAACCTCTGTAAGCCGGAAGTGATCTCATCCCCAACCAGGAAGTGAGGTCTTCCTGGAAAGCACAAAGCCCTGAGAGATCAACCCTTGTAAACCTCTCTTCATTAGTTTCCATGTCATATTATTTTACCATTTACAGCACCTTACTTTGTTGTACTAGGTTGTGCGCCTCTGTCTGTGTTCTTATTTGTCTGTTACAGTGGGCCACACTCCTCCATTTTGAGAGCTGCACACCTACACACAACTTTATCACGCATCCCTCATACTGACCCTATTTTACTCTGCAATCTTTGCTCAGGCCCCATACACCTATTGAGGGCCCTTCTGGCCACTGATAACATTGTAGCTGTGTAATCACTGCTGAAGGTTGTGCGCAACTATTTAATATCTTTCTTAGTTTAATAATACACGCCCTTGTATTTACTTTTCTATATGTAGAAAAGCAACACAAAGTATATGGCACAGAACAATTCAACAAAGCATATTTTGTGTAGAAGTGTTCAGGTTGCCGCTTAGAAGCAGCATAAACGAGGCCTCATTTTCCACACAATGAGCCCGGCAGGTTTCACCAGAGAAGCCTGGAATAATCTGCACATGTAATAATAATAGAGCAAGTCAAATGAGGAGAGACCGACTAGCAGCTTGCCAGGAAAGGGAAACAAACTAAAATTTTCATGGGAGGTCCAAAATTTCGCTTCGACTTTGTAGCTCGTAAGAAAAAAGTGATCACAGCTTGAAAGCCCATTGCTGAATCCGTAAGGCTTTTGTGGTGGAAATGACGAGGAAAGCGCTGATTGCGGGAAGGAGGCAGGTTGTTTGTGTCTCTGCCAGCTCATTAAAATGGTTTATGTTATCAAAGGCTCATTCTAAACAGTTCTAGGATGTTTCTTTACTTCCAGCAGCTCCTCCACCTGCTTGACAATTCTGTGTCCAGCTTTTCAGGTCAGAATTGCAACATGGGAAGGTTTGCTCCTCAACAGTTTCCTTCAGAATTACTTTTACTGAAAACATTTACACTTGTCCATTGTCCATAGTTCTCTATTATTCACCATACGTTGCTGGTAAACAAGGCTAATAATTTGCAAAGTGCTACTACCATCTTTAGAGGATGAAGACACATCATAAACATCGTGAACTATAATCAAAACAGTATTTTGTGGCAGTAATTACTACGTATCTCTTTGCTAAACAAATTATAGGGTGCTCCATCACTAGTTCCTAATGGAAATGTTGGCCCATTCTACATGTCAACATCATGGGGTGCGTGACTTGGATACTTGCTATTAGCTCTCCACTGGCAAGCTCCATTTTAAATGCAACAGAGATGGAGGTCAATACTTGGTCACTGCCTCAGCTGCAACCACCCACCACCACCACCACCAAATGGTCCTGTCATGGGATATAAATGAATGGTACAGGAAATTTTTCAAAGATGTCTGTTCTTTATCCTTACATGATCCCGCATAGTCCTCAGCAACCCCAGTGGTGGCAGACAGCCTACGCAGCCAGCAGCATGGCCGGGATCTTCCCACTCTACTATCTTCCCACTCCAAATGTTATTACCAGCAGACACGTGGATGCGGACAGTACAGAGCCTTCTGGCCGAACTACTCACCTTGCTTGAACTCTCCATGATCTTGGATTGTTTCTGACCATCACGCTGCTTTCCAGAGCTGACAGCATCGGCCGGCATGTCCGTTCTCTGGCCGGCCGAGATCCCTGTCGCCCAATGTGGGCAGCCCCGATCGGCGGCCGATTTTGAAAAATCGGCCACCGATCGGTGCTTGTATGGCAGGCTTTACTTTCTGTCCCACTAAAAAGAGTGCACACAAAACCCGACTTTGGTATATTGCTTTAAATGTGCATATTTATTTCTGATTTTATAGTTGGTTCAGACTCTTCATCATGCTGACTGTAATCAGCCGAGACAATGTCCTTGAACGTCCTCAGAAAACTTCAATTCAGCTTAAAAGAAGCATGTCTGGATCTTTGCATTAAATTGTCCACAAGTTTTAAGCAGCATGGTTTGTTAGCTTTGGACAACTTTCTAGTACAAATTGCACAACCAAAACTAATTAAACATAAATATATGAGTTTCATCACCCAAAAACAATTTTCCACATTCATACACCTAACTGCTTCCACAACATTGTCTACAGATGGAAAATGAAAAATCAATATAAACATAATGACACAAATGTTTTAGTGTTAAACAAGATCATAAAGCGCTATATTAACAGGCTTCAGAAATTGAAATTTATATTTAATTGGCCAAATAATGACAAATCATGATATGCAACGGCAACAAATACACTTTATATTCTCAAGGTCATTTTGTGAATTTGGTCAACAGTGATCTCCCTATTCAAATCCCCTACTCGAGCCCACGAGTTGTCCATGCTGTTTCCAGGTCAAGTGTTTGTTCACTGCTTATTCTAACAAGGATGTTGGCAAAGGTAAAAAAAAACATGCACATAGATGCAAAACTACAAAGATCATGGCATGACATTGGACATAAGATTGGGTTTAAAAGAATGAAGGAATGGATATCACAGAAGAGGACAGTTCTGGTTTATACTTTAAAGTGAACATGTAGAAACAGAAATAGGGAAGATGCTTTCTAACATGTTTTTGTAAAAGATCTGGAACTGATCCTTGAGTCTCCTGACTAAGTACTAAGTATGTGCTTAACCTTCTGAGCAGTTTGCACGGCAATCACAATGAGGTCCATGGTATCATAAATGAATGGCGAGTCTGGCAATAAAGAGGACTACCATGGGCTTTTACCAGGCAGGCGAGTATGCCTGATGTTAGCTCGGGGTGAGTTTTGTTACTCGGGCTAAATGCCAAGGAGGTTAATGAAGGAATACCTGGTTTGAACATGTATTTTGACCATTTTTATTCACAAAATACTTCTAACCTCTATAGGCCTGGACTGAAGGTAGGGATGGTACCAGGATATTAGCAGCAGATTTTGTTTGTAAGTTTTTCCAACAAATCTCCTGGTAAACATCAATATATGGCCATGTAACATGTGTAGGGCCTCAGAGCAGGGGTTGGATATTGGGCAGGGTCACACCCCATTGCAGCAGCTCTCTACTCAGGATGATCAGTGTCAGTGAAGCATTCCCTTTAGCACACTACCTTTGACCACCCCTAATATTTGCAGGTCCAGTAGTGCACAGGTCCCAGGTTACAAATAAATCCAATGTCCACACATGCAGATGGGGCTTTCCCTACTCCTGATGGAAGATGTAGGGGAGAAACTTGAGTAAAGATGTTGCATAGGGAGTACCAGTTCTAACAGTCTCTAAACCCTGTGCCCAGTGAAGGTAATGCATTGTTTGCCAACTCTCCCCTGTAAAGGCCTCTTAAGTGATGATAATCCAAGGGATCATAGGTTACCCTTCTTCCTAGTCTTGGCGAAGGGGGTCTAGCTCACTAACAAGTGCTTTGTCCTTCATCTGGCAGATGGCCAGTCTACCTCCTACTGAAAGGATCTCTCCTCTCTCACAGATCCACACAGAAGAACCCACTGGACTTCCCCTTAATGTACTATTTATAATCTCTGGCTCACAGTTAACTCTTTAAAAGACAGCTCACATTACAGTAACACATATCCAGTACATATATCCCATAGACATGTAACACACTTATACTTATAACACAGGTGAGAGGTTTGGTCAGTTATGGTATCAACTCCTTCCATGGAGGAAGAAGGGGTTAAAAGCATTCTTCACCTTTTCATTGATTGTCTTTGTCTGAATCTTGTCCTGGATTGTCCTGAAACCTTGTTCTTTTATGCAACATTGGCTGACCTCGAACTGCTGTCTTTGTGCTCTAATACCTGTCCTCACAACTCCAGAATTGGACCACTGGATTGCAATACTTGGACTCATTTCTAAGGACACTTCTCTTCAAGTAAACTCTTGCTCCTCAGACAAGTTCTCTTTTTCTTGTTTTTACCCCGTTTATTTTTACTATTGAAAATCTCTGTTCCTTTGTTAGTTTTTGTAAAAAAATTTATGCATTTTCTTTTAAAATAAATGATCTTAATCATTTCAGTCTGTACCTGTTCTAAATGACCCATAAAGAATCTAAGCAACTGGAGAGACGCTACCTAGTGATAGATATTGTTATTTCTAGATTCTAGGTTATTTTGAATTAACTTTTTCTTTCACAGGGATAAGTTAGTTAGGAGACTTCTGGCTAATTTTTCCAGGAGTGGTGGCAGTGATACCGATATATACATATACAATCACCGGAGATTGTATAGTGTATTGCATTCACACCCGCTCCAACCAATCAGTTTTTATTTTGGCCTGTTCACAGTGAGGAAGGCAGACCCAGGGCTCCCAGTGTCTGGGACCGGGACTGCGACTGTGAAGGTCAAGGATACAGATTGCTGGTGGGGTTTGTGACAGTAGTGACCTGGTGTTCCCCTCTGGAAAATTACAAAGATATAGCACTATATTCAAGATCCTTGCATATTGTCAAAGTCCCGTTATTCAAAAAAATATAATAATTCAACACTAAACATAAAATATGTCATATGCAGGGGGCGTGGTTTGGATGCCGGAGAAGATGGTCGCTTGAACAGAGAGCTCTCCGTGCCAACGCCGGTTAAACCCGTCAGCACTGCTGTCCAGGCGCTAAGATGGGGAAAATCGGCAAGCCCCTACCTTACCCGGAGCGAGGGGTCTCTCAGGGTACCCCGCTGACCCAACCGATCCCTGAAATGTTCCGCTCGCAGCGTCGCGGCCTAGCGGCGGGGGAGGCTTCCAAGATGGCGGCGGCGGAGGCGCATGGCGCCGATACGAGCACTGACACGCAGGCCGACCCCGAGCTGGACCGCTCAGAGATGGACTGCCCGACACGATCGGAGGGGGTGGCAGGAGCTTCAGGGGGTCCCGTACCCCGCAAAGATCAGTCACAGAGGGACGGCGGCCTGGAGGCCTATATCCACCGGGAGCTGACCACCATGACGGCAGAGATTAAGAGCTCCTTCTTCACGGTAATTGGAGACCTGCGGGGCGACATTCAGGATATGGGCAAGCGACTGGACTCTGTAGAGACTGTGGCAGCGCGGCAGGAGGTACAGGTGACAGCACTGGCTGAAGCCCAGACCACCACTGATAGAGCTTTACTAGCTATGCAGAGGCACATTGAGGACATTGATAACAGGGGTCGGAGGGGCAACATCAGAGTACGTGGCCTTAAGGAGGACATTCCCCCGGACCGTCTGAGACATACCCTGACCACTATTTTCAATGATCTCCTGACAGAGCCCCAAGACTCCCCTATCCTGTTCATACAGGTGCACCGTGCGCTACGACCCCGTGGGACACGGGACGACAACCCCCGTGACGTGCTCTGCAGCCTACAGCACTATCCCACTAAGGAACTTATCTTGCAGAAGGCCCGCCAACGTGGAGCAATCCTCTTTGAGGGAGCAGAGATCCAGCTCTTCACTGACCTGGCGCCATTAACCTTGCAACAACGCAGAGCGCTCAGACCCCTGTTGGAGGTCCTGCGC
>CM070039.1:72594739-72624937 GCA_036250615.1 Ptychadena robeensis
TGGCGGCATATGCGGACGATATGTTGTTCTTCCTCACCAGACCTGCGGAGTCCTTGGACAAGCTGATGACCATGTTTGCCGGTTATGGGGGCCTGTCCAACCTTAGGATCAATTTTTCCAAATCGACGATCCTCCCCCTTAACCTCTCTCGGGCGTCCACGGACGCGGTGAAGACTAAATTTCCCTTCCAATGGGCAGATGACTGTCTTAAATACCTGGGGACCTACCTGCCGACCGACCTGGCCAGACTGTATGCATTAAATTTTGCCCCTATTTTGGAGACGGTGCTGAAAGATTTGACGAGGTGGGCGACCGGTACGTTTTCGTGGATGGGTAGGATCGCTATCATTAAAATGAATCTCCTACCTAGACTATTGTACGTGATCCAGGCTCTTCCTATGGCCATCCCTTCGGCCTTTTTCACGGAGTTGGATAGGGCATTCACAGTATTTATCTGGCAGGGTAAACGCCCGAGGATCCACAAGGCCTGGATGCATGCCCCTAAGGCACAGGGGGGTCTGGGAGTGCCTTGTTTGAAATCCTACTACCAGGCCTCTCATCTGATGAGGGTCATAGACTGGCATGTTCATGTGGACGAGAAGCCGTGGGTACAGCTAGAATCCCTTGGCCTGCCACACCCTCTGGCAGCGTGGGCCTGGCATCGGCGTCTCCCCTTAGAAGATTTGAAGACCTGGCACCCGTTGGTAGGGGCCACCCTTACAGTGCTGCATGCACTGGGTGGTGACGGTCGGATCACCTCCTTCCCGAGTCCCCTGTTGACGACTAAGGACAACCCAGACTTCGTTCCGGGACGCCTGGCCGGTTTCATTGACTTATGGGACCCCGCGGATGTAGTTAGGGCAGGAAGGTTCTTTGTGGAGGGTTCGTTTTGCACCCGTAGCGACGTATCTGCCCTTACAGTGACTGGTACGGTACCGTGGTGGATCTATTTCCAATTGCGCCACTTCCTGACGTCAAGAAGAGATAAACCCCTATACAGTAGGGAACTGACTTCTTTTGAGAGGGCGTGCTTGGGAGATGGGCCCAAGCACCATCTGATCTCGTGGCTGTACGGGTTGCTGCTGGGAGGGCTGGCTGGCCAGTCCAACAGATGGAAAGCTAAATGGGAACGGGAGCTGGCCATTCAATTCTCCGAAGCGGAATGGGAGGGGATGTGTGTGGCTGCCCACAAATCTTCCCTTAGCAGTGCGACGCAGGAGACCAGCTACAAACTCCTATCCCATTGGTACAGAACCCCTGACATTGTGCACCACTACGCCCCGGCTACGGGTAAGGAATGTTGGAGGTGTCATGAGGGCGAGGGCACCATAGCCCACATCTTCTGGTACTGCCCGCTCATACAGCCCTACTGGCAAGAGATACACGACGTTCTGACGATTGACCTACATTTTGACATCCCCTTTACTCCGGAGGTTTATCTTTTGCACTATCCCTCGACTTCTGCGGAAGCATCTGGTCAATGCGGCCCGTGCGCTCATACCTTGTTGCTGGAGGAGCGAACGGGTCCCTACCCTGACTGAATGGAAAGCACAGGTGGCTTTCGTAAATGAGATGGAGCAGTTGCTCCATGTGAAGAAAGAGGCTCTCGCTAAGTATAATAAGGTGTGGCGGCCGTGGTTCCACTACGTCTTCCAGGTGCAGTGAAGTGAGTTGGAGGTGGGGGTGTAGGGGATCTGATTGAGTAGACGAGGCCCTGAGATTTTTTTTTCTTGTATGTTTCTGTATTTTCCTTGTTGTTTTGACGCTGTTAATGAAACGGTTATTTGTCTGCACTCTATGTTTGGTAACTGTACAGCTCGGGATGTATTTCACAATCTTATCTAAGCTGAATATGTACTTGTTACCGTATGTTTTTCTATGATAAACTCTCAATAAAACTTTTTGAAACAAAAAAAAAAAAAATGTCATATGCAGATTTGATGATACATATGTCCCATAGACATATAACACACTTATACTTATAACACTACTGGTTCAATATCCTTATCCTATTAATGATACATTATACTCCACCTAAACTAGGGGGAACTATCCTTTTATGGTAACCTATTCCTCACGTACAGTACCACCCCGATACAGCAAGGATGCCATTATTATTGCTCTATGGTCTAGTTCTAATGCTCATGAGTTTGTTGTAGGTGGTCTTTACACTCTCGCTATTCTGCAACTCAATTCCCAGCAATCTACAGTATTCTGTGTTTTAATGCCTTTTTTAGCCCCCTACATGTTATTTTAAAGAAAATGTACTATAACATCTCTGTTGGAACTAGTCCCTGACCCTGTCTTCAGCCCACCGATTCTCCTTCTTTGGACCATATAGATTTATACTAGAAACCCCATTTAATACCTGTAATTTTGGAGAGAACCCATTCAATCTAGCCAGCACAATTCTACCCATTCTAAAGGCATTCAGATACTTAGCTTGGGGGGGGGGGGGGTTTACTGTTTTCTTGCTGCCATATATATTATACCCATAGTTGCCATTGTAACAAAAAAATGTCAATGTCAGTTGCTTCAATGTTGTGACTGAATGTGTATATTAGTTTTAGTTAGAGTTAGGCAATAAAGTAATAATGACAACTAAAGGCTACCCTTTTCAACCGTTGGTCCTTGAATCACTTCTTAATCTGTTGCCCAATGAGTAGTTCACATGAAGAACTACTGTGTCACATATAGAGAAGACATACAGCTGTCACATAAAAGTTAGTTTGTACATGTAGCCTACAAACAGTCAACTCCGATATGCCAATAACAAGACCTATATAAATCCTATATTAAAAAATGTAAACTTACCAATTGAAGGTACCCATATACAGATCGATCGTTCAGGAATCAAACCCTGCCAATCCCATTCCAAGAAAATTTTTATGTTGGTAAATCCCTGTTGAATCGCCATTACTTTAGATGGGGACCCTCGATCCCCATCCAAAGTAGTAGCCAGGGATCGATCACCTAAAGTAGTGCACATTGATTTTTGCGTCACTGCGTTGCAGACAAACGTTCATCCATGGCACGTGAATCAATGAATGTATGGCTACTTTTAGCCATAACAAAGTTATACTATATCTATATTTCAGTAGAAGCACTACTGTAGAAGCTTCAGAATACTTTTATTAATGTCAAGGCCCTTAGGCACCCTTCGTTCTTCAAAGGTGAATCTCACCTACTTCGACCCATACTCTCTGGTTTATATTGAGGATAAAATCAGATGATCGGTTTCAGCCCTTATGGCCTAGGTGCCCAACCTGTGGCCCGGGAGCCGCATGCGGCCCTTTGGGCATTGTTTGGCGGCCCCCTTTGGTCCTCCACATGCGCCCCCCTTAAACCGAAGTGTTAATGCATAGTGCATAGCAACTCACCTGTGAAGTGGTCACATGCTGACCCAGCTTTCCTAATCAACTTTGGCGGTCCTACATCAGTAAAATTGGCAATGTTGATCAGGGAAACCAGGTCTACATATGAGCCAACCAAACCAAAGCAACCAAAGGCAGAAGGAGGGGGTTGAGTGCTATCTGGTTTTGACTCCCTGTCGGGATCTGGTCCACCGCCTGCTGAGATATGTCGACAGGGGTAGGGTCTGGATCGATGTTATGTGCGGCCCTTTAGTGATGCCGAGGGCCGCACTTGTGGCCCTCCATATCAACTCAGTTGCCCACCACTGCCTTATGGTATCAACAGGAAAAGCTGTTCATCCATAGTTTACCTGCACTGACATGTCTCACACTGCTTGAAAGATATGATATCCTTAGCCTAGATCTTCTTTAATACAAACTATAAAATATTTGATGCATTTTGAGCAAAACAAGACCATAAAACAATAAGAGTCTCATTTATGCAATCAAATGTCAGAATGAGGTAAGACAAACCTATCATCCCCGATAGTAAATTCATACTCCCCTTATTCATCACATACACCCGCTCATATAGAAGACAAGAAGGACATGATTCCAGCTTGTCTGAATGATTATTCTCCTTCTCAGTGACAGACACAGGCAATGAATTAGAGCATGCGAGCATTAGACACAGCAAGCGATGATGAAATGTCTGCTGGTAACTGGCAAGGTGTCTATTGTTTGTATTGTAGGGATAAATTTCTGCATTAGCTGAAAATATCGCTAGCAGGCAGAGCCTGCACAGAAACTTGAGATGTCCTTGGCAGGGCAGGTGTCGTATAATCGTCAAATATCTGAAATATGAGTGATGTCTCATCAACAATATGTTTAGCAGTTTCTAAGGTACAAAATCAAAGACCTGACACATTTTTAAATGCCTAGTGATGTTATATGGCACATGCTTTCCTAACGGTCTCTATTTCTTCACTGACACGAGGTTTACCATAATGAAAAAATTATTGTTCTTACAAATAACCGGTGCATAAATATTTTGGGGAATTGTACAGACCTCTGTAGGTTCCCTGTGTTTTGGGAAAACATTATCCAAGCATATTTTGAAGTGACGCCCATATATACGTATGGCTAGTCTCAAATTCAATGGGCAGATCTCCACGTACCTTGGACCACCATCCAAAAATATTGCTCCTAAATGATGCAACATTTCACAGTTACACTACCCAGTAGACGTTTATATGTCATTGGCTTTAGTGGAGAGTTCCATCACATCTCCACTCCAGTTTGTAGAAGTGAACATAGCTTCAGGGCCGGGACAAGGCAGAGGCAGAAGAGGCACATGCCTCTGAGCGCTGCTGAATCTGGGCGCTGCTTAGGGGGTTAAACTCCCCCTGAGCAGCGTAGAAACGGGACGTGTTACACGCATATCTCCCCTCTGCAAGGCAGAGGCTGAGCTGCCCAAGCAAGTGCGCCCCCCCCCCTCTCCAGCCGGTCAGAGCGGGGGGGGGGGCTGTAGAGCGCACGGGGACGGGGAGCATGTGGGATCGGCGAGGTCGCCCCCCCCCCCCTCTGACTGGCTGGAGGGGTAGTGCTCTCCAGCCGGTCAGAGCGGGGGGGGGGGCTGTAGAGCGCACGGGGACGGGGAGCATGTGGGATCGGCGAGGTCGCCCCCCCCCCCCGCTCTGACCGGCTGGAGAGGGGGGGGCGCACTTGGGCAGCTCAGCCTCTGCCTCAGCTCAGCCTTGTCCCGGTCCTGCATAGCTTGATAGCAAACCCCATTCAGAACAGAATCCAATTTGGCAATTCTGTGCCATGTATTATTCCTATTTTCTGGGGGTAAAGTCTCCCACATGCAAGTAATTCTACAAAGATGTGTTTCAAATTTTAAGTGATAGGTAAACATTGCTGGGCATTGGGTCATCTTGCTAGACAATTGATTTGCTGGACTGGGCTTGCTGTAATTGGAGATGTATTGGATGATCTATTTCAGTGGTGGGCAACTGAGGAAATATGGAGATATGGAGGGTCATAAATATGGAGATATGGAGGGTCATAAGTGTGGCCCTTAAGCCCCCCATACACCACATACAATTACCATGCAATTTCTGTACAACCAACTTTTCTTCTACCAAAACCATGTAATAGGAGGACCTTTCTACACCTTCCAATCACTATGTATTCTATCAGGGAGGTCACTATACTACATAGTTGTTGGTAGGTCTCATGAAAGTTGTATGGAGGAATCTGAAGGTTTATGGGGGGCTTTAGAATCACTAAAGGGCTGCACGTGACATTTTAATCTATACTGACTTTTATAAGCATTTTTTTGGCATAAGCATAGCTAGAAGACATTTTTTTTTAAATAACAAAACTTGTTTTCAAAAATACTTTAAGCATTAGGGAACAATGTAGTAATGCACATTTTGTGTCATATATATCCTCAAAGGTTATGTGCCTCATAGATATCATCAAAGGTTATGTGCCCCTATTTGGAGTTTATGTGCCATAATATATATTATACGATTATATTATATTATTTCACTACTCCTGATGGCAGAAGTAGGGGAGAGACTTGAGTAAAGATGTTGCATAGGGAGTAACGGTTCGAACAGTCTCTAAAGCCTACTTTGTCTACTGACTGTTCCGGATGAGCAGACTGATTGGCATACGTGAAAGCCAATCAGCGACCCAGATGGCGCTCCTCCTCTTCCCACTCTTAATATACAACACAAAAATTCCCTCATGGGACTTTGAATGGAACAGTGTCACAAAGGAGGTAAATACTGATTGTGTAAATTAGACCTAATTGTATTTATTCATTTATTTATTTATTTATTATTGAGAAACTAGTCACAGCAAGTGATTACATAAAAGCAAACATGTCTACTACACACAAACATACACAATGTGTAGCAGCTGATCCAAAAATAAAAGAATAAGCCTGATACCAGTTGACCGTAGATAAGGTGCATGAGAGGCTACATGTTTCGCCCACTAGGGCTTCTTCAGGCCAGAGCACCTTATGTATTTGTATGTATCTTTAGTAATGTGTGTAGGAACCCTCTCCTATATGACTGAGGGGAAACCATGTATATCACGGTGAAGCTGTGGACGGGCGTAGACGTCTCTGCGAATCAGAGGCAGCGCAATCTGGGATTTGTTTGGGGCCCCCGATATGTCATGGTAATAGAGAGGATTTGTCCGCTTTTAGATGAAGATCCTGGGCAAAGGCATGTCAGCGTGGGATTGGCGGATAGGTGAGTTCCTGCCCTATGCATTAACAGTTAGGTTCCGGTGGCCACAAGTCAAGAGCCTAGGGGGGCCGCTGAAGAACACCCGAAGCACCGCTCACCGGTTGGGCACCTGGGATATATTTCAAGGCACATAATTGTTATTTTTAAAAATCAGGAAGTATGTGGTTTCTTTTTAAAGTAAAAAAATAATTAATTAGTTCATCTGACTAAAAATGCATAATGGCTAGAGTGTTAGAAGATCATTGCCAATAGAAACTAGGCCACATCTCTTTTTATAAATATTATTATGTACTAGGGCATTAATAACTTAAGATTTTATATAATTCGAGTGTCCAGTCACTAAAGTCGTAGTCAAGCCAACTAGTTGTGATGACATCATCACAGATCACAGACACAGTTCAGGAACACAAGTGTCCATCAATAGAAAAGTTTTCTGCAACATTAACAGTCAATATGACAAAAAAACAAAACAAAAAAAAGGCTAATACCTCAAATTTCCAAGTAAATTTAAGTAAAAAACATAAAGTGGGAACAGATTACACTATGGCAGCCAAGGCACACAGAATGAGCCAACTGCAGTTCTAAAAGAGCACAATGTCTCTTTATGAAATTTCAACTTGATTTTGAATGCAAAAACTATTTATGTCAAAGCAATACTACCTTTTTTGTAGTATACGCTGGA
The DNA here is from genome assembly GCA_036250615.1 of Ptychadena robeensis. NCBI lineage: Eukaryota > Metazoa > Chordata > Amphibia > Anura > Ptychadenidae > Ptychadena > Ptychadena robeensis. Next base: position 72,602,044 of record CM070039.1, read on the forward strand.
CCCTTCTTTACATCTCCAGCAAGTTTGGTGATGATACCATGCTCAGAGGCCTTCAACTCACAAAATCAAACAAATTTTTAAAAAAATATTCACCATCTCTAGCAAAAGCTAAACCCCAAAGATTACCCATGCATTCCCTCTCTTTAAAACACACACATCCCCCAGGTTTTATACTTTATAGTCGAAATCAGAAATATATCTACTAAAACAACAGACAGCACTAATTTCTTTTTTCTTGACTAATTAGCTGAAACAGAATACCTTATCTCTTAAGCCCCCCCATACACCTTTAGATCACTCCATACAATTTACTTTAGATCTACCAACAACAGTCATTTATTGAACTGAAGAATAGCCCTCGTTCTCTACACTAAAGGCCCCCATACACGTGTCGGATTCCCACCGGATTCCGGCACGATCGATTCCGGGCGCGTGCATGCGAAACGATCGTGCCGGAATCGCGTGCAGCCCACCTTGTCTGATCGTTCGCGTCCGATTGATCGGGGGTTCAGAATCAGATCCGACAGAGAACCCACATGTTGGTCTTTCTGATCCGATTCTGCACACATCAGGGGGAGTTGCCATTTGGGAAGTAAGTGATCGGACACGGAATCGTCCAGGAATCCGTGGGACAAGGTGGTATGCAGCGATCGGATACTCTTAATTGGCTGATTGATCGGAGCTCCGATTCCCGCTGAGATCGCCGGAATCGATCGGGTGAGTGATCAATTGGCCATGGAATCCGACACGTGTATGGCTAGCTTAAAAGGGGATGGCAACTGTTCTGTAGTTCAGAGGAAAAATTAAAAGGGGTGATTTCTGTGCCTGAAATACACTTATTCCATAAAAGAACAAGCAGATAAAAAGCCAATAAGAGAAGGTCATCATTAGAGTTTACATACATTTTAAGTAACAAGATTTCAGATCCAATTATTTCATGTCAGAAATGAAAGCTTCTTTGTTTTACTTTGTTTTACAAGTTATCTGGAGTCAAAATCAAACACCCGACTTCCTCAGGCGGTGGACGGGCCCTATTTGCTAACTTGACATGACATCAAGGCGGGGTTGGAACCTTAACACTCTGGACTCGCTTGAAATGATCCTGGGTGTCACTGAAGTGAGCAGAGCAAGCATTGGTGAATACATTATAGTACTTTTTAGTTGGAATTGTGCTTTAATAGAATTACACAAAACAGTACATTTAGATGATTGTCTGGAGTTCATCTTTCAGAGACTGAATAAGGCGTCGCTCCTTTACACTGGGACAACAGATGTTCCCTGCCTTTGAATTCCTTCCGATGGTAATTATTACCAAGATTTTGTTTTTCCTTGGTGGTACAAAGCAAATAAAAGGCATGTTGTTAATTATAGTATTGAAATTCTGATACGCTGTTAATGACACCTAGCTCCCAAAATATAGGGAAAAAAAGCACAAAAAGTAGCAAATGACAGCGCAGACACCCTGAACATTGCTTTATTCTTCCTTTCATTTGATGCAAAGCATCAGAGATCATGAACAAGCAGCCTTTCCTTAGAGAAGGAAATTGCCTTTCTCTTACAAAAAGAAACAATTTGATCAACAGAAGACAAAAGCTGAGGATTAATAATAGAAATGCTTATTAATGCTATTAATTCCGCACAGCTGACTCTGAGATCAAACCGTCAAATCCTGTGTAACAGCAATGCGAATGCTTTACATTCTGGGCAATTTTCATTTGAATAAAAGAGATGCGGATAAAAGTGGTTTCTGCCGTGGAACTATTTGACCTCTTGTACCAACAGTCTGTTGATGGGATCTATAAAAGCAAGGCCATATGTCTTGGATATTGAGTTTTGTCGGCTGTGAGACAGGAGAACTTTTTATAACTGATAAATTATTTACATAAATGTCGAATTAGGCGATCTCGTTACCCAACAGCACGCTGCTAATGTAACAGTTTGCATCCTCATGCTGCCTCCGCCTGCTTATAGATTTTCAAATTTGGCCCCTGTTGGTATTTACGGTAGGTACATGTCCCTTTCATGTGTTAAGTACCTCTTAAAAGTATTAGATTTTTGCCTTCATTCTCAGAGAAAAACAGATTTACAAGGTCCAAGATAAGGAAAATGAGCCTACATGGTTTAAAATGGTTAATGTACAGCTACAGCTTGATGTGACCCAAAATGTATATTGGAGTGTGATCCCCAGCCAATGAGGAGCATATTGATTATGATGGATATCCTTGGTCAAGTTAGTGATGAGCACACGCATTATTCGTATTCGCCTAATATTCTCCATAAAATCATAAATTCAAGAACTTGTGACATCCAGTCATTGTTAACTTCATTGTACAAAAGATTTTCACAATAAAAGTGCCGATATTTTCATATGTTCGTGCTCAACACTATCACATTAATAATGTATTACCTTCCTTGTGCAAATCGGCACTTATACACGCACATATTGGAAACCCAATGCACAGTAGTTCCAGGTACTTCGAATTTGCCAAGTGCCGATATTTGCAATAAAAATTTGTTATTCAAATATTTATAATCAACACTAAGTCCAGTTACCAAGATCACTCCTTTAGTGGTTATTTGACCTATTTCGGACATGATTGACAAATTGCCCATTTTAATTTGATTGAATGTGTACTGTTTATTTCAGATCCACCATGACTCTCTGAACCCAGTATTAGACAAGCTGGGCCTTTGCAGGCTCCTCTGGCAACAGGGACCCTCTTCTCCTCTCTCTGTTGGCTGGTCTGCCTGGCACGTTTCCATGGTCATTTAGCTCTCCTGCCATTTTGGTGTGCCTGGGTTGCCCCTTCTTTCTGCCTCCCATTCCCTATGGCATCCTCTCCAGTAGATAGGCCTACTATCTTCTGCTTTTTATTGAAAATGGAAACCGACATTCTACAAATGGGGGCTTTCCAGAAGAGGCCCCTGCCCTCCCTGTAGCTCATGACTTTTCGATGGTTAGACCGTGCACATTCTAGAATGTCACTATTGTGATGCCAGTACCCTCAGTCAGCAGTTTGTTTGCTAATACACTGCTTTTTTTTTATAATTGTGTATGTTTTATTGATTTCCCTATACAAATTTGTGCTTTAAAAGTCCCCCACTATGGCCCAGCCTAGTGTATATATTAGAAGCTACATTGTGATAGCTGCTGGGTAATTGTGCTCAGAGAGGCCAGATGGTTTAAATTGGTTAATTTACACCTACCGCTTGATGTACCAGTAAATCTGAAATAACATTTTCTGTTACTATGTGCAGTTCTTTTAATGTAAAAACATTTTGTAAAGAGGCACTGCCAGTACGTTGGTTTTGATTATTTACAGTGACTATGCTTTACAGGCTGATGTTCCCTCTGCAAGGATGCCACTAATCTGAGCATGGCTGTGGAATAGTCCTTGGGTGCCCCTTTGCAACTTTGGGCCATTGGCAAGTATTTACGGTATTGGTTATCAATAGCTAGGACTGCAGTCTGTAGGACCACATGGAAGATGGAGGTAAAGAAGCTGTAGGGGATTCAAAAGAAAAACAGGCATACTCTGAGGCTAGCAGCACTGCAATGAATGAAATGAACTCAGCCTGGCATTCACCAACCTATGTCTGATATCCTACAGACCACTACATTTGTATATTAAAAAACAAACAAATTTACATATAATTCCCAGAATTTTCAGTGGTCTTCCCATTAAATTGGTATTTTACTGAGACCAAAATAGACCACCAGGATTTCTTCTCTATTTACTTAAATGGCATTTAGGGTTTGTTTCCACTATACGTCGGGACCCCCTCCGCTAAGCATATTGCTTGGCGGTGATCCCGGCGTAGCACATAGACTTTGCCTGCTCGCGGATGCTGTGTCTTCACTGCACCGAGCTGTTCATCCTATGCAAGGCTGAACATAGTTCAGTAAGTTGAGCCTCTGCATCTGGGGATGCGTAAACACAGCATCCACTGACAAATTTTCCAACCAGTTCCCTTTCTTTTTTATATATACATAGTTATATGACTTGCTTCAAATGCAGCAAGGGGACACCAATCTCCTTCAAGAATCCAAGTTAACACAGAGCTCTGCCTGCAGCCCTGTGTTTTGCCTCTCTGTTCAACATATAGATTATCCCTACTGTCATTAAGGTTTGCAATATTCCCAATGATTCCCCAAATGCCATAGTTAGGGGAATGGTCAGGACTGAATTGTGGCTCGACAAATGAGAAGACTACAAGTTCCAGTTTTGGTGTGATATGCTTAACAATATTAAAGTGTGAAAAGATCTAGTCCATGTTAATGATTCGAGAATGTCATGCTAAATGGTCAGCCCAACACATTTAAACCTCACTAAATCCATATCTCTTTGCAAAAAGATTGGACACCCCTGCTCTAGAGACTGGTTACTAAGAGGTTAACCCATAGACCTATCTCTGAGGGGTATAACAATACTGTACTTGCTTCACATAGAATATGACGCACTCTGATTTTCTAACCTTTCTGACCCACAGATGGCATGTATGAAATATATATCTAGGCATACTTCATATCTCTTTCCTATAGCTGTCATGATTATTATCATGTACTGCACATTCTATTTTCACAGAGTACAAAGTGAATGAGGCAAGGAGTACTCATCTAAACACATTTTCACATTTATTATCATCCAACAACAGACAGTTTGCTATAAAATGTGATATACACACACTATGATATTTTTAACTTGTAATTACACTGCGGTAATTCAAAGGCTGTTAAAAGGCTTATATCTGTTTACAAGTTTATTGTTGCAGAAGATCTGAATATACTTCAGCAAAAGTATAGAGGGAGGAGGTTTATATCGCTTTGCTTTATGCCAATTGCATGAACACGGAAAAATAATATAAAAGCAAACTTCTATATTATATATCTAGCGGCTGGCAGGAGTTTGGATGTTGTAAATGTGTCACCTAGGTCTACCATTCATTTAGAAGCTCCTGAGTTTCTGCCTTACATTGCATCTCATTACGTTTAAAGAGTTTTCTGTCTGTCCTTCTTCATCCTACTGAGCACTGTGACTTTAACTAAGGAGAGACCGACCTGATAGCGTTCCTACATCAACTTTGTTGTGCTAGACTATGTGCATTGTGTCCTTGTTCCTATCAGTACTAGTAGTACTGTAATCAACCAATGACAAGAGCCGGCTTATGCTTAAACCAACTTTTATTTTGAATCAAGTTCCAACAGGGTCTCGGCTGTGACAACCTTAACTGTAAAAATAACTGTTCTTAAGAAGAGATAAGGGTAACCTGCTTTACCTGGGGTAGTGTGGCCAGGGAAATTAATGCCAACGGGTGGTACTTGCGTGTCCTGGGAATGGATACAGCGGTCTAGCAGGTGCGCAACTCAAGCAGTATCCCTACTGGCAATCCAATATGCTCCACGCAACTCAATCAGTATCCCCACTGGCAATCCGATATGCTCCACGCAACTCAAGCAGTATAACCACTGGCAATCCAATATGCTCCATGCAACTTAAGCAGTATCCCCACTGGCAGTCCGATATGCTCCATGCAACTCAAGCAGTATCCCCACTGGCAATAAGATCTGCTCCACGTTTCCAATGGGCGGCACGCCAACCCACTGGAAACCTGGCACTGGTGGGTGGCCACTAAAACAGAAACTCCTTGTAACTGGGGCTTGAAAAGATATTGCGTGCTATTGCACCCCACAGCTGCCCACATGGTGGCCTAGACTGTGGTAGGTAATGGGTCTCGAAGTGGACAGTGTGCCCAATTGCTCCTACTCCATCAGATTCTTTCTCACTGAGTAACTCACTGGGGGTGGGACCCTGCCTTATATCTCCCTGGAGCCCAGAGGCATCATGGTCAAGGAATTTAATGGGTACACTGCCCAGGTGCATTTCACTACAGTACTGATTTTGAATCTTTAGGTGTCATGAGTGTCAAGTTTACTGTTTAAAAGCAGTATGGAAAATCTAAACAAATCGGTATGAATTTCGGTATCACTCTTACTGATGATGCCAAGGAGGTAGAACCTGGAAGGATTGTCTGGGATACATGGGCTAGCCTGGGACAGGTAATATACCCCAAGTGTAGATCACGTGAGTAATTTTTAAAAACAAACTTACCCCGAGTGTAGCTCAGGAGGTTGTGAAGCCTTCAATTGCTCTTTTTACTCTACTGGTAGCCAACTGATCCAAAGTTTGTTAGCAGCTAACCATCAGCTATAACTTCCCATTTCAGCTGCCTCAGGGTTATTAAAATGTGCCCTATATTTTAGTCAATGTGTAAACAGATAGCCTAAAACCTTGTCTTTAAACCTTCCTAGGTTTGGGAATGAACTTTTGGTGTTTATGTTACTGTGGAAATGATGACTGTCTCTTCATGGCTTTTTCTATATAATAAGACCAAAGCTAAATGAAAATAATACATGTAAAAATGTTGTTTGAATGAAATTTATTATTAGTGATGGCCGAACCGCGCCTGGTCTGGCCAGAGGAAGAAATATAGACCTCTTCTCGCTGGCGAAGGGGGCGTGTCGAACACCTGTACTGTTCACTGGCGAGAAGAAGAGCCAACATTCAAGTTATCAATGAATTAAAGCCCTAGGATTATATTTGTGTTGAATAGTTAGCCTAGTAGGGAATGAAAAAATGCTACAGCTTAAGGCTGACCAACATTTTTTCCAACACACAGTTATAAAATTAAGTTGATCAGTCTATTTAAAATGTAATATAAACATTAGATGTGGCTTTTAACCACATTGATATAGGACAAAACTTGTTTATACTGCAGCCTGTGTGACCAATATATTATTTGTTATGTCATGACAGTCTAAGCATTGCCTACACGATTAATCCAAGTTCTGGGATCCATACCTCTGTGATATCATTATACTTTACTCTAGGTCAATCTATCTGTTGTTAACCCCATCAAAATCACTAAAGTTAAAGCTGATGTGTACTTAAAATCTATTTAAAAGTCTGAATTACCTCTGAGCTGGTTTGATGATGAAGTAGCCAAAATAAAATAGAATATACTTACCTGCTGTTCCCTGGAATCCTATGAGAGATTCCATATTTATTTGCCAGGCTTTCAGGGGTTTAACTCAGGGTGCAACATTGCAAATGACCACTGGGTGTGTTTATAATTGTTTTCTATGGGACAATTAGTCTCATTTGTTTTAATGCAGAGCCAAGATCAGAGGTTTCCTCTAAATCATTGCACTGTGCTCTGCTTGCACCATGGCAAAAGCCAGAGAGAGAGGAGGGGCTGTGAGGGATCTTCTTAAATTACTCCTTACAGGTAACAGAAGCGAATAATTGCGAACAGCTATGTGCGATGTAAGGTCATAGATTACTGTCAAAGTGAATATGAAAAATTCAAATATAACACTAGTTCTGGAGACTTTATACAGCTTTACAGTAGCTCCATTTTATTGTTCTAGTAGCTGAGGTGGTGTGAGTACCAATGCATTGGTAAGTTAGTGATAGAATCACATGAAATGCTGAAATTCCTACATTAGTATGTAAATTGCATGCAGACTGAATCTGAGCTAATCACATACAACTGCTGCTGTGATTGACTGGCTCAGTTTCATTTTGCTTACAATTTGCAAGCATTTGCATGCTAATGTTGGAATTTTGGCATCTCATTGATCATCTTTGGTGCTATACTATATACTTTATGATGTGCTTGATACCATTATTCCAATAGGAACTAGATCGATCCATACAATTTTCATTAGATTTACCAACAACTGTGTAGTATAGTGGCCTCTCTGATAGAATACATAGTGATTGGAAGGGTTAGAAAGGTCCTCATATTACATGGTTTTGGTAGAACAAAAGTTTATTGTACAGAAATTGTATGGAAAGATTGTAAGGTGTATGGGGTGCCTTAAGTGATCATGTAATTACAGGTGGACTATTGGTGATAGGTCCAGCTTATGTGGAATAGTTTAGAGCTGAAACTAAAGTGAAGACAACTGAATATTGAAAGCAATAAAATGAGGGCAAATTTTTCAGTATTGGTTAATTAACCAAAAAGTTATTATGATTAACGCAAATTCATAGGTTGTCTGTTGAATTGGAAACATTTGCATTGGCATGGATACCAAGGTAGATGTTAATATTCATGACTAACTTAATCTATTGAATGTTCCACAACCACCAGTGTCATCACTGCATCATGATGTAGGATGTAGGAAACATGCCTAGAATAAGATGTCCATCATACAGTCTTCTGCATTGAAATCAAGTTCATTTTGAATACATATTGTTGACCTAATGCAGCATGTGTCGCAAAAAAAAAACATCGGGATCTTCAATTGGGAATAACAGTAATATTAGATAATTTTTGATAATGGAGGGGCAGCCTCACTAATGAAAACTAACATAAATTATCTGCAATTAGTAATGATTGCGTCAAATCCTTTCTAGAATTCCCATAGATGAATTCTGATAGCAAAGAGAAAATCTGCAATAAGCCAGAAAACCTCCACACCCTCTCTGTAATGTACTAAGACAGTTTAGTAAAAGGAAATCTAGCAGAAAATGTTTAACTATAGTGCCCTCTGCAGACATTTCAGAGGCATGTATTCAGAGCTGGAATATTTTTGCCATTACCTGTATATGTGTATTATGAATAATGTGTATTACATGAACTATTATTGTTTGGTTCCTATCAATTGATGAATGAGAATATTTTCTGTTTTCCAGTAGCCCTCAGGGTCAACATGTTGATGTAAGTTTATCATTCTTTTTTAGTACTTCAAAATATCATATATTATCTGTTCATCTTTCAGTTAAATCCTTGTTAAGATGCTTCCTGCTATAGGTGACAACATTCTGTGCTCCTAGGATTACAAAAGAGAATGGAGGTTAAGGTAACGGGTATTTGTCACTGCCCCCAGGGAATTTTGCCAAATTCCGCATATACGAATAGATGGGGGGGGGGGGCTCCCTAAGCAACCAGGAGTCGTGGGCTTGCCTCTGGGCCCAAATTCGGGGATTTAGCGTGACTCAAACTGAAGATAGCCAGACCATCAAGGGAGAAACAAGACAGACACATGGGTATAGAAAACTTCACATTTATTATTAACTTAGGTGAAAATGTAAGATGGTCAACCAGTGGAGGTCCTACAGGCCTCCTCCTCTATCAGGGAGAACATTCGCAAAAAATATATTCAACATTCACAGTTCTGAATTGTCCTTATTGTACATAGTGTCCGTATTGTCAACAACAACAAAAGTGTCCAAAGCAAATGGTGGCAAAGACTCTTAGCTTATTCACGTATCCGGTTATGGGGTTACCCCACGACGCGTTTCGGCCTGCACGGCCTCCTCAGGAGGGGAGAAAGAATCCTAGGTGGTATTTGGGTTGACAGACAAGAGCTGTTTTTGCCTGGACAGAGGAAGAGGTTATAAATTTCAAGTAATCTCTTGTACACACATGTATCTAGTACATAAATATACGTATATACTGTGTGTGTGTACACGCACACACACATAATATCTTGTACACACATATTTCGTATATCTCATTCGAAAACACTGGTATGTCACAAAGTTAGAAAAAAGAAAAAAAAACTTTTTAAATCTGTCTGTGATGGCAGGTATACTCCAGGAATACATGTTTGGGCAAGATAGCCCTCTCAATACAGTATATGAATATTATAGTAGATTGCTTAACGTACCGTGTGTTCGGATGGAGCACCAGACCGTCGTAGTGTCCCTAGGTGTGTCTCTCGGGAGACATAGAGCCGCATCGGATTGAGATCTAAATTGGGTTGCATGTTCTATAGTTACATGCTTTTTTAAATGGTTACTCACCTAATACAAACACTAGTATAGGAATCTGGTCAAAATCAGTTCCTTTGCTGAGTCAAATACGAAATCATTGTTCTGTATAATATTTATGTGCATTGTATTATCTGATTTATTCCTATATCACATCAATATATCTAATACTGCAGACAGTAAAAACCGAAGTATGTTATAACCAGGGGTGCACATAACTTTTTAGTGACCTACTCAGATGAGTACCAGCAGATAGTGTTTGGTACTGACCCCATATGTAACGTGGTCTTCCTGACTGTCTCTCTCGATGTCCTCTGCGTCAGCCTCATGGTAGATTCTGCTGCAGATGGACCTCCCCTTTCTTGATTGAGCCTCTGATAAGCTGTCTCCATCCACAGGTCAACAGATGACGTGTCTCCAAGATGTGAAAATGTAGCGCCTGATGCTGTTCCGGCTCTGCTTTTCGCATCTTTGGTATGCTAAATTAATTGGGCCTTAAGCCATGGGCAAACTGCCTGCGGCAAATGTTCCGGTGGGCATCTTTTCTTGCCCAGTGCAGGAAAACAGCAGTGGACACATAGCCTTACATATGTCTACACTTACTTTCAATCCCCAGATCTCCAACAACCTTAAAAGTCCTATATTTTTTTAGTAATTTACATTCCCAATTTGACAGTCCTAACTGCAACTTTTTAGTTATCTGAATGTTTCCCTGTGGTTTTCTACGTGAAATAAATTGTACACATTTAACAATAAAACTGAAAGAATTTTGGTTATTTGCATGATACAGTGAAGCTGCACTTCCAATTTCAGGAATCAGAGAAGGGGGCGACCAGACAGGCTGCACACACCGACAACCAGACAGGAATAAGGTGAACAAAAAGGCTTTTATAGTGCACTTACTAGAACAGGAGCAAACAGGTGCAAAAATAGTCCATAATCCAGGTTAGCTGGACTAGTATAGCTGCTTAGATATGCAGGTCAGGACCAGATTCAGGTTTCAGGAAAGGTTACAATGCTCAGCAGCCCAATGTAGTTGAAGCACACTTATATAGCCCTCTAACGAGGCAGGTGTGCAAACCCAGATCACACATGCAGGGAGCCACCTGCTGGTGACTAGGGAACCTAGCCATGGGAAGTGCTAGTACAGCGCCACCAGCAGGTGGTACATGAGACTGCCTAGGCTGTTACAGCTGGTTACTAGCTGGTACTGTGGAGGAACCCCCCCCCCCCCATGACTGGGTGCAGGATCGCTGGAGATCACTCGGGTGCAGGATCACCGGAGATGACTCGGGGTGCAGATTCGCCGGAGATGACTTGGGGTGCAGATTCGCCGGAGATGACTCGGGGTGCAGAATCGCCTCAGGAGCGGACTCGGGGAGCAAGATCACCTCAGGAGCGGACTCTGGGAGCAGGATCACCTCAGGTGTGGACTCGGGAAGCAGGATCACCTCAGGAGTGGACTCAGGAAGCAGGATCACCTCAGGAGTGGACTCAGGGAGCAGGATCACCTCAGGAGCGGACTCAGGGAGCAGGACAACCTCTGGAACGGGCTCGGGTGCAGGACGATCTCTGGAACAGGCTCGGGGTGCAGGACGACCTCTGGAACGGGCGTTTATAGTGCAATTACTAGAACAGGAGCAAACGGGTGCAAAAATAGTCCATAGTCCAGGTTTATAGCTGCTCAGATATGCAGGTCAGGACCAGATTCAGGTTTCAGGGAAGGTTACAATGCTCAGCAGCCCAATGTGGTTGAAGCACACTTATATAGCCCTCTAACGAGGCAGGTGTGCAAACCCAGCTCACACATGCAGGGAGCCACCTGCTGGTGACTAGGGAACTTAGCCATGGGAAGCGCTAGCACAGCGCCACCAGAAGGTGGTACATGGGACAGCTGAGGCCCTTACATAAACGCTGATGTTAGGCTTCACTGTTCTGCATGTAAACATTTAATATAATGTATTCCATACTTCAAACTATGTATATCTTCTTTAACATGAGAAAACCATGGGACAAATTTATGCAGCATACTGTAACTACACACAAATGTATTTGCTCATGGCAAAAGAAAAATGGAAGCCAAGCAAACATGGCTATAAGATTCCATTTCATCAGGGCTAACAGTCACAAGCATAGGATTTTCCATTTGGACTTTGTCTGGAAGAACATTAGCCAAATGACCATTCAGCAGCAAATTGCCATTGTGGGTGTTTTCATTGGAAATCGTCACAAGAGCAATCAGCATGCCAAGACTTCCAGCTCTGCTATAGCTGGTGCTTAGATAATAGAACAGTAGCTGACAGTGCTGGACAAAACTCTGCTGCATTTTATCTGATACAAACAAACCATCTTGTTCCAAGTTCATTTGCTTTTATAGGTACTTATACAAATCAAAAAACAATATAAGACAATAACTGCTCTACCATTCACCTACATTGCAATCTACACCTAAATTATAAACCCAATAAAGCGCTTCATTCTCTTGTTTACTTATCAAATATAAACTGATAAAATGAGACCCCTTTATAGACAAACAGAAAACAGATTTCAAGAAAAATGCATCGTAAACTAAAGAAAAATATGAATCCGGAAAGCCTTTTCCTGGCTTCTGTTTTAACTGCCGCACAATTTGGACGGGATACAAAAGCTAGGCGCTGCATTATACATAGCCACACACATTTAACAGAGTGTAAAATGTGATGAAATAGTGGTTAATTAATAAAGCTTTATAGGAGAAGGGTATTTAGCGTGAACCATAAATACCAAACTAAAATAAATATGGACATTAGCTGCTAGGAATCTTACCATAAAATACTATTTATTAGCCTACCAGAGCAAACAAGAAGATTTAAAGGGCCTTTCCAATGCAAATGCAAATAATTGCTAGCCTTATTTTGAAACTGAAGTTTATTACTTGTGCTGGTTCATTATAATAAACAAGAAAGCATAACTTGTCAGTTTGTGTTACAGTAAGCCAAAAAAGGACGAAAAAGTCCTCAAATTAAAATCAATAAGAAACACACAGAACTGCTTAACTGACATTTACTCAGACATAGCCATAATATGTGGGCAGTTGGTGGTCACATAGATACCCGAAAATACTCCTTACCAAGAGGACTGGTTAAGCTAGCCATACACGTGCCGATTCCTAAGCGATCAATCAACGCTCCGATCGATTCCGGTGAAGCCACAGGCGTCGATCGATCGACCATACAAGTCTGTGCCTACCACCTTAGGCCACCGATTCCTGGACGATTCTGTTACCAGACGATCGATTCACAAATGTCAACTCCCCTTGATGTGTGCCCAATCGGTCAGAAAACACCAACATGTTGGTTCTTTGGCCGATCCGATTTGGGGGCCCTGTCGATCGGGCAGGGTCGATCGGTCAAGGTGGGCTGCACTCGATTCCTCGTCGATCGATCAGTGTGCACACGCCCGGTGATCGATCGGCCAGGAATCGTGTGGGAAATTGACCTGTGTATGGCTACCGTCTTTGGAGCGACATGTGCTGGAGAAGACTATAGAGAAAGACTAGTGCTGAAGGTGCGATATCACATGGGAAAGATCAATGTGTGTTACAGGTGGGATCTCTCAACTTTGTTTTAGGGGTTCAGAAAGCTTGCGTCCAGAAATCTACAGTTACAACCCAACAATTCTATGCTGTCAGATCAGTCAGATCAAACTGTACTTGGATTACAAGTAAAGTATGATTTTTGGATAAAGCAGGGTACAGACACTAAGATATGGGCCAAATCTATAGCCGTTTTTAGCGCTGTGCACGCTCACAGCCATCTATCTGGCCCATATAATATGTGCCTATCGCTATTTTCGAAAACAGCCATATTGGACATGTTGGTCGACGTCTGATGCTTTGCATAGAGACCGCTCTAGGCTTTGGCTGAGCTCGGAACAGCAGAGCTGTCTCCCCAGCCCCGCTGATATCTGACAGCAGCGTGATGACGTCATCACGCTGCTGCAGGGTACTTTGGACCCTGTACCCTGCTTTAGGGAGAGGGAGCCAGCCAACAGGGGGTGAGAGATCAGGGGCAGATCAGGACCTTCCATCTGAGCAATGATACCCTATCTAAAAGCACGTATTTATTCTTAAGTCCCCTGATCCTGGTCAGGCCAGGGTTTAGAGGTTAGAGTTAATACATCATTAGCTACTAGTCCTCTACTAGTCATCTAATTGATGTCAGTATGGTGTGGTCTCCATTAGGGGCCTCCAACCCAACATCGCACTGGAGCTGAAGCCAAATGCCCATCTCACCCATCTGCCTAGTCCTCCCTTGCTAAGGATGGCCACACAAAGGAAATAATAAACCACACTATATCCCAATGTTTAGTCTCTCTGCGTCCATTACAACATTCAACAAAGTACTGAACCATAACCGCATTTTTAGTCAATAGAACTTTTTGATTCAGCGCAATCTCAGACACATTCCAGAACGTAATTGTTGGCATGTGTCATTCATTAAGTAACATGTTTTCCAATTTAACATTTTTATTTTTAGTCCTTTTGCGTGGTAAAAGCATGACAAATCACAATCTTCTCTAAGCAACGCTCAATATTTTAAACAAGAACCTTTAAAAAGATGCTGAAATTGAAGAACACATTGTAATGCAACATCTTTTGTACTCATAGGGTCGGATGCTGACACCTCTTGTTTGTGAGCATTTCTGTTAAAAAAAACAAGTTTTGGTAATTGAAATTTATTTTCCAATGAATAAAATTGAATAGCTCCCTTTTACATAAGCACCAAGAATGACCATACAGAATGCATCCTTGTGGTGTCTGCAGCATAGACCATGTACAAAGGTCAAAAATACTAAGAGTTTAATGCTTTGTTACATGATCAAGTGCACAAAGACTACAGAGAGTTAATGCATCCAGCCCCATTTACCTGATCCTTTCAGGGGTTTTTCATGAAACCTTTGGGTAAACTATTAGGTTAAATCATGTTTTTTCCCATTTGTTTTATTATACTTACTTTATAATATATTGTATATACTTGAGTATAAGCTGAGTTTTTCAGCCCAAAAAAATGGGCAGAAAGTGCTCCCCTTGGCTTATACTCGAGTCAGCTGAGGGGGGTCCACTCACCTCACCTGAATTGCCATGCTGGATGCTTCAGACAGGCAGCTTCCCTCTTCGGTAGATCTTCTGCAATCTCTCTGAAATCCTGTCAGCTCCGATAATCAGCTGATGAACAATAACAAACTTCACACTGCCACCTAGTGGCCAGTGACTAGTACAGATACAACAGTCCATAGCCTAAAAAATAAGAATTGCCTTGCATAACCCATCCTGTAATTATAATAATCCTGTGTTCTCTTAAATTTATTGATGATGTGGCACTAAGATTAATCCTGTTTGATTAATTTCTAGGGGCAATGGTGCTTTCTCTATATTTTCTCATTTAGAAAACTCCACTATCTGACTGCATTTCCCACCCTCGGCTTATACCCGAGTCAATATGTTTTTCCAGTTTTTGTAGATAAAATGAGGTACCTCTGCTTATACTCGGGTCGGCTTATACTTGAGTATATACGGTACTTGGAAATATTTAACCCATATAAAGTTTTATGCAGTGATAACATTCTTTTTAATTAAACAATTTTTTTTAAATAAAACCAAAAGGATGAACATCTGTAAAGGAAAGATGGATATGGAATGTGGTTCTAAGACAAGACAGGGACTCAACATGGATGTCTAATAACTATTTAAACATGTAGACATGTTTTCTGATACAATTCTAGATATACTAAGAACTAAGGTAAGAACAAAAATGGACACATACTGCTAACACCAATACAAAAAAGAAAGTTAAATAAAATTCTCAATAAAGTTTAAATGACACTGATAACACTCAGAAACAATACAAAATATCAAGTGCACAAAGACTTTATGGTCAGGTGGAGTTAATGGAACCAGCCCCGTTTACCTGATCCTTTCAGGGGGCCAGGCGACTAAACCAGGCGACTGGATAACATTCTTTGCACTCATATTCATATTGTACTAACACTGCTATAAGTTGGTATACGCTATATGCTAGTCTAGTGTATAAGTCTACTAGAAATGTTTTTTCCTCAAAATCCTACTTTCTCCCTCTCCTCATGCATGATATCTTTTGATTAATTTGAAGCTATGAGATAACACAGAGTGATGGAAATCAAGTGCAAACTTTAGGACAATTTGAAAAACACCAAGCATCCATTGATATGATCTACATCATCAAATCCCCCATGTTATTTATGCACACCCACCACCTTACTGGGACAGCAGGACGGAGAAAGGCTTTTTCTTTTTTATCTGTCTGTCTGTCTTCCTGCTTCGATATGTTCTTGCTTGTTTCTAAGTACTGATTTCTCTATGAATGACTTCTCTTGCCACCTAGTGGTGTGAACAACTCATTCAAATAAATGAATAATAGGCAGAATGGTCATTGTCAACACTGGATAGCAGGAGTATGAGTATAGTATAAGCAATTCAAAGTGAAGTCTGTACTTACAAACCAAGATAGAACATAGGACAACAAAATGAAGACAAAGAGGCAAATAGGCAGCTGTGGATTGACAGTATATACACCCTTTAAATTATAAATGGAGCCCCTTAATTTGTATGCAAGTCAACCACTTGTACCTATTTTTCAGGTAAAATGGAGGGAGGGTCAGGTAACACTTTAAATGACCTATATAAGTATATTCTATATGTAAATATATATGAAAAATATGCTGCTCTGGCATGGATGTTTGAATGTGAGGACTAGATGGACAGAAATACTAATCCTTTATTACAATGTATTCTCAACCTTTTTAGATCTCTGACCCCAGTGATGTCATGAAGTGTCACTTTCTATATTTGGACGCAATAGTGCTGGTGTGGAGTGTCACTTTGGCATTCCAAATACCTAAAATACATTATGCGAGGTCACTTCAAGCATGATCGGGTAAGTGTAATGTCCCCTCCCGTATATATTCCCACCCGCTTGTGCGAAGGATGTGTGGGGTAGAAAGTTAGGAGGGAAAGTAACACCCCATCCCTCCTAAGTTAGGAGGGAGGAGGCATTACTCTCCCTCAATTTTGTAAACAGCAGTTCTGATGCTTCAAGTGTACTCAGTGACCCCTGTGAAATGGTCATTTGAACACAGGGGGCCTGACAAACAGGTTGAGAACCACTGCTTTAGTGGGAAAAACGGCTCTCTCTTATATAGTTCTTTTGTGTGTTTATATGGAGTTCCATTTTAATGTCCAGTAATGCAGTTTAACCCAGAAAGTCAAACCAAACATTGAGCAGAGGAAGTAACAAACTATTCATTATGGCCATCATACTGTTAATTGCAAATAATGCTTATTTAGAAGCTCCTTGGTGTTCCTTCTCCCAGCAGGGAAGTCTGAAAATTACCTTCACTAAATACAGCTCTGAAGAATCACATTAATCACAGATTACATACTAATAATCTCGAAAATATTTCTTCTTTCGTAAATAATGGCGGGGACCCGCTGAGCTGATGCAGACTGATGACGGCTTCTGTTCTTGTATAATTTGCTTCCAATTAAGTGTTCATAGAACAGGGCTTACTAAAAAGCTGCGAATGGCATATGTACATTGCAAAATGTGACATTAAAAGAAGTAAAATATTACTTTCAACGCCAGGCTGTAAATGAACTGATGAGTAATTAGCACTTTTTATATGCCTCTGGGCATTCGAACTTGTCTCTTTGGCAGGGATGGGGCCACCGCAGAAACTGCATAAATTGTACTTTATTTTGTGTAATAATCACTTGGCATTCAGTAAGCAGGCTGCTTTTTATGTGGTACAATAGGTTATTTTTTCCTCCTTTCATCAAACTCTTCAATAGATAAGAATGTCATAAGCATTGTACTAAAGACTTAGTGCTACTTAGCTGGTATGCTGGAACACCGTGGCATTGTACAGTAAGAGACAAGCTGCCCCTTCCTTTCTTCTCAGGTGGTTGTTTGTGTATAAGAACCTGTAGAACTCTAGATAAAGCGAGCCAGTCAAGAAGAAAAGGATTTGTATAGGAAGCAGGCACTGGATACAGTAATATGCCTTTGTGTTCAAATTACAATAATATGCTTTTGTGTTCAAATTACAATAATTTGCTTTGTTTGTGCCCACATTAGAGATGGTTGATTTGGGCAAAAATGTATGGTTGAAAAAAAAATGTTGGCTTTAAAGAAATAAACAAGTTATTACTGTATATACTCAAGCATGAGCCAACTCGAAAATATAAGCAGAGGTACCTTATTTTACAAAAGCATTCTGGACAAACGGAATTTCTTGGATGTTATTTCTTCGACTAGCCCATGTGTGAGTTATTTGCAAAGCCCCTGCGCATGATATGATCACAAAAATGTAGAGAAGGGTTGTTTATGAAAATAAAAGTATTTCTCTAGCTCATGCAGTTTTTACATACTGTGGCAAGTTGGGGAATTGCTCGTGGTCTGCAGGGATCGCGGTTCGAAAGTATCAGGCAGAAACACTGTCCTTGAACACAAATCTCAGGCATCCGCCTGTTGGCTTTATTGTCAAAGCCAAATAAACAAAGTCCAAAAACAAAACCTCATACAAATGAACAGCCCGGCTAACTAACTACCTCACTCGTGTAGTCTAACTCACTACAGAGTGGGGCACCAAACAGCAGCAATGCAATTTTAAACCAACAGTACCTTGAGGGCTCTGTCCATGCTCTCCATAGCTTGTCTCCAGCAAGCTTGTGCAGGTTCCTCTACAAACACACACTCCCCAGTCAGCTAGCAACTGACTACTCTTCTAATCACACCTGACACCTGTGTAAACAAATGCATTGCTGCATTGACCTGGACCTGGTGACCCTCCCTTCTCTTCCCTTGGCCGGCTCCAGGGCCCTAAACCACAACTTTCACTCTAAGCCATATCACAGAAACAGAACATACTGTTTCCCTGGAGCCTTTTTACGACAAGAAGCGCCTAAACCAAGGTGCAATATATGCACCTTTTATCAATTTCCCTTGCAAATATTGGGACACCCTGTCACAATACATTAAGTTCAAGGTTAAGTATACTCTTCAACTTGACTAACCTAATTTATGCAAAAACTACATGTGCCGAAGCAATAGCTTTTTTTTCAAATTTTCTCACAACCATTCTCTATATCTCCAGCAATTTGGGTGATGATACCATTTTCAGTGGCTTTGTATTTAACTTACAAAGTTACATTCAATTTCTTATTTTTTCTGTACATTTTGGTTGCTAAAATATTTAGCTTATATTCAAGTATATAAGGTACATATAAAAAGGAATAGAATGAGTATAGAGGTCTACCAGACCTCTCCCAATTCCTGAACGCATTAAAAATAAACCATTAAAATTAAGCAGTTAAATACATTAATTAAATTAAATAAAGATTATACTTACAAACAACATCCCCCTGTAATCCATTCTGCACCTCCTCTCAAAGCGAAGCCAGGGCTGAGCATAGACATTTAACAATAACCTCCTGGCATGGGCAGGAGGACAGGACAGGTACAGTAGCGTAGAAAAGTCCCCACACTAATGTGTGTGTCCGTAACATCACCTAGGGCAGTGGTAGGCAAACATATTTGAAAAAAGAGCCAACAGTGTAACGCTTAAAATATATGTTGCAAGCCGGAGATCTGTTTCCAGTGCTGTCAAAATTGACGATTAAAATTACATCACCTTTCCCTAGAAACATTCCCTAAAAATAACTTAATAAACGTAATTAGTCTTAGTTAAACTTATAAAAACTTGATGTAATACCTAATAACAATATTACAGTGCCAAGGATTTACAATGACTGACAATCACTAACACTGACAATGGCAAGGGCAAGTCAGGTTTGTATTGTTGTTTTTCATTTTAGTCACAAACTTCCCTTTTAGGTAGCCATAGGGCCCCTCCCGTAATGGTACACAGAGAGCCACCACTTTTATGTAGCCACAAAACCATCCATATAGGTAGACAGAGCGCCCAACTTGAAGGTAGCCAGAGACCCCCCTTAAAGGTCAAAAGCCCCCTGTATGTAGCCATAGAGCCCCTCCCTTAACCCTCTGGGCGTTATGGGTTTTTTGTTCCATTTTTTATGGCACGATAAGCCGTTTCTCCCGCAATCACGGCGGAGTACAATGTACTGCCCAGCCCTCTACACACCGGCGGTGTGTGGGGAGGAGAGCGGAGCCCCCTCCATTAACATGGAGGTCTATACTTGATAGCTGAGTTCGGGCATAGTGCCCAGGGGGTTATTGGTAAACAGAGAGCCCCCACTTATTAGTAGCCACAGAGCCCCCTCTTACCTTATAGACAGCCACAGACCTCCTCTCACGGTATGCTCCATCCCTCACGGATCTCTACTGCTCTTCAGGACACGTCCCTCTTCACTTGCAAGCGGAGGAGAAGAGGAAGTGAAACTGTGCAGTACACATAGGAAGAACACTACTGAGCCAGACTGATGGAGCTAAAGAGCCACATATAGATCCAGAGCCGTTCTTTGTCTACCCCTGACCCAGGGCTTATGTTGATCAACATGACTGTAGGTGAACAGTACAGGCATGCTGAAGCAATTCTGAAGTCTACTGAATAGTACGAGCTGGGCGTAGTAGATACAAGAGACCCATAAGCTTCAAAACATGTCAACCCCCAAGCTACATAATATACCATATAAGCACCAACAGTAGACTCTGCTTTGATCTATGTATTATCTTACCCCCACATGCCTCCAGCCCAATCCTTGCCTCCTGTACAATCTGACTGCAACTTGTAAAGTCACATCTATTGCAAAGATCATCATACTTGAATTGAATAACTCTGCTGCCTGCCTTATATCAAATTTCAAGAAAAGTTTCTAAATTCCCTTATAATCTTCAGGGAGCTTACATCGATCAGTTAGCAGATATGTGAGACCTTGTTTTGTGCCGGATTCATCTATAAACTTGTAAGTACATGTAAGAATTGATTTAAATTCTCCTTTTCTTTACCACCTGCTGGTGTTTCTCAAAACAAACAGTTCATACAAGGCAAAGGTTCTTAAATCTTTAGCAGTCTTTAGAAAAAACAGATACTTTAAATGTCACTATGAGCTCTGTATCCTCCAGCAGAAAACCATTTTTTTGTTGTTGATTGATTTTGTGTCATAAGTCATTTTGTTGTGTATATGGGCAAATTGTAGAGACACCCTTGGGAAAGTAGGAGTACATGGTCAAGTAAAAAAAAGTCTGGGTATCTGACATCCTTCTGGGAAAATGTTCTGTCTACCGGTAGATTAAGACCTATGCTAATGTTTTAACATCCTTTTTAGCACTAGACACAATGAAAAATAAATGGCAACATGGAGAGAAACTGTCAAGGCCATAATTTATTGAATTTTAGAGATGATCAGATTACTGGAAGTGTAAGTTAATGCAAATAAAATGAAAGCTGTTGTTCAATACACCAAAGCCTAACGCCCACCAAAAGCTTTATTTTGTGTATTTGTTTTAATATTCCCACTAAAAATAACCCACCAATAAGTCAGTTTTGCTTACCTTTCATATATTATCAGACATTAACCAAATCAAATTACAGTGTTAGAAGTCATGTGGACACCCAAAACACAGCATCGTCATCAGCAACAACAGTCATAAGGGTCATGACTTCTGGAGGCCTGAGCCTGTTTGGTACTACTTACTCTCCTTTATCATTCACCCAAAATAAAGACACAATGTGAAATGTAAATAGAAATAATAATAACACCCTTCAATACTCCATTATATCCTGCAGCACTGTCAAGCGTCCATCATGCTGTGACAAAGACAGAACACAGATGAACAATAACAATAACCAAAAGCTACAATACAGTGGGGGGGGGGGGGGGTGAAGACCACAAACCATAAGAAGTTGCTTCTTCCATGCCATTACCATTTGGCACTTCCCTGACCACCCCTACAGGACCACCTCCTACCTTGCCAACCAATCAACCCATCCCAAAGCCAGGCCATGTAGTCAAGCTGACCTCCCACCTATGCAGCCCGGTTTTTGTTGTACAATAAATTAAAGTTAAATTTAAAATTATTACCAATGTGCATGCTTGTGGTAGGGCCCAAGGGCCTTCAGCATGGCTTGGGTTTGCGGACACGCATGCACTGCCATTTCTCCTGTGAATGATACTGTGCAGTCCATCTGATCAGGCAGATTGAGCTGAAATAATGTTTGTTGTCACCGTAGTTTATGAACGCATAGGAAGATCCAGCACCCTTACCAGGTGATCCACTTCACCCCTTAGATAACCTGTAGCACTTCTTGATCTAAAAAAGCCTGGATGTAACATAGCTGCCAGAGATTGCTTGTGCTTTGTTCCTAAATATTCTCCATCTGCCCGCTTCCCTGACCCTGTTTAGACCTGACTATACATTTTACCTGATCATTTTACCTGATCCTTCTGATACCTCCCTCCACTTGACCATGCTGTTTGTTTTCCCGCTTTCCGGACCATACCAGACCCTTTGCTAGAAGGGGGTCTGGTATGCTCTGGGGGGACCCCATGCTCTTCTTGGTTCTTGTGTTCCAAAACATACCAGACCCAATGCTAAAATGAAACTAAAATGAAACTAAAATTACAAATTTTTCTTTGCTGTACTGCTAAATCTGGCTGTGGGGTGAGGGGGTCAAAGTTTGCCTCCATTATAAGGTATGGAATAAGGTATGGAATCAAACAGAGCAAGTAGGGGAAAAAGTACAAAATCCCTGAAAGGTCTAAAGCCACACCTTCAGACAGTTTTCGGAAGTAAGCAATATTTCCAAAATGTTCATCTTGCCCAGTGGTTCCCAAACTCTCCTTGCAGGGCCCCGCTTTTCTATTTAGGAACATTATGAAGCCCCCCCCCTCCCTATTCAAACACAGTTAAGAATGAGGGCCAGCGCCCCCCTGGAATACCTTCGGCCCCCCAGTTTGGAAACCACTGATCTAGCCAAATACTACTCTGGAGATCAGGCAGAGGTGACCAAAATCAGACTGTAATCAGCTACTAGGAATGGTCAGGATTTTACATTATAACCTATATCTAAATGTATATATATATATATATATATATATATATATATATATATAT
>CM070039.1:72625037-72654301 GCA_036250615.1 Ptychadena robeensis
ATCTACACCACTTGAGGGGTTCACATACTTTCAAGCAGCACTGTATATATATATATATAAATGTTTATAAATTAATAACAAATCTTATAAATATTTAATTATTACCATAGATAATCCTCACCACCTTCATTGCTTTCTTTAAGCGTTTTAAATTTTATTTTATGTGTGTTAGCATTTTCATTTTCTTGTGCCGAATTAAAAAGCCCCAAGGGAGGGACATATCTCGGCATCCATGCCTTTGGGTGCTAGAGGACCTTATCTTCTCATATGCCCACAGTGTCACTGTTGTAATCATAAAAATAAAATTGTTGAACAAACCAAGTCATCACAGAGTCTTTTGAATCTTTCTGCCATCAAGCCCCTTTTGCAAGGTCTTCCAAACTTTTTTCTTTTAACAGTTACTTCACATGTTAAGCAGGGACACCTGAAAAATAACGCCTCCAAGAAAATACGTTTTGAAAGGCTCCATTAACCTCTTCATTTTACCCAAAAAAAGTCTTGCTTTAACAATGGAGCACTTTGTGTGCCTGGATAGTGCAATGACAAAGAAATTGAATACATTAACTTCTGACATGGTATTTACATTATCTAAAACTTCAGTCTATTAACTTTTATTTTTGTATCAAAGTTGTTCTTTTTTTCCCATCTGCCGATATTTTTTTTTACTGTTTTATAGAGCGTTGCACTTTATGCCTTGCATTTTACTTTACTCTGAGGAATTTTAGCATGGTACATTAAAAATGTCACAAGAATCCTCTAAGGGCTTTTATACATTTAAGTGGAAGTTAGCTGGTAGAACGTTGTGTGATTAGAGTTTATATAACTCAGATTTCAAGCAGCGAAAATGATGGTTACAGCCGCACAGTAAATTCTTAGGGGGACATTTATCGTTGTAGTTGCATGTAGTACATCTAATTAATTGTCACAAAATGATTGTCTGATTTATGGTTTTAGTTTTGTGCCTTTGTGCCTTAGTCTAGTGCAGGGGTTCCCAAACTTTTCTTGAAGGGCCCCCTTTTCTATTTACATTATTGGGCACCCCCATCCCCATTCAAACACAGGTTCAGAATTAAGGCCTGCACCCCCCCCCCCCCCAGAATACCATCGCACCCCCCCCCCTACCAGTTTGGGAACCACTGATCTAGTGTAACTTGACCGATACAGTCATTCTTTGATCCGGCACATTTTGCCCTTCTATCCTCGGCTTCTTCAGATATGAGTTTTTACATTTAATGATTTTGATCAATTGTTTGAAGTGCAGTTACCATATACTGAAAACCCTGCAGGTGTAATCCTCGGGACCCCTATCAATTGGGGAGACTGCGTGAGAGATCACTGATGTAAGGTATATAAAGGTGGCCATGCACAGGTCGACTTTTTTATTGATTCAAACACAATGAATCACCGTGAGCGCTCAAGGTGACTGATTGTGCTTGAAAGATTGCGGCCACCCTTGATCAATTGAAACCTCGATCGAACAGGTTGGTAAACCCCGTTTGATTTCCATTACCACAATCGTGCAGAAGTGCTATAAAATCACAAACATTCTACTTGCAAGAGTGTTAACCTTTTTAAAATTCCCTGTCTAAATATTGGATAAAATTACTAAAAACATGTAAATAAATGCATTCATCTCATCCATCTAAAACACAGGAATGTTACCTTATGGTAAAACAGTAGGATTTGACAGCAGTAGACAAAAAATGGGCAGAAAACATCGTATTAGTTTGTCCAAGATGGTATCTTTAAGACACTGAAGAGGAAAGTTCAATTTAGATGTGGGATATTGGTTGAAAATGTCAAAATTCTGGATTTATTGAAATCGGGATTTGGTCAGAAACATAAAATCAAAACTGGAGGGTATGATGAGGACTGTAATGCACTTTATGCTTGTAGAGATCTTGTAATTTTAACTTTTGTGTAAAACATAAAATGTAATTAACATGCTTGAATATTCAGTACCTTGGGCACAATGTTTGTGCATGGGGTGCCACAAACAAACAAGTAGGGGTTTTCAATGTATGTTTTTCCATGGATGGGAACCACACAATAGTCAGGATGTGTGTTTCCATTTAAAGTTCCAAATATAAGCAGGTTTTTTTTTACAAAGTTAATAAATAATGGTTGTCTCACAGCTGTTGTATCAAATCAAATGAACCACCGCCTATATAAAAAATTAGGAACTTAACATCAACGATCAATACTGGGGTTTTAAGGTACCACAATTATCGTTTAAAATGTCATATTTTTTTGCAGTCGCTTCAATGCATAATATAATATACAATTAAAAAAATAAAAAACGACATCACAGTCTATCATAGAGGGTATATTCTTTTAACTTATCTCTTATCAATAAACTGGTATGCAAGATCGAGGGAAACTTACCAACTTGCTGGGCAATTTATCCATGACAAGTTTTTCAGGTGGATACAGATTATGATAATTGTTGTTATATCTTGGTTCCGCTTTGCTCGGAGCGCCCCAAGTCTGAATCAGACCCCTGTCCTCCCAGGGTGTCATATGGCTACCCTTCTAGACCAAGGGAGGAATGGAGGAAACCCCTTGAGATTTATTCTCCCTATCCTTTACTGGTATCTCTGGAGGAGCTTGTATTTATCAACAATCCCTCTGTAATACACTTCTTTGCTGGTAACAAAGAAAGCCAACTATCCAATTCAATGCCCTTAGATTGTAGTGTCAGGCTCCTTCATTGGGGCGTGCACCCCCTGTCTTCTACACCGAAGACTATGAATATGGTGGACCAAATGTCAGTGCAATTCAGATCCATATTGAAAAGGTTCGTAAAACAATCCTCCTGAAACCAGTGTTCCAAGGCTTTTTTTTTTTACAATATGTCCACCAAGGGAGTGGCAGCACTGCAGCACAGAATTAGAAGAGATAAACAAAACTTAATCTTCATGCTGTCCATATATTATTTAATTATTTGATTTATAGCCTATTTCTCTCATATAGATATTAATCTCATCAAACCTTCTACATTTTTTACATTCTTCATACCAGTGATGCCCATATAAGACTAGTGCCTTCGTGATCAACTGGTAGGACACTATCAATAGTTTGGGCACCTCTGCCATAAGGCTCCCAAATACGGGTCGATTATTCACTAGATATTTGACCGATCAATCATCGCGCACGTTCACGAGATCGATCAGCGATTGATCGTCGATCAATCAAGTTCTGCCCACCCTGAACGATCGACCAAACAAAATCGGAATCGACTAAAGATCGGATCTGACATTGAACCGACATGTTGGTTTTATTGGTCGATCGTTTGGCAATCGAAGTAAGTTGGTGGACCCATAGCTCCCTATGCAGCTGCCTTTCCGATCAATGGATTTTGTGAAATATAGGCCATTTTGGAGATTGGCTCATGGTGGTGTTCCATGGATTCCCGATCCGATCATTTGACGATTCCACGATCACCTGGAATGATCGGATTGGGAATCGATCAGTAAAAAATCGGCCTGTGCATGGCTACCTTTACACCTTTCTCTACTACACACATACATTATTCAGTATTTTACCCAATATTCCCTCCTTACTTCCTTCCTACGCATACAGCCACTGTTCTTCTAAAACAAATATTCAGCATTTTTTTCATACCCAGGATTTTCCCATTCTATAGCAGTCGTGCTTTTACTGCCACTTATAAATCTATTGAGACACACAATTTTCAAAAGTAGGCTTTGCAGTGTTTTTACCTGATAGAAAAAAACCCTGTAAAAATTACTTTAACATAAGTTATGTTGGTAAATGCCTATACTTAAAGTGGACCTACCACTTGTTAGGTCTCTCTGCAGTATTAGCTTCAGCTCAGCTGATACTGCAGAGATCGCTGACTAAAAAAAAAAAAACGATTTCTGACAGCAGGAGGGGTGTCTTTTTAGAGACAGACCCTCCCACTGTGTTACGTCTTGCCTAGGCAGGACAAGCTGCAGGGGGACATTGTGAATTCTCTCCCACAAGCCCCTGTGTCTCAGTCTCACAGATGTGACGTAAGCGTCATGTCTGTCAGACTTTGTGAAGAGAGGAGAGAGAAGCCTCTCTTCACACTATCTAGCTGAGTGACCCCCCCCTTCTCCCCCACACCAGAGCTGCAGTTTCTGTCTGTGAAGGAGTGTGGGGGAGAAGGGGGGGTTGTTAGCTGCTGCCCGGAGAAGATAGATCAGGAAGTGGCTTCTCTGCCCTTCTTTAACATTTTCCCACCATCAGATAAAACATGAAGAAGGTAAGTCATTTTATTTGTTTTCGTGTAGCAGTTTTCCAGGATCTGAACTGCTGACAGGTAAGTAATGTGCTTATTTCATGTATGTGTGTTTTTTTTTTTTAGTTTAAAACCGCTTTAACACAGATATAGCCAAATTGTAACTTTTAAACTAAAGCTGGGCATACATGGGTACATTTCTAAGTAGATTTAAATACAATTGAGCGCTGTGTGTGCTTACGGAGCTCGATTGTGCTCTAATCTATTAGGAAATCTACCTGTGTATCCGCTCTAAGAAACTCAATTGAACAGGGTTCCAACATGTTGGAAAACCCTGGTTGAAGTCCATAACTTTTGGAAGCAGAAAGTGACTGCACAGCCTACAGACTATAATCAGCTCAGCTCACGGCAGTGGAAAGTCGGCGGGGCCTGTCACTGCTCTGTGTGCTGTTTAAGGGGGGCCATGCTGTCTGCCGGCTGCCTCCTCTATGCAGTTCTTAGCCCGTGTTGTAGGAGATTTTCTCACAACACAGGTGTACTGGGTCCTCATCGAACGGTATCAATTGCAGGGAAATCTGTGTATGCCCAGCTTAAAAAGGAAATATTTAAGCTGCCCACGCAATAGTAAAAGTAGCCTGGTTTTCCACTAATGAGAAAATTAATGCACAGCTGGAAGACACACTGGCCAAATTTGAGCGGGTCTGGACACCGTGGTTGGAATTCTACCACGACCAAGGCCTGGACGCCCGCTTGCTTCCCACCTGACCTTAACTGCCAGGAATTCCAGAAAGACCCTCATATGGAGGGAATGACCCATGTGGGCAGCCTACTCTGGGACGTGACCCCCCCCCCACCCCTCCCTCCCTCTCTCCTTCTCTCTATGTTTCTGCTTCTTAAACTCTCTCTGTCCCTTTGCTCCTGGTTGAGCCCCCTGGTCTGTTGCCAGGTCTTGTTTTGTTTTTCTTTCTGCTTTTTTATTACTTTGAGCCTTCAACAGTCAGTATTGAGTGAATGCTCTGATATATAGCATCCTAATTTGCCCATCCATTACCCGTTGCTGATGACTCAGGCCAGATTCTTATTTGACGCATATATTTTATTTCCTATAGTACTGATATTATTTTGTTGTAATTCCTTGTATTTGTATGCTTACACTTGTTACAATTTTCAATAAAAATGTATTGTTAAAATAAAAAAAGGAAATATTTAAGTGGAAAATAATTGAACTAACCAATAGCCAAACAACAATTTTCTTTATTCTCCTGAAATATATTATTCTTCATTAGAACAGCATGTTAAACAGAACTGTATTGCTTTTTTATCTAGCAATTATATCTTTAGTAGCGCAAGGTGCCTATTTTAAAGTTACTTACTAAATAAACACAATGTAAAGGCCAATATAGATCAGGGAGCGTGATGTGTCAATACATAGAGCTTGCTCCATGAAAACCAAATTTGGTTCTTAAATCTCAGCCTATCCAGCCCACACTGAAGTGTCTATCGGTACCTTAATAAGCAGAATACACACGTTAAGTGTTTTTATACTCTAAAGGTGCCCATACACATATAGATGGGAACACAAATGATGACCCATTTGAGTGCAGAGTTTGATGTCACTTTGACGTTACCACGCATCACCTGAGTGACCATCGATTGGACGGGAATCAAGGAGCACCACTTTGGTGCTCGATCCCAGTCAAGTCCTGGTCGAATAAGTTTCAAATGAGTCCAATGAGATTTACGGACATGTCCGTTACCTGTTAGACTGGCCTGTCTTCGAGGAAAATTGATTGATCCTGCTAGTTCATCTACATAACTATATGTGACAAGCTAAGGTCGATGGAGAAGCTTTTTACTTAGGTTGGAGAAGCTGGTAAACATGCATTATTTTCTTAGAACATGAATTGAAATGACATATAGATTGTCTTGTTTCTCTAGAGATTTTACATACAGATCTTACAAAACCTGTAACACAAATAAAAAAGAAGCTAAAAGCCTGTCAACAAACTATTGAACGTATGCAAAACTATAAGGATGATCTGGAAAATACTGGTAGATAGAAGATAGAAGAAATTTCGTATCAGCATTCTCAAAATCAATGAAAAAGAAGATAAGGACAGAAAACAGTACAAGCTATATTTAATAATATATTTTCAGACCTGGTAGAACACAGATCAAACTATTCAGAGTTCATAAAGTTAAAGGCACCAGTAAGCTAAAACCAATGTAAACCAAGACACATACTTTGTAGAGTACATTACTTGGAGATGGAAAACCATTTTGGGAAAACCAGATGAATGAGCTCAATTTAAAACAAAAGATTCCACAAAGTGATGGGATGACACGTCTGTCCAGATGGCCAAGCACTATATGAAGCTAGGTCATCTGGAAGACAGGCCAGGAGCTAAGAAATGTAATGTATTAAGCGGAGGGCCTACATGACAGGGATCAGAAGTAGACATGATCAATTTTTTGGGCTAGCTGACTTTGTGAGCTGATTGCAAAACCTCTGAAAATGGTATTAGAATTGCTGGAGATGTAGAGAAGCTTTGTGGGAACATTGGGAAAATACGTTTTGCTCTAGCACATATAGTTTTGCATAAATTAAGTCAAAATTTTATCAGCTCTAATGAGTAAGGTGATAGTAGTAAAAGGGGACAAGTGTAGGTTGGGTAAATATTTGGTGGTGGTAGAGTTGTTGTGAGTTACCTGATTGGAGGGCAGCCCAGCAAGGAGGAGTTGCAGGGAGTCAGTAGGGGGGGGGGGGTGTTGAGCCAGATTCAGTACCATTCGCAGAGAGTTCTGTGAGGTGTTAAGATTCCTGTCCTTCCTCCTTTTAAGGCAAATAAATGTTTCAGTAGATGGATAAAAAAACAAATAGCAAAGATAAGGTCCACACCCAGGTAGTGAACTCACTGGTGATCCCAACAAATAGTGGGTAAAAGGTTTTTAGGGCACAAACAAATTTAAATCTTCATAAAATCATCTTATATTTAACATGTAATATACCAAAGACAATATAAAAGACGGTTGGTACAATGCCACCAGGGGAAAATACCCTATTGGTGGGTTGGCCTACCATATAGATAAAAGCATACAGGGTAAATGCAATTGACAGCACAATTGCAAGACAGTGTAAAGCTTTGCCCAAGCCCCCAAGATCCAGGTGGCTAGGCGATGGTGCCCTGATATTGCCTACTTCTCCCACAGTTGTTCCACTGACTGTTCATTACATTACATATTAAAATGTAAAAATAAAAAGTGGGTCAAGATAAAGTTTCTTTTTTTTTTTTTTAAATTGTAAACGTATATTGAAGACACAAAGCTTCCAAATGTTTCACTAATAAAGCATAAGTAAACAAAGCTGGGGATTTCAAAAGACACATTGCCGAGTCCTTTTCCACGGTCAAAAGTCAAAGATATGACTTACAATTGCCACTTCCACTGACCATGAAAGGACATCAACAAACAGGAACACAATTGATAATTTATGAACTTGTACTCTACTGTACTCTACTACTGCTACTACTCTACTGCGCATGCAGTACTTAAGCACAGACAGTATCGTTGGAAATTGCTGCAGATCAATCAATGTGTTTTTATTTAATAGTTGTTGATTTGTTTTTTGTTTTCAACATTTGTTTAGTCTTAAGGAATGGGTAAGAGCTCCAGGAGACCTCTATATTTATTTCATTTTCATATGTTATATTATTTTTTCATTTTTAATTAAACTTTTTAAATTATTATTACATATACATTTGTTTGGGGGTATTTTTGTAAAGTCTTACTTTCACGGTATAAATTTCATCTTGAGAAATTCCAAGGTCGAAAGTAATTTTGACTAGTAGGATCATACTTTCCTGAGAAACAATTTTTGCTGGATTCACTCATCTGTAGTGTAAAGTGGCATATTTTGTATGTGTGAGATAGATCAAGCCACCAGCCCTGAGAGTTCTGGTGCTGAGGTTGTAGAGTTATAAATTCCACCAAAAGCATGCTCTCCTTCAAGCACAAGTTGTCTCCAAGTAAGAGCACAAAGCTTTGATCGGCAGATGGATAGTTCCCCGGTATTTCTTACTGGGATGAGAGACTCTACTCTATAGAGTGCATCCTATACAGCGGGTCTGGGTATTTATCTTTCCGGGATGTTGACTAAACATGGAAACATTTATGTATGTGAGTGAGAAGTTGTGGATTTTACAGCATGCTTTACAGTAATTCTATTTTACAAATCTGGAAAAAGAAGCATGATTGTATTTATTATAAAGTGTCTGGCAATCTATTCTTGCAATAAATGAAGTTTCTCTTTTCCATATTAGAATAGCAGTTAAATCTGCTCTTGTTTTACTTTCCCTGGTTCCTCCCTTCTGCTTATCAAAATGCTAATAACATTATTCAATGAGACTTTTCTGTTTTATAATATAAAAGGTGAAAGAAAGGAGATACTGAACATGCCAGGCTTAAAAACTGAAAGCAACCAGCATTTGTTTCCATTATACGTCGGGACCCCTCCGCTAAGCGTATACGCTTAGCAGGGGTCCCAACGTATCTCACAGACATTGCCTGCTCGGCGGATGGTCTGTTTACACATCTGCCGGTGCAGAGGCTGAACGTATTCGACTACGTTCAGCCTTACATCGGCGGATCAGCTCGGCGCAGTGAAGACAGAGTCTATCTGCTACGTCAGGGACCCCAGCTAAGCAAATGCGCTTAGCGGAGGGGTCCCAACGTAATGGAAAAATAGCCTTAGGGACATTTCAACCTCATCATTGTTATAAATGTAGCTATAAAACAAACCTTAATTCCATTTTTTCCATTCCAATATGGACAGCAACACCAACAATTAGGGCATCAACAACTTAAGATTTTATAAAGTTGAGTCACCAGCCAAGTCGTAATCGATGACTTCATGGAGATCACAGAAACGTTAAGGAACGCATGTCCTCAACAAAAAACAACTTTTATACTGTACATGCTGTAACATTAACAAGACAATAAAACAAAATAAATAAGTAGGCTGAAGATACCCATACACAGATCTCCATCCGAAGTATTGGCCAGAAATCGTTTGCCAAAGGTGGTGTGCACCATGCTGCGATCGATTGTTCATCCATCACATGGGAATCGACCCATGTACCCATACAGAATGTGACAACTGTGGTTCATAAAAACAAATTGTCATTATAAAATAAATAAAGCACATTACCAGGCTTTCATACTTCTCAGATAGAGAGGGATGAATCCTCTGGTGGTCCAATTCAGTCTGGTTTATTGTTCAAAAGTGGTACAAAGAATTTAACCACCCTGCTGGTCTACTGAGACAGAGGCTGCAATACAGAGTCTCTGCCTTTGACTACACAGGGGATTATGCATAAATAAATTTAGTGTTCACAATTGTTGCAGCAACTTTATCACACCAAAAAAAAAAAATGTACTGCAAAAAAAAGGTGATCAATGGGGACCCACTGATGTCCCTTAATGCATTGATTTTCACAGGTCCCTTAAAATATTGGTCTCCAGTGCTGTCTCTTCACCCTTCCCAGAATAAATTGGTGCTCAGCGATGAACCTCCCACCCCCTTAAAAACACTGGTTTCCGTTCATATGGCTCAATTACTTGAAGGTTGAAAGGCATAAAGGAATACTGATTGCTTGAAGAACAAACTTTTGTGTCATGCACAGGTCAGGTAGCCATGCAGAGGTTTCTGAAAGTAACTGAAAGGCCATTCCAAAAATGTAGACAAGGATCATATAAAAGATATCAGTCAGCTGGACAGAAATCCAAGCAAGTAGAGAGAAGCCATGGTCAAGCAAAAGGTCAGAACAGGCGGTGAACAAGGGATGGTATGAGATCAGCCATAGGAAATTAGAAAAAAAATCCACTCTTACCAATCTATCATAGTTAGAGAGGCCATGTAAGGACACAGGATTTTTTGTGTCAATTGCCATTTTGGGGTAAGGAGCATCGGTTGCATTTTATTAATGGAGAAGACCCTACTGGAAAGAAGGCTAGAGCACGCTACTAAACTTGTGATTGCACAGTCAATGGATGCATGGAAGAGTGTAGGTATGCCTGTGTGATAACTGATAATGTAACCAGTATGGAAGCTACAGGAGACCCTCAGCCACCAAGGCCTATCACAAGATGATAGTGTGAGAGCAGCAGACATTATAGTATTCCTTACACCTAACTGTAGTTAATTTATGACATTTGTTAGGTATATGCTTTGGCTCAGAGTGCATAAACCTGGAATACTGGTAACTACTGCTGCAGACTCTAATAAGAGAACATATTTTGTTTGCTTTTTCTCAACAGAAAGCGTTTCCTTTTAATTTTGAAAATTACACCGGAGTTCCATTTCGTGGGCACTTTAGAAGCTAGCATTGCTTATCAAAGTACGTTAATTGCTTTTTGTATAAGCTGTCATTTTTTAGGTCTCCAGTAAATGACTTTCCCTTTCTCTGGCCTGCCCAGGCACACAATGGACTCCATTTGTATTGCTACAGTAGAGTTCGGATGTTGATAAATTACCCAAAGACCTAACACAAACATTGCAAACAAATACTCTAGAGACCCGCTAGTAGAACAGGGCTATTGTGTAACAGGAGACACGTAGACAGTTCAACAGCAAACAAAAGTCTTCTTAATTGAGCTCAGGACACGGAGAGTTGCCACGATCTCCTAGCAAGGAGAGGAGTTTATTAAACTATACCAGAGATATATCCCCATAAGGAGAATGAGTCTGAACAATGGAAATAGAAGAGGGAAAAGTAGAACAGTTTGTTCTGTATACAGTTTCATTCAAACAACTGCAAATATCCAAGTCACTGCATCCCAACATCTAGTTTAGTTCTAACTTTTCCAAAAGTGTTACATAAAAAGGGCATAAATCATATACGGTAATATTAATTTAAACATAGCTAAACATCATATTGAAAAATACAGAACCCTATTCTGTGCAGTCATACAACTTAGTATTTTTTTTATCTGGTGACAGGAATCCACTATGTTGTTTTGTAATGAATTACCAATAGTGATGGCTGAACATCGGTTGCGTCCGTTCGCCAGGAAACTTCAAATTCCTTGCCTGTTCACCAGGAATTTGAATCAGGAAAACCGTAAGTGACGGACGTTTTTTTACCGGATTTTTCATAAAATTCTTCCTCTGGTGCGGAAAGGTTTGGCCGGTGGAAGAATAATTTACTTATTCTTGCCGGCAAAGAGGGCGGGTAGAACACCCATATTGTTTCGTCGGCAAGAAGAAAAGTGAATGTCTTGTTGAAATTTGCATCACTAATTGTCAGCAATTGCTCATCATATATAAAAAAACATACAGGGAAAAGGATGCAGCCTTATGGAGATCTTATTGTAGATTACTGAAGATACTCATGGAATATGTAACTCATATTATTTGGACTTCTTGTAATTAAGTGATAGCTTTAGATTTTAGATTTTCTTATCTACAAAAGGTTTATTAAATTTCTTTTTCAGGTGGGTGAAAAGCCAGCCAAACAGGAAGGGATGTTGTCATTAAATTCAGTAGCCATGTCAGGTGCTGGCATTACAGTGATTGGATGACCGGAACACGTCATCGGGTGCTAAATAGCAGTTTACAGGACAGTTTAAAACACAGTAAAATATTGTTAACTGTAATCATGAAATAAATGATTACAGGTAACAACAATTAAACATAAAACCCCAGCCCTAAAACCCAACAATTCACAGTTTTACATGACAGATACTAAGTAATTAAAAAAAACATACAATTAAAATACATTCAAATAAAAACCCTACAATTGCAACCAAAAAAAAACACACAAATACCAAAACAACACATACATATGTATATGCCATGATTACGATAAATAATAAACATACAATGTGGTCAAAATAGGGGTGATATTAACCCCTATAGAAATCACAAAACTGTAACACTATTAGCTGAAAAGTCGCTAATTAAAACAAACATATACATACATATTGTGAACTTGGGGGGTCCGGGGTTCACAGTCACCACACTGGAATTTAATGTCTTTTAAATCAACAAGGCTTGATTTATGCCCAAAACAGTTTAGCTTAACTACAGCCATTCCAAAACAACAGTCTTTCAGCAAAGAAAGTAAAGATAATTCTCACGTGGGCAGAGGGGTTTTCCCAAAACCATGTTCATCCTCTCTCAGAGGGAAGCAGTCCAGCTTTGTCTGTCCCCCAGACAGTGTCCATTACTCTTCCCGGGTTGGTGAATTTTATATTTAACCTCACCAACCTTTTCCACCACTTCAAAGGGGCTTTGCCATTTGGCTAGGAATTTGCTCTCCACAGTGGGTAGGTCCCCAACCTGAAACTGCCTCACCTTGGCCAACCTGTTACAATATATATAAATTTTAATACCAGTAACATGTAATAATAACATTAATTATTACATGTAGCCGATATACATATACAAATGAAACACATATAAGAAATATAACCGCCCCCCAGAAAATCACATTAACTTAATGTAAGGATGCCATAGACATTAAAAAAGTACAGAAGACACAGGACATGACAAAAAAAGCCGACAATTCAAACTAATGCCGCAAGTTTTTACATTAAATTACAATACAATATTATATGTCATAATTAAATAAATAATGACATCTAACATAAAACCCCTTACACAAATCACAAACCTACACAAACAAAACCAACAATTCAAACCAAATACAATACACAATTTAAAAATAAACAAACTTGCAATTCACAAATCCCAACAATTACAAAACAAGAATTAACACATAATTCCCATCATAAAATCCCATAATTGACTAATCCTGACAGTTACAAAACAAGTGAGTTACCAATACCACTGCAATATATATAATAAATTAACAAAAACGTAAAAAACGTAAAAAAAGTAATATGTCCACTCCAGCACTGTAGTCCAATGGCGATAAAAATCCAATAAAACGATTCCTGATTTTAGAAAAAAAATGAAACCCCCCCCCCCCCTCATAAAAAAAGATAATAAATTAACAAACAAAGCCATTAAAAAAAATCATCCACAAAGCGGCGGCCCATCCAATCCAATCGCAAATTTAAAAAAAAATCTTCATTCCTCCCTCGGAGTTCCACTAACGACGTCTTTGCCTCGCGTTGTCCTGGCGTTGAAAGAGATAAGACTTCTGGTGATTCGCAGTGAGTATGAGAAAAAATCTTCCAACGCTCACTGCGCTAGTCTGTGACATCACGGGGAGCATGACCCTTGGATTGTTTATCAACAAACTGTGACATCACTAACCGGCACAGTGAGTGTGGGAAGTTTCTCATACTCACAATGTGCAGGACCTCAAGTCTTACCTCTTTTAACGGCGGGACATCGTCAAAGTCGTTTCGAGCGGAGATCCGAAGTGAAGACTTTTTCCTTTTTTCTTTTACTTTGGATTTATTTTGGGCTGCTGCTTTGTGGATTACATTTTTTTCATGGCTTTTTTTTTATTTATTATCGGAGGGAAGATTAATTTTTTTTTCATCAAGAATAGTTTTCTTGGATTTTTATAGGGATTGGACTACAGCGCTGGAGTGGACATTACTCTTACTCGAATTAAATTACTAGATGTTTATTACACATTGCAAAAGATAGACTGAGGCATGTGTAGTTTTGGAATTAACAATGATTCAAGTGATGTTGGGACTTTCACATAAGGAAAATTTCTGCCATTACTTTAAAAGTTATTAATTCAAAAGCCACATATGCTAGGATCATGATTTTGTATTTTTTTTTTTTTTTTTTGCTGTGTCTAAAAATCTTTTTAAAATGTGGAGAAATTCTGGTAATGATCACATCTAATCACATCTAATGTTGCCTTTTCCACTTAAGAAAAACTTTATCAAACTTTCTATTAAATTGCAAATCCCCTGAACTTACCATCATTACCAGAATTTCATTTCATATTTCATTACAGAATATGTAAGAAGCAAAAAATAATCATTTGTGATATTTCATTAGGTACAATAAAGATCTTACAAAATATCACAAATTATTGTTTTTTTATAACTGAAGTTTATACTGCAAAGTCAAAATGTGCCATGCGTCCCCATGCTGTTCCCGGTCCATTTAGGTGGAGTTTCTGTGACTTTCTGACCTTTTTACATGGACTAGGCACCCTCACCTCTTCAGAGCAGGGGGTGCCTGGTTGTCTCCCATTGACTTTCATTATACTTGGGTGCTCGGTAGAACACCCAAACACTTTGGTGCTCACTTTATCACTAGTAATAAGACCTTTTTGACCTCTCTTCCAGTCATCACAATTCTACATTATATCATCTGACAAAGACACATGGTCTGCCGCAAGCTCAAACTGATGTGTCAAGAGCACTATAGGCGCAAGATTTACATAAATGTGTCAGGAAGAAAATAGCCCAGGTAAAGCATAAATATAGCAGTACCCTAACCTCAATAAAAGGAAATAAATATCAATAACAAATGGCCGAGCATGAAAAATATATCTAGCTTTTCTTTAATTCTCCATATCTGGTATCACACAATAAATTAGCTATATATAATAGAAATAGGAATACCCAGAAAATCAATTAAAGCTTCTACTACAAAACAAAAAAAAGCGTGCGAAAAAAATACATAAAAAAGGACTTGACTTTGCTATTTGTAAAACATGGCAGCTGCCACTTTCAGTGCAGCAGATGGCCATGCTAAAAGCAAACTGCGGAGAACAGGTTGATGAAGACATCACAGTCATTACACTTTCTCTTTGCAATTACAGAATATTGCGTGATGGTATTAAAATAAAAAGTGCGCCTATCTCTGAAGAACAGACATTTTACAGTAGAAGGCGCTCATTGTGTGTATTCACTTAAAATAAACTCTTTTTGAATACTGTTGGCAGTTGCCCAGACTTTATATCCATTCTCCAACCTATCGCTGATTGACCAATGTGCTGTTAAGGTAATAGGTAGTGATGGCCAAGGTGGACATTTCAGCCTTGAACATAACATGTTCGCTTTTCTTCCCCCGGCGATCAGTGCGGGTGTTCGACCCGCCCTGTTCACCGGCCAGAAGAAGGTGACTATTCTTCGGCTGGCCGGATCAGGAGCAGATCTGGCCAGTAGAAGAATTCTTGCACGAGAGAACGCAGAGAGAACCCGCTCGCTCTGGAAAGAAAACCGGCTTAAACCAGAAGTGACATCATTCACATGCGGATAGAGAAACCGGGAACTGTGCATTCCAGGTACCGGAAGTGACGTCAGTGACTTCCGTTTTTTCCTATTCGAATTCCCAGCGAACAGTTGGGGAATTTGAATCTTCCTGTGAACAGGTAGGGAATTTAAATCTTCCTGTGAACAGGTGGGGAATTTGAATCTTCCTGTGAACAGGTAGGGAATTTGAATCTTCCTGTGAACAGGTGGGGAATTTGAATCTTCCTGTGAACAGGTGAGGAATTTGAATCTTCCTGTGAACAGGTGGGGAATTTGAATCTTCCTGCGAACACGCGGACATAGTACTTTTTTAAAAGTCCGATCCGTCTGTTCACAGATGAACCTGGCCGAAATTGGGCCATCACTAGTAATAGGTTGTGGATGGATGCAATATAGCATACATGTGAAACTCTGGCCCTTGGGCCAAATTTTGTCCACAAACCTGATATTTTTGGTATGCGGAACATGTGGCAGATAGATCCACCTTCTCTACAGCTCATCTGTTAATATGGCCATACACCTTTAGATCTCTCTGTCAGATATCCTTTAGATCTACCAACAACTATGTAGTGCCGGGTCCTCTGCCACTGAACACAGGTAAACTTGGCGGTTTAGAAAGTCCCTCATATTACATGGTTTTGGCAAAACAAAACGAGATCTAAAGTAAATCTGACAGAGAAATCTAAAGCTAGGCATACAAGGTTCAATTTTAGTGTTTGATTGACCTAAAATGATTAAAGTTTACATCAATCGGATTTAAATCGTATGCTGCACACATGGTTCGATCGGTGAAATGTTTTTTTATACCGTTCAAAAAAATCGATCGGTAAAATGGCACGGACATGTTGGCAAATTTCGTTGATTGTACAACAATCGAACGAAAATCGTAGCGTTTTGTTTGTTAGTCGGGTTGATTGTATTCGATTAACATTTTTATATATGACTCTTTCCTGTGTTTTGTGATCTGCGATTTTGGTCGTATTCCGATTGTATTCCGATCGAACCTTCCATGTGGTACTACTTTGGATTCGCTTATGATCGGTGTCCGATGAAAAGATCAAGATCTATAATCGGAACTAAAATCGAACCGTGTATGCCTAGCTTAGGGGCCATGTGCGTTTTTTAAAGGCATGCATTTTTTATAGGCATGCGTTTCTGCATATATATACAAAAACGCATGCGTTTTTGACATTACATATGCGTTTTGCATTTGCGTTTTTGAACAAATGAATGAAAATGAAAATGAATGAAAAACGCAGGAATAGTTAATCAAAAATGCATACAGCATCGAGTTTTTAAAAATGCAACGCATACAGTGTGAATGGAAACAATTGTTGTCTATGTAAAAACGCACGCAGTAAAAAAACGCATGTGGTAAAAAAACGCATGCGTTTTTAAAACGCACTGCAACGCATATAGTGTGCAATGGCCCTAAAAACGCATGCGGAAACACTGCGTTTTTAGAAACCCAATGCATACAGTGTGAATGTTAACATTGGTTGTCTATGTAAAAATGCGTGCAGTAAAAAAACCCATGCGGTAAAAAAAAGCGTGCGTTTTAAAAGCGCACTGCAACGCATATGGTGTGAAATGGCCCTGAAATGGCCCTAAAGGTGTATGGAGACCCTTAAAGAAGCCATATACAGGTCGATTTTCCACTCGATTTTCCACTCGATTTTTAACTATTGATTACTGCGCGCGTTCACGAGATCGATCAGCATTCAATCAGCAATCAATCGGGTTTTGCTCAACCTGCCCGATTAACCCCAAAAAATCAGAATCGACTAAAAATTGGATCGGACAATAAACCGACATGTTCGATTGTTTGGAAATCGGAGTACATTGATGGACCCACAGCCCTATGCAGCAGCCTATGCAGCGACTCATGTCCAAATCGAGCAGAAATCGGATTCATTGATTCCCGATCCGATCAATCGCCGATTCCTGATCGCCTGGAAAGATAGGATCGGCAATCGATTGGCAATCGATCGCTGACAAATCGACCTGTGTATGGCTACCTTTAGTGACATTGCATTGAGCATCTGTTGCCCAGAGCTTGCTGGGATTCTTGAGTAAAGCTAGGCATACACGCACTGAGCAGCTGCCGATTTTGCCGCCGACCGATGGGTGTGCACGCTCGCGGCCGTCGGTCAGCGGCAAAATCAGCCGCCGATCGGGGGTGCCCACATGGGGTGACAGATTCCTGTCGCCCCACAACTCGGCCGGCCAGAAAACGGACATATCCGATATTCTCTGGCCGATGCCGGCCAATGCCATTAACTTCAATGAAGACCGGTATCTTCATTGAAGCTAACGGCCGCCACACAAAGGGTGCCCGCCGATGCTGTAAGCTTACATCAGAGCTGATCTCTCCTGCTTTGTCGGCCCCCACTCGGTACGTGTGGGGGCCTTTAAGCTAGCCATAGGTGTGTTGATTCCTGAGAGATCGATGGACGATCCGATCGATTCCGGTGAAGTCACAACGATCGACCATACAAGTCTGTGCCTACCACCTTAGGCCACCGATTCCTGGACGATTCTGTTACCAGTCAATTGATTCATAAATGTCAGTTGATCGGAAATGATCCTGATGATCAATCCGTGGGCCTCCACCAACGCCCCTTGATGTGTGCCCGATCGACCAGAAAACACCGACAGGTTGGTTCCCTGGCCAATCCGATTTGGGGGCCATATCAGAGTCGATCTGTCAAGTTGGGCTGCACTCGATTCCTCGGCGAACGATCGGCGTGCACGCGTCTGGTGATCGATCGGCCAGGAATCGAGTGTGAAATCGACCTGTGTATGGCTAACTTTAGACATATGTGGCTTGAATTTCTGTTCGAACTTCGACTTAAAAAATTATCTCTTGAAAACGATCATTTTGGAACATTGATTGGTTCACAGCCGATCGATTCCTTTCTTTAGCCTTGTACACATGCACCCAAGTACATCAGATACCATCAAAATACCTAGAAAACTGGCAGATCTTTTTTTTATTTCAACCACTTTTGGTTCATTGGTTCAGCTAAAACGGGATTCATTTTAAATGACTTGAACAAAAAAATCCAACAGTGGGTGGACACCCTTAGTTTTCTATTCCTGACTACTCCTGACAATCCGCCATCCTACTACACAGGTCCTGCGAACATCCGCTGTGCATGGACCCTGGCCATACTTGGGGTGAGAACTGTTTTGGACTACACCTTTTGCGGTGGGGCCAAGTGTGCCCCTATACCCTGTGTATACATATATAGGGGCATACATTGACTACACAAAAAGGACTTTTCAGCACAGTGTTATTACAGATGGAGAAGGACCATTGAGTGCTTTGGAACTAATGTGTCAAAAACATGTCCAAGAAGCAATGGGCCTTTTTTGTGACACAGCCAGTGCTTATTTAATCCGCTTCTTAATGTGGGTTTCCGTATGACAATGTGGCTGACTGTGTTGACATTAATGCAATGCTGATGCACAGCAAACCAATGCTGTTGCTACTGTGTATGCATCCATTGCATAGCATGTTGTAAGCCCTCGACTTGACCAAGTATTTAATTTTAGCCTTGAGTTTGACACCCCTTTCATAGAGCATCACAACAGCAGCAAAGCTGACAACACTGCAGTTGTTTCATTGTAGGCAGAAGAAATGTATCTCTTTTTAGTTGCTGCTCAACCTTTCTACTGGCAGGATCGCGATGACACTCGGGGCCCTCTCTGTGGGCGCGCAAGCTGTCAGCCAGCACAGAGGGAAGAACTGCAGCCTATTGGCTCTCAATGCTGTCAGTTCTCTTCCCCTCTCTTCCGATTGCACACAGTGCCCTAAGCCCTTTCATATTCTATCTTATAAGAAAGTAGAGTGTGTGTTTACATGTTTTGTGTGTGAATATAAGTTGTGTAATTCAGGTAAAATTGCCATTGAACTTTGAGATAAATAAGTGAGGGGGTTGGGGTTTAGTTTGGTCTCTGTAGGTTTCCCATCACTGCCCTAGGAGGTATTGAGAGCTGAGTCTTAATGGTGTAGGTAACTTTCATCACATATGTACATTTGAACACCCTTTCATTTTAATCTCATCACTGACAGTATCTTACATATGTGTGTAGTTGAGATACAGTAGCAATGACATTTGGCCACTAAAGGAACATTTGAGTACTCTTAACCTGAGAACAGGACACTCCAGCACTGCAGGTGAGTAATATCTTGTGGGATTAGAGGAAATCGCCTTCCTCTGCGAAGGCCAAATAGATTTTTGAGCACTTGCTAACCATGCTAACCATGTATTTTCTTGGAAAGTCTGCTTTAAAGTTCAAGAGAGATTGTCAAATTTTTTCAACTGATTTCTGAGTTACTTTAAAAGCCTTCATGGTGTTATACTCAAAATTGCTGGATATGTACAAAAGGGTTATGAGAACACGTCCAAGTAAAAAAAGTATTACTCTAGCACATGTAGTTAAAAAAAAAAAATTCAACTTTGAATTTGAACTTAATTTCTGCAAAAACCATGTGCTAGACCAGGGGTGGGCAAACTTTTTGACTCGTGGGCCACCATGGCTTCTTAAATTTGGTAAAGGGACAGGACCATGAGCCTGCAATGGCTGACCCGCCATAGGTCTGCCAACTCCATGCACTAGTGATAGCGGTGATGTGTAAAAGGCGATGTGTGACAAGGATATTAATATCTTTTTACAGTTTCTTAAAATAAAATGCTTATTCAATGCAATCCGCAAAAAAAAATTCCTGTCTGTTACCATGAGGATACGTCCACAGTGTTATGATCACGACTGTATAACCCCCAAGGCAACACTTGGACACATAGGCATTATGTGCACTAATTGCAGAGAACAAATGGAAGGGAGCATCTTTTCAACAAGGTGATAAAGGGCCAGAAAAGAAGATACAGCCTGTCTGCCTGCTTTCTCCCTCAGAGGTGGGAAGGGGGGGAAGAAGAAGCTGTTCTCACGGCCGGGTCCCTAGATGTTGTCTGCTGGGTCTCCCTAGTTGTTGGCGACCTCCCGATGGCCTGAGCAGCTAGGGGGACCAGATCGACAGCACTGGCACACAAAGGGTGCCCAGCTGATTGTGACCCGATGTTTTGGCCGATTGACTGTGTGTGATGCGTTGATCGACCAAAACATTGGTCTCAATCTAAACTTGTATGGGGGGCTTAATGCTGTATTACTAGCTGATGTAAAAGACACAAATCTGTATTCGTTCATTTACTGCATCACTTATGTGCTCACTTATATGTACTACTGCAGTAGTTCCCAAACTGGGGGGCGGGGTGCAAAGGTATTCCAGGGGGGCGCAGGCCCTCGTTTTTAACCTGTGTTTGAATAGGGAGGGGGGGGCTTGATAATATCCTTAAATAGAAAAGGGGGAAGTTTGGGAACCACTGTGCTACTGGATGTTAAACAGGTGCAGGCCTTCTGCCAGCAAACCTGAACAGCAAAGTTTGGAGTTTAGCTTTTAAATATGGCGTGGAAGCTGAGCACTCTTGACTAGGATCCTATTAATCAGGAATTCATGGTCAGCATTTAAGACTTGACTTGAAACCTAACTTATGTACAAACAGCACTAGTTTCTGTGCCCCCAGTGTTCTCTACTAGTTATGGCCGAAATAATGGGTCCGCCTCCAATATATTATAATGAAGGGAAACTTTCATCCACTCCCCCAGATTTTACAGTACAGCCAAATATGTCTTTTCCCAACTAGTTAGCCCACCTCCACACCCCTCTCCAATAAAAACAAAGTGGAATTTGGAGGGGGTGGAAAAGGGGGGCCCCAACATATAGGCCCCCCCCCCCCAGAGCTCACCAGACTGCCTGCTGGCATAGGGTCTGGTATGCTTTGGAAAACATCGTGGGGTCCATGCAGAGCATACAAGAGCCTTTTTGGCAAGTCTGGATGCACAAGAAGGGGAGCACCCACTTTTTAAATGGTTGGCTCTATACACCACCACAATGGATTTGGAATGAAACAAACACAATGTGCTTTAACTGCAGACTGTGGGCTTTAATTGGAGGGTATTTACATCCACATTTAGGTGAACTGTGTAGGAATTACAATAGTTTGCATATGTGCCTCCCACTTGTTAAGGGACCAAAAGTAATGGGACAATTGACTTTTTAGCCAGCTGTGTGATATTACCTCATTATCCCACAATCACAATGTGCTTTAACTGCAGACTCTCTCCATACTTTCAT
This sequence comes from Ptychadena robeensis, assembly GCA_036250615.1. NCBI lineage: Eukaryota > Metazoa > Chordata > Amphibia > Anura > Ptychadenidae > Ptychadena > Ptychadena robeensis. The sequence continues at coordinate 72,646,655 of CM070039.1, forward strand.
TCTTCATGCTCTTTTCTTTCCATCACTCTGGTACATCTGTCAATAGGATGTTGTTCCAGAACTGTGAAGACTTATTTAGATGTCGTGACATTTCCAGTTTTTTCAGACTCACCAATGGTTTACATCTTGTAGCGAACACTCTGGTGAAGTCTTCTCTTGATTGTTGACTTTGACACCTACCTCCCAGAGAGATGTTCTTGATCTGGCCAACTGTAAAGGGTGTTTTTCACACAAGGGAAAAAATTATTCAGCCATCCACCACAGTTGTTTTACATGGTCTTCTGAGTCTTTTGGTGTTGCCGAGCTCACCTTCTTTTTAAGAATGTTCCAAACAGTTGTTTTGGTCATGCCTAATCTTTTTGCTATCTCTCTGATGGGTTTGCTTTGTTTTGTTCAGCCTAATGATGGGTTGCTTCACTGATAGTGACAGCTCTTTGGATTTAATTTTGAGAGTTAACAGCAGCAGATTCCAAATGCAAATAGCAAATTCTGGACCTTTTAGCTGCACATTTATCTGCACATTGTAATTGGGATAATGAAGGAATATCACATAACTGGCCATGGAACAGCTGACAATTGTCCCATTACTTTTGGTCCCTTAAAAGGTGGGGGGCACATATGCAAACTGTTGTAATTCCTACACCTTTCACCTGATTTGGATGTAAATACCCTCAAATTAAAGTCTGCAGTTAAAGCACATTGTGTTTGTTTCATTCCAAATCCATTGTGGTGGTGTATAGTGCCAAACATGTTAGAATTGTGCTGATGTCCCAATATTTATGGGCCTGACTGTAGGAGCACCATATAAGAACTATCAGAATCTGAGAAGAGACCCCCGAGGCCCTGGCTGGCCGCTTGGACGGCATTGCGGCCTACCTAAAAGAGGCGGGGATGCCGACTCTTCCGGCTGAAGCAGCCCAAGCCCTGGAGGGGGATATTACCTTGTTGGAGGTGGAAGGGATCCCTAAATCTATGCCCAAGGGGAAGAGCCCAGGGCCGAATGGGTTGACAGCACGATATTATCTCAAACACCTCCCCTCCCTGGGACCCCACATGTTGGCCTACTTTAACTCCCTAAAAGATGGGACTGTGCCACCGAGGGATGCTCTCCGGGCGCACATTACTGTGTTGCCCAAAGAGGAAAAGGATACCACCCTGTGCTCTAGCTATAGGCCCATCTCCCTCCTGAATGTCGATGTCAAGATACTGGCTAAGGTCATGGCAAACCGGCTCCAACCCTACCCCCCGAGGCTGGTTCTCAATGACCAGACAGGCTTCATAATGGGAAGAGAGGCCAGAGATAATTCAATCCGGGCGCTTCACGTCGCACATTGGATGCGGGCACAGGAGGGATCTAGTCTTCTCCTGTCCACAGATGTGGAGAAGGCCTTCAACAGGGTGGACTGGCCCTTCATGTGGTCGGTCCTGAGGGGGGTGGGCCTGGGAGAGGGCATGCTCAGGTGGATCTCGGTGTTATACCGGGATCCATTTACCCAGGTCAGGGTTAATAGCTGCCTCTCAGCCGATTTCTCGGTCAAAAACGGCACGAGACAGGGGTGTCCCCTTTCCCCCACGTTAGATACGCATGATCCCAGACATACAAGGGTCAGTGATCGGCCGGACGCATCACAAGCTCTCCACAAGGATGGTATACTTTTCTATGTCAGGAACCCCACCATTTCCTTGCCCAACCTCATGAGGGAAATCTCCCTATATGGGTCCCTTTCTAATTTCAAAATTAATTGGGGTAAGTCGGAGATTCTCCCCATAAAAACAGACCCAGATTTGGCGGGTAGACTCAAGGGGGCCTTTCCCTTCGCGTGGCAGACCTCCAAGTTAAAATACCTGGGTGTATGGCTCACACAGGAGCGTAACCGCCTCTTTGATTTCAATTTCGTCCCGCTGTTAGCAAGAGACTAGAGATCTAGCCGCATGGGATAAACCTTCTAAATCTTCTCCTGGTTCAGCAGGGTAAACATTCTCAAGATGAATGTTCTGCCCCGGGTCTTGTTTCCCCTTCAAATGTTGCCTATCGCTGTCCCTCAGCACTTCCTCCATCAGTTGCAGAAGGTATTGAGGCGCTGTATATGGCGGGCCAAGCCTCCCAGGCTGGCCTTTGCGATTTTGACAAGACGCAAAAGGGAGGGGGGTCTGGGCCTTCCGGGACCTCAGGCGGTACTACTGGGCGTCCACTCTACTGAGCATAGTTAACTGGCACACGAGTCACGAGGATAAAGCTTGGGTGGACCTGGAGTGCGAGGTATCTGGCCCACGCCATCTGGCTGCAGGGGGGGGGGGCAGGGGCCTATCCGCAATGATCTCACTTCATACGTTACATACTCTGTCCTTGTGGGACAAACTGAATGCTAGCTGGGGCCTGGCTCCTGCTCTTTCTCCCCTGGTGCCGCTGGCGGGCTTCCCGTGGGTTTGCGCCGGGGGAGAGGAGGGCCTTTTTTGGCTCCTGGGGGTCAGGGATTCATGTCTATGCCGCCCAGTTCATGCTGGACGGGGAGATAGGTTTCCTCCAGGCCCTGCGGGAGGTCTTTGGTCCCTTCACTGCGGACGTGTGGCACTATCACCAGGTCCAGGCCTTTGAAAAGTGTGTCTGGATTACTCTAATAAGGCACACATGCTCTCGCAGCTCTATTCCCTCCTCCTGGATTTGGCGCATCCGGGCCCCCCCAGGTTTATCCCAGAATGGGAGAGTGAATTTGGGGTCTCCCTCACAGAGACCCAGAGGACCGTGTACTGTCTTTTGCTCATACCTCCATGAGGAATACCAATACGCAGGAGTCCAATTTTAAACTCCTCTCGAGGTGGTATAGGATACCAGCCTTCTTGACGGCCATTTACCCCACGGTTCCAGATGTTCGCTGGAGGGGGTGTGGAGACAGGGGGACGTTTCTACATATCTACAGAGGCCTTCTAGCAGATTGACTTTCACACACCTGGACAGCCACGGTGGCCCCACCCACGCAAAACCCTGAGCCGCTGTCTAAAGTGCTTCTGTAGTCATGGCAGACGACTGGAGACCCCTCAGTTCCCCCCTTCCCTCTTCTCGTCTTTTCCTTGACGGGACCCGGCCCACTGTTTTCTGGAGGCCGGAGTCGTGACTACTCTTTTTCCAGATGCGTCCCATCTTGGGAACGGATTTGGTTATTGGCTGCACATAGGACTTGTGCGGCTTTATGTCTGATGTACGATTTTTTGACTGTGATTCTTTCTTTTATTTTCAATGATATTTTGATTTTGTCTTTGTTCATAAAATTTTCAATAAACACTGATTTAACAAAACAATAAAGCTTTGTCCATCCATATCCCGCAGTAGAACAGAAAGTCTCCTCCATAGGTTTGTACAAAGTGTGTCATTTAGGTATGTGTCCCTCTAACTGAGGATGAGGCAACCTCTTGCCGAGACTCTGATACACATAGTTCCACCGTGTCAATGCGATCTGTCTTATCAAATATTATCATTCTGCAGGCAGGCCCAGTCACCCAGCTGCCATAAAGCGGCCTCCATTGTTACAAGCCATAAATTGTCATCCTGTCGCATCTACAAGAGTAGTGCAGCGAATCGTCGCCTGTGACTGCACTTGCAATTTATGTCTTTTGTTTTGCGATTTTACATTTTCAACAGCTGTCTTTATAGTCTCCGCGTCCGACCCTGGCAGCGACAGCTCCTTCACAGATCAAATAGCTGTGTTTACTGCTCGCTAATTCAAACAGCTGGTTATTACTCACCCAGCTCCCCATCTAATTACCAGGGGAAGAATTACAAGTAAATGTATACAAGCAAACAGATGCTGTCATTTTACCCAGCGATCCATCTCGCAGAAATACCCCACTTAGGACTTAAGTGGTGAATTTCCAGAGCATGTGTATCGATGGCATTTTTATAAAATACCAAAACAATGGCAGGCTGCCTGGCTCATTGATTTGAAGCAGATGAGAGCTGACATGTTTTTCATAGAGGAAAGAAGGCTGTAAAATATGTTCTGTTTGGACAGTGCGCATGAATTATTGGATGGTCGATGCTAGCAGAATATAAGCAAGCTCAATCCTTGCACTGAAGATATGCCCCTCATCTCATCCCATCGGTATTTATCTTCAGCGTAATTTAATCTGACCTTGACAAGCTAATATATTCATAGCAAGGCGTGTTACTATAGCTGGCTGTAGACATAAGGTAACAGTAACACAATTCTTGAGGGTTTCAAAAATCGCAACAGCTGAAATTGCCTAGTTAATGGCCAATAAACAAGTTTGTTCCTCTATTTTTAAGGTGGCCATATAGTCTTGTACGATTTAAACATCATCAATCTTAACAGTGCACAGTGTGATTAATCCAAAACCAATCATTTCCTTGGAACCCCCTGTGCATGCTCCATAGAACCATAGTAGCAATTCGATATTCAAATTGATCATAGTTTGTGAAGGCAACAGCAGGAATGATGTCCAAGTAGTAGAAGTGGAACCACTGTGGAACAACAGATACCTTCAGGCTTTATTTATACCTGGCTCTGGGTTTCACAAGTGGGATTTAAATCCCCTCAAAAGTGACCATCAGCAAATGCGATACACCGGTATTGGTTGTCATCCTACCACCACCAGGACAACCCACTGGGTTTACATTTGAAATTTGTATGATGTTATGCTAAAATCAGTCTCCCTCTGAGGAAGCCCATGTGGGTGAAACATGTTGGGTGAGTGATAGTTCTTAGATTGAAAACATCAACTTGTAAATACACACTGAGTGTGGGTACACAATATATAATTGCTGTGTGTCAATGATTTTTATGCTTTTAGGATTGTTTTTATGTATATGGTCCTGAATTGTAATAATGAAGACCGTTTAAAAATATTTTGCCAAGCACATAGAAGACCCTATAAAATTAAAACACAGTGACCTTTTGGCCACTATTAGGGTATTTATATGATTGTACTAATTGGAGTAAGGCACATTTACGGATACAATTGGTCCAACGTAATGAAGATAGTTCACAGCAAAAAGCCTGCAGTCTTGATATGCGGGGAGACTGGGGTGAATCCGATAAATATTTTGCCAGTGAAGGGTTTCTAACAAGATTGTAAAGTGTTTCCTTAAAAAACTTTTCTGGACTCCTGATTTGAGACATAACTTTACTCATCCACGCAAAGATTACGCTTTACATTTATTAATTAGGGAGAGAGGTCTCTATCTGAGTGCAATTGTCCACAATGAATGTCGAGTAATACGTCACTGCCCAGTGATGGCTCATAAAGCGCTGTTGTTTTATTGTGTTTTAACTGAGGTTGTGGTATGGTGAAGAACCACGATCCCAAAAGTGATGGTGCGAAATCTGATTTCCAGTATTAGAAGCGCGGAGTGCCGGTGTGGAGTGTCACAAATACCAGAAGTGACACTCAGCAACATTAATTCCTGTACAATTAGGTAGTAGAATGTACCCCCTCTTATTTTCCCACCCTTCATTAGTCATTAGGTTGAGAACCGCTGGTGTAAAGAGTACCATTTGTTTAAATATCATGCATAATAAAGGTTATTTTTGTAAGCATACCCCATGGGCCCCTTAATACCACTAATTGTGTATATCACTTGATTGTTAACCCTAGAATGTATAAATATTGTTTTTTGATAAATAATTGTCCATGTTTGTAAATGTTATCCTTTTGTTGAGGATGGATAATCCTTAAACCTCCTGGGCGGTTCACGGATGGCACACTTTTTTCTGCTCTTCTCCATCCCTGGGGGGGGGTGTGTTCTAAGAAAGCGATGCCATCTCCAATACATGGAGGTCAATGGCACCACCTACCCCCTGCCCCTTCTGCATCATATATGACCTCAGCGGAGCAGGCCTGGAAGTATCAGCGGGTCTGCCGATGCAGAGGATCGCTGGAGGCTCTCAGTAGACAGGTGAGTATGCGCACAGTTAGCTTGGGGTGAAGAGAGAAAGTAGCTGGAATCCGTACTCTGGTCTTTTCTTTAAAAATCCATCAGCTTTATTCAAAAACATCACAGAACACGAATACAGTGGTAGTACAGACAGGGTCCCTCCAGGGATCACCCCCCTCTGACACGTTTTACTAAAGAAGCGTAATCATAGAAGCATAATAATTTTTAAAGAAAAGACCAGAGTGCGGATTTCAGCTACTTTCTCTCTTCACTTGTATGCATATGGATGAACTAATCCCTTGTAGCCCAGCACCTGGGGTCTAAAATCGGCAAGATACTGAACCTGAGAGGGAGGCTGTGCACCGGGAGAGGCTGTGTTTGATACAGAGTGCGGTTTGTGCGGATCCAACACACTTCAATTCTGTCTAGCTTGGGCTTGAGCTTTGTTAGCAGACAAACCCACCCCGAGTTAACTCGGGTTACACTTCCAGTAGGTTAAATAACTTCAGCATCAATTTACTGCAATGGAAAACATCCTACATCACATTTATGGATTTAAAATTTCAGAATCCGTTGCAGCAAATTCCTATATTCATATATTTTACCATGCTTTTGAATACAATTTAAATGAGAACCATTCTGTAACAGGCAATATTAGAGTGGTTCTAAACTCCAGGGAAAAAAAGACACATACATTAAATATACATATTGCTCACCAAGCAGTTTTTATTAGGGGAAAAAAAATATTTACCTTCCACAATTATTCCTGCCACCAGGATGTTAAGTACTGGTGAACCAAAGCCACGTCTGCCCATTCTTCAGCATCTCTCTCTCACCCCCTCCAGATGAGCACCATTACTGCTGAAGAGCTGGGGTCACCCCCTCTGTTAGTGATAATCGGGGCTGAGGTTCTCATGGGGGGTAGTTGAGAGACATTTGCCTCTGACAAGCACTGCTCATCATTGCCAGAGAGCTGGGAAGGTTGCTGTTGAGCCAGACAGAATCCCGCAGAGTCCCGCCGATGTGACGCTTGTCTGTATCAACTGCCCTTGCGCCAGTATCTCAGAAAGAAAATCACCCCTCCTGCTGTCAGAATTTTTTTTTCTTATTTTGGGTCAGCGATCTCCCCAATAATCTACAGTGCTGCTGCCAATGTTATATGGTAGCTGACACACTTATTATAAATAAAACAAACATCACTCCGTGTCTTTTAATTTTTACCACCTCCTCACTCCAATGCTGCTCTGTGAGATGGGAAATATCACTGGATATTTGATTTAGAATTATGCATATATTAAAAAAAAAAAGAAAAAAAGGGTTTTTTGAGAACACAACTACATTAGATCCAAATGTTGGAGACAGCCGCATTACCTCTAAATGAACACAAGATGGCAGTGTTTTCCATCTAAAATAACACAATTCTTGATGAGATCATTTCTGTGTAAAAATAAGTCAGTGAAGACCATCCAGGCAGCATCACCTACCTGCGCATGACCTCACAGGTATCACCCATTCAACAATCTCAGGACTCCTTTGGTTATACAGAGGTATTCCAAAACATATTTCCTGCAGGTCCATTGCTGCAGTTGAGCTGACACTCTAAAACATGATATATGAGTACCTGCAGTTGAGCTGACACTCCAAAACATAATATTTGAGTGCCTGCAGGTGAGCTGACGCTCTAAAACATTAAATGCGGGGGCTGAGCGTCTCCGCTCTGCTATGTTTGCGGATGACATCATTTGCTTCTCGGCGGA
>CM070039.1:72730610-72740845 GCA_036250615.1 Ptychadena robeensis
GACACCATCTTTCTGAAATTCACCACAATGGACAGGAGTGAACTATCCCATTGGATGGAACGTGTGCTCAATGCAAGTTACAAGGAATTGGGTGTGTGGTCCTAATACACCCTTATTGATTGATCTTTCATCTTCCCAAAGTGTTAAGCTAGCCACACACAGCTCGATGAAGTAACAGATTAGAGGAACATCGGGTGCCGTGCACGCTTAAGGTGCTATTCGCCGGTTATACGTAGGTGAGCATGCGGTATTAAAACTCCTATCAAATAGACATGGTTGACTTTTTCTGACTCGCTGACTTTGTGAGATAATTGCAAAGCCCCTGAACATGGTATTGTCACCAACATTTCTGGAGAAGGGTTGTGGGAATTTTTTTTTTAAATATTGCTTTGGCATGTTACGTTTTTGCATAAATTAAGTGCAAACTCAAGGTGGAAATTAGGACTTTAGAAATGTATGTAGAAACGATTTTCTTTCTAGTATACCCTGGACCTTTCTGTACATCTCCAGCAAGTTTTGTGAGGATACCATGCTCAGGGAATTTGCAATTAACTCAAAAAATCAAACATAGTCCAACTTTCAAAAACAAATTGACTAAAATAGGTGTATATATATCTATATATCTGCAAGTGGGACTTGATGCTGTCCCATCTTTTCATTTAACATAAAATATCATCCTTCTTGTCAGGGCCGCCGGCGCCAGCATCTGAAGGCGCATACACGTTCCCACCTCTCCTTACATCACAGCCGTGCAATCCGCCTAGCAAAGCGGACTGTATCAACGTAATTGTGTTGTCACCCGTTGTCACCGCAGGTTTAGTTGCTTTATCCATGCCGGGTTTTTGTGTCCACCTTCTGCAGGCATGGGGAGAGGTAGAGTGCATACACAGGTGGCACTGCACCTGGTAATAAGCCTCTGGCATCTCCTAACCTTTATAAACCTGGATGGTGCATGGCTGCCCTGCCCGTGATAGCGTCAGTTCCCTGAACTATTGGGTTCCTTGTACCAATCAGTTTGTGAGCTCTTTCGGACTACTCTTTGGATTAACCCCTGTTAATTTCGTGTTTTGTTGGACTGATCTGTGTATAGCAGGGAACAGACAGCTCGATATTTGAGCCGTCCGATGTTCCCTGCAGAAGCGTGATGACTTCATCACGCTGCTGTCAGATATCGGCGGAGCTGGAGAGACAGCTCTGTTCTCTCTCCAGCTCAGCCGATGCTTTGCATGTTGACCCCGATATTACAGTTTGATTGATTAACCTGGACTTTTGCATCTACCCTTGTTCCTTTACTTACTCCCTAGGGAGTCTTAGTAGGGTGTTACCAGACTTTAACTCTCAGGTGGGATACGTTGTGCATCAAGTCCTGGGGGCAACCGAAGTCCGGTAGGCGTATCGTGCCTCCCATTCAAGCGGGGGCTTGTCTATAGTTAAAGACCGCAGCTGAGATTGGGGTATTTGACCTGACCTTTAGATTGGTAATCCCTCGGAGACCCTCACACTTCTCTTTTTCATTTCACCCCTACTGGTTATTGTTGATGATATACATTAGGTATCAGGGATGGTTTATTACTATACCATATTTGGAGTATAATATTTTATTTGGGTAGGTACAACTAATGCATATTTTATGACATCAGATTTAGTCTTTTATGTTTATAGTTCCACTTTAAATTAGGGTACACTTGGGTAAGGACACATGTGGTAGAAAAAAATAAAATATGTTGCTCAGAAATTAGGTGATGTTTCATGGGGTTCATTAAGAGCAAGTAGTGAAACATACATACTTCATATAAAACCAAAAGTGTCATGTACCCACAACCCCACCACTCCTAAAGGCCATCCATTACCCACCCCTGACCACAGCTGAATTCCACCCATTCACTGACCTCTTATCTTGTCAAGCCCTTTCTGAAGTCCAAACACACCTTTATTTTTTTCCACAACCGCCATTATATGAAATACCATTTGGTTTTAGTAAAAGACGCCTGGAAGGCATGTGCTGTTATGACCTAAGACTACATACAACAATATATTACAGCCAGTGTTTTGTGGTGTTGACCATGCATAAATATACGAATTAAAGTGTAATCCAACCCACGCAGATATTCATCCATTGGATTTTCAAACTTTTCTCTTAGCAGAGGATGGTTTTGATCCATCGACCTCTGGGTCTTGGGCCCAGTGCGCTTCCGCTGCGCCACTCTGCTGTGTGGAATGGATTCATCTGCTAAGGGTCATGAATTCTGTTGTTTGTTACGGAAGTATTTCCTGCTGTTGTATTGAGATAGGAAATTGCATTTAAAATTGATGAAGAAAGAATAATTTTATTATGTATTGAGTATGTGTATGCATTCCCATTATGCAGAAAAAAGATATTGTCGCCTGGGGAAGTCTCCACCAATTGGCATGGGCTTAAAGTGGACCTACCACGTTGTAGGTCACTTTGCACTATCGGCATCAGACTGCCAATAAATCACTGTCCAAAAAGAAAAAATAAATAAATCTTAAAGCAGGAAAGACGAGTTTTTCCAAAGTAGCACCTCCCATGCTGTGACGTTGCACCGCAGTCGCTTGTCATAGCTGAAAGGGCTGCCGGGAAAACATCAGCTGTGTGTGGAGCCCCATAATCCTCTGCTCTGCCTCTTCTCTGTGATGTCACTATCACAGCCACTGTGCAGCTCCTGTGTCCTGTGTGCTCTCTGTCAGCAGAAAATCCCCCCTCCCCTTCTCTGTCTCGGAGTTCCATTCATGATCTGGATTCTGGATGAATGAGAACTTCCCTGACAGAGTGTCATCTGTAAGTGATTGTGGAGGAAAGTAGAGGAGACATTGCTGAGACTGGCAGCAGACGGTGGTAATAAGATATTATTTTATTATTCAACACCCAGTAAACCAGTCTAGTCTTCCTTCATTTTCTCCATATACCATGATCTGATGAACGAGACCTTCCGACAGTGGAGAAGTCATCTGTAAGGTGATTGTGGAGGAAGTGTAGAGGAGACATGGGGGACTGGCAGCAGCAGGAGGTAATAAGATATTCATTTTTATATTTCACCCAGTAACCCAGTTCATGTCGTGCCTCCATCCTCCATATACCATGATCTGGATGAATGAAACTTCCAGACAGGAAGTGTCATCTGTGAGGTGATTGTGGGGGAAGTGTAGAGGAGACATTGCTGGGACTGGCGCAGAGGATGGTAATATATTATTTATAGCCTCAACCTAACCTCATCCTCAGCCTAACTGTGCCTGCCCCCCAAACTTATGTACCCCCATATCATTGCACACTGAACCCCTTCACCACCACTTCAGTCTCAATCTCTCCTGTCTCCTACAGTGTTCTCCTTCAGCTTCACTCCTGTTCCCTATGACAACTGCAGACACTAGATCTCGGAAGGCACCAGAACTGTCCTCCCTCGCCATACAAACCCTTTGGGCATTGGTACTAATGTCTGCAGGTAGGCGGCACCTTAGTAACTGTTCAACACGATGATTGGCGTAAGTACTTTCAGATTTTCACGTACTTAATATGTGGCCTTAGGTGAAATTGAGGAAGTGAAGATGTAAGTACCTTTTTTTTTTCTCTGTGTAGCAGTTTTCACAATTTAACTGCCTTGACAGGTGTGTATATGTCCATGTCATGTAAATGTGGGGGATTGTTTTTTTTTTTAGAGTTTACAACCGCTTAGCTTTTTGAGACTTCATGATTTCTAATACTATTTATGTCCCTCCTGCTCCCAAAAATGTCGGTTCTGGGATTTCAAATGAGGAAATTGGTTTGTGGATCTCAGGCGCTATCGAGAAGTTGCCTGCTCAGAGTATGTTGGTGATCTTAAGCTCTGTCTTCAACAGCTAGATGCTCACCTTTGATACATAGAGTTAATCAAGATTAAGTAAGCTGCTTGGAAGTTCATGGCCTTAACCGTTTCTCACTGAAGCAGCCTTAGCAAAATATGGCCTCTCAGTTCCGCACTATGGCTTATTTGATCAGGGTAGTATAGCAAATTGCATGCTGCCTGGGTTACTGTCCACTTTCTTTGGCTGGCAGTTATTAAGGTTTTCGAGTGTTGCTTGGCATCCCAGCTCGGTTGGTGGTAGACATATTTGTTGTTGAGGGTGGTGGGGGATGAGGGATTTAAGTTCAGGTTCACTTCCTTCTTCTTTTTTGATGTTGACTCTTTTTTTGTCTTGGTACTCTGAAATAGGGAAATAACTGGTTATTACATGATGAATAACTAAACCACTTAATGATCCGCTGTGACAAAGTTGGTTATGTTGTGAAGAACATACCTCGTGTAGAAAGAAGATAAGGCCTATTGATTCAGGACGGCCGGTTATCAATGTCACATTTATTCCCAAAGATCATTCATTCAGGTAACGAGATGAGCCAAGCCCTAAGAGAAAAGAAACAGATAATAAACCCGGTTTTAAAATTGCACCAAGGATCACACTGCACATTGCCACTTAAATAACTGGCCTATTTCTTTTGGCTAGTTATTATGTTTGGATATTTCCCTTACTTTACATAGGTGTAATGGCTCCCTATAGGAAACTGGAGCCCGCTGATGCATGAGCACTCCATACAGCCTTTTATATGGGATGCGACTCGCTTCATTTTCAATGATATTATGATGAAATTTGAGAGGACTAATCGTAAAGAAAACATTTTATTGTTCAATAGAATAGCATGATACAGTACTTAACGCGTTATTAGTTCTCAATGGTCCTGCTTTTTACAGTAACATTGAGTACCACTGTTTCCTACATACATGAAAATCCCAGGTCGCTGTCATGTAATCCTCATTCTGTCAGATGTATGCTTGCAATTCTGGCAAATCACTGCACAAGTCTGTTAAGAAAATATAAGGCCCCGACTCAAGCAATGTATCTGGTATAATAATGCTTCTGAGATTACAAAGACTTCATACTTCCAGGCCTCAAAAAATCAATCCATGGATATGCGATAATATGCCTTGAAAACTTACGTGGTGATCACAGGCAGCAAGGGAAAATATTTTGTCCCCTCATTTCAGCTTCATTGACTCGTCTTGTCTGAGATACAAAGACCAAATAACAATATTATATTAAACGTGGTAGCAGAGGAGAAGGGGAGAACTACAAAACTACAGGAATTGTGTATTCTCATATCCAATGTCCCTCCTGGTGCAGTATATATCCCGAAATTGCTTTTTAGAGTTCATAACATTGAAGTAGATGCGTTCGGTGCGACGTTGCATGATTGCTTCATTTTTTCATGAGTGGTATGTTTAAAAAAAGGGGGAATTCATGGGCATCTTCTGTCTTCAAGTCTAAAGTGTTTGGTAATGCTACAATGGAAGAAAATAAAGAATCGGGGATTACTTTAAATACCTATGCCCATATTTATAACAAGATAACAGATGCTATTGTTCTATATATGGTAAGCTGAGCAGGAATAGTTAAGAGGATATCCACTATTCACAGATCACATCTCTGCACTCCTTCTTGTTCTTACCAGACCCAATACTACTCAGTTACAAGGCTCCAAAAATCTGGTAAAAATCTTACAAAGCGGTTTAGGTCTTGGAATCCTGCTAGAAAGAGACTCAGCAAGGGCGGCAAGTCATGTGTATCTGAATATGAATAGTGAGAGATCTACGCCAGCCTCTGAGGAAATCCACAGCCATCCACGGTCACAACATTGCAGTGATGATGAGTACTAGCCTTGGTACCATGCTTGGCATTCATGTTTGCCATGCAGGAAAGGACCGCATTGTAAGCCATGTTGATTCTGGCGCTCCTGGAGAACATCATGCAGAAAATCTTTGTGCATCTAAAAATAACAGATTAAAATTACGCAGTAATGAAGGAATAAAAAAAACAATTTTCAGAAGAACTAAAACACACAAATACAAATTAGAAGAAGTCCATAACGAGTAAATGAAGTGAGTGGTAACCCATACTTACAATTCTTGTTGTCTTCGACTGGATGTAGCATTCAAGAGGTGGGCAGCAGGGTCTTTCCATTGTGTCTTGGGGCCACCAGTTCACCCCAAAGACATGTGAGACATACCATGCTGTCGGTGTGTGTGCCGATGGAGGCTAAAGGATGCAGCCGAGTAGTATTGTAGATGCGTGCATGCAGGTAGGAGGGGATATTCTAAGTGCCTACTATTAATTGGTAGTAGACGGTACGGCACATAACGCATAGAGGTGAGGACGCAGTGGAGCCTGCCAATGATTGTGATGTGGAACCACAACAGGGACCACTGGGGGACCACACGACCAAGCTTATGCACCCCTCACTGTCCGGAGCTTTTCTCTCAGCAGGACAGCAAGTCCTCTTCAGACTCCATTTCCGGTCAGACACAACCCTGCCAAATCCCAGTAATGAGTGAGTTTGTAAACCATAAGGAGTGTAGGCCTGTCAACTCTGTTGATGATTGCTATGATTGTACAAGTGGACTGCTGAAAATATGTAGAGGTAGAGCACCGGTTCCATACATGACTCTGGCTATACCAAAGGCTATGAATAAAGCCAAGGCCACTCCCAAAAGAGGGCAAGCCCAATCCTGGAACACGAACATAAAGGACGCGCTACAGGGAAGATCTGTGCCTATCCTCGTCGTGGTAAAGGAAAGAGATACCACGCCGAAAAATACACCCAACTAGAATTTGTCCAAATGCAGGCAAACCATCTCAGCCTCTAGCATGGCTGACCTGTAAGATGGGATGATGAGTGTTCGACATGCCCCAGGGTTTGAAGATGGAGCCGTCTGTACATACAATCAACACTATTTATGGAATCGAGAGCCAGCAGAAACCGATAAACTCACCGCAAAAAAACCACGTATTTTTTTTTTTTGGGAAATAGCATCCAGGTAGCTGATTGTACACAAGGTAGGAGGGGAATGGGAACGGAAACTAAAAGGCCCCCATACACGTTTCTAATTTCCGTACAATGGATGTCAGACTCGGAACCGGGCACAGAAGTTCCGAACGAGGGGGGAGAGAAAAAGGAAACAAGGAAGCAAGAACCACCACATCAACTTACCCCCACCTACCCCTATCTCCTTTCTGTTCATTACCTTCGCCATATCACCCTTAATCCTCCCACTTACTTTGATCAGGCCACCACCACCTCCACTACCCCACCCTTCTTTCCTTTTCCCACTCTTGCACTACTCACTCTTACCCCCGGCACCCCCACAATCCTCCTAAACATTCCCCTACATATCCACCGCTCATTTCGCCTTCCCCCTCACCGAAACTACCTCCGGTACGCTACCCGCCACCTTTTCCGAACCACAGCCCCCCCACCCCCCCAGGAACACCACCCCCGTCTTCACCCAACCTTCTCCTCACATTCCACAACACTAAGTTTCTCCTCCACCGATTACCCTATATCACTCCCGTAAACCAAAACCTCCTCCCACGCCCCCCCACCCCCCACCATTTTATCAAGTACTGCTTCCACCTTCACCCAGCCACACGTTCCCCCCTTAGCCCTTCCACTGCTTTCCTCTCCCCACCCCCATTATCCTCCACCCCCACCATATTCCAACTCCAACCTTACGTTCACACACCAAAAATTCCCACCCCTCACTCTCCATCCTTACCACTACTCACCCACATCAAGCCCTGATTCTCACTGCTTTCTATCTTACGTCCTTCCCTCACCCTCCTGCTTTCCACAAATTACCCCCCAAAGGGAGAAACCGAACATCTTTTGATTTATAATTGATACTCAAAAAGTGTTCAGAGAAAAACATGTATTAGGAGATCACACCGTGCTCTTGTATTATTATTATTGCTGCACTAGTGATATGGCGTGGGGCTAAATCATGACGGTATGTAAAGTATGTGATATGATGTTTTCTGAGGTACTTGTTAGGTCCCACATCTATTATTATTGACTTTTCAAGCAACATGAAACAATATGATACTTTATTATGTGTGTTATGTTTAGGCTATATCAAGTTCTAGAACAGTTTAATATTCATCCTTATTATATGGGTTTGCCTCTCACAGCTGCCAAAATGCTACGGGATAGGTTCCGCAAACTCTCGCGGCTTAGAAATATTCATATATCATCTAGGCAAGTGGTGGATGACCCTGAGAAATGAGGACCATAGTGCCGCCATCCAGACTCCCCGAGGGACAAACCTCTAGAATAATCGATATATGAAGTTATCAGCTTCACAACTCTTACCACCCATTGTGGCCAAGAAGTGTTAATAAAAACATGTATAACTAAACGTATCGAAACGCTTGCATTTTTCAAAACGCAATGCATGCAAACATGAATGGTTACACTGTTTGTTCTCTAAAAGGAAAAAGCTCCACATTTTTGAGGCTGTTTGTTTTTTTTTTTTGTCTTCAGTTTATTTTTGGTGTTATTTTTTTGTATCTGAACTATAAAAGCTTTTTGTGCAAGTTCTATTAAATAAATGCTTTACTGTTTATAAATTTACAATGGCAGAATGTCTAACGTGTTAATAGATGTGGACACGTGGTAAGCAGACGCGCCTCAGGCAATGGTGGGATTATGCACATTATATACATCATGAAAAAAGTCACTCCCAGTGATCTAACGTTTAAATGACCTATGTATTGTATATATGGTTTGTTTCCTGGACTAATTGGTTTTGGTCAAATTGTATTAAAAGGTCTCACAAATAAGATGTTTGAGGTTTATGGTATGGACTTGTGCCAGTTTAACGGTCTCTAGTCCCATGTCCCTGGGGATTGGAGATTGATGAGACTTGCCATCGATCTCTTCTATTAGCCCCCCTCTTTGGAATCGGGTTTGGCTTGGGATGTGGCACATTAGACAGACACTGGACTCCTGGTTTCTTCATCGTCGTCGGACTTTGCTCAGCCTCATATGGTCAGTGTATGTAGGTCGTTCCTGAGGCACAAGGGCATTGATCCAATAACACACCCCTAGTACAGGGTAGGGCAAAAGTGCGGCTCTTTAGCCCCTTCAGTCCGGCCCCAGTGGCGTCGTAGGGAACTGTCCTTCCTGCACCTGTTCTTTATTCCATTTTTCATTCATGTCTGACCCATCCCACTCCCACAGCAAAACCCCGCGCCATCACCAACAACCTCGAATATGCCCTATAAGGGGGCTCTTGTGCGTAACCTGTAAGGGGAGCTCTGTGGCTACTTAATAATAGTGGGCGGCTCTTGTTACCATTAAGGGAGGGGCTCTATGGCCTACCTACAAGGAGGGGGGGGGGTCTGGCTTACCTTATGGAGGGGGCTTGTACTGCCATAAGAGACGGCTCTATGGCTCCTACAGGGGGCTCTTTCGTCTAACCTTAACGGGGGGGGGGTTTGGCTCCTACAAGGGGTGCTTTGTTCTACCCTATATGAAGAGGACTTTGGCCTAACAAATAAGCCGGGGGCTCTCTGCTATACCTATTTAGGGAGGAGCTCATAGGCTACCTACTGGGCGGCTTTTGCGCTACTTTTAAGAGGCGGTCTGGGACTCCATACAAGGGAGGGGGCGCTCTGTCTACCTATATGGGGGGGCTTTGTGGCCCCCTACCAATAAGCCGGGGGGCTCTGCGGTCTAACATTGCCCAAAACTCCCAAGGAGATGCCCCCAAAACTTTTAGCACAGGGTTGCAGTAATTGTCTGACAATTTTACAGACCACAAAACTCCCCCGGCTCTGACAACTTGTATTTCGAGTGCTACACTGTGCGATTTGGCTCCTTTGGTCGAATAAGTTTTGCCTTCCTAGCACGCCCCTAGTAGAACAAGGAAATATGCCCCACTCAGCTCACACACAGATATCGATGGACAAACGTTTTAGGGGTGAGGGTGCTTGCTGTCTCCATGGACACTGGGATACATGTCTAGATGTTGGATTATATACGAATTGTGCGCAGACATCTGATCTGTATGTTTTTATTTACAAGAAAGTCAGTATTACATAAAATAGCATAAACAGGTATGCCATAGGCTGATACTAGGTCATAATAAAAGTATATTCATTAGTTAATAGTTGGTTCCGTATGTGATTTGACTAATCTCTTGAATACTTAATTTGGTATTTATGAAAAGATTTCAAAACAGCTATTTTGTTTGTTTATAATAAAAATTTATTACAATTGGAAATGTGTTTTGTTTTGTTTTACTTTTTAAATGCTATTGGATACAGTTATCACTGCCTATCAAATACTAATGGCATTTGGCACCCTCGGAAAGGAGTGAACTTCAAAGATCACATGCTGGGGAAGATTT
>CM070039.1:72761017-72780306 GCA_036250615.1 Ptychadena robeensis
TGTATATGAGACCCTCGGTGTGAATAATCATGTTAATCCTTATTTATACAGGCTGTTTACATTGTCACATGCTGTTTTGACCAATATCAAGATTACTTCCCCACTGCTAAATAACAATGTAACATGATACGTTTGCCTACCTACTGTGGTATCACTTATTGGCCTTTATGTCCCCATGAAGTCCCTAGTCTTCATTTGAGGTAGTGCAGGAGTTGATGCAATAGCATCCCTGCGTCTTGCAAACCCCAGATATATTTTTTTGCATTTGCCCTCACTCTGGCCTCAACCCTCCCCTATATGATCATTTACCCTGATAGTATTGATGATGTGTTGCCTCTTTCTTTCCATGTCTGTCTGATATTCGGTCCTCACGAGAAGCCCCCAAGGGCAACACAGGCGCTCTAAGTCTTGGAATTTGCATGGGCCGCTTATACTGTCTAATACTGTACATGACGCTTGGTTTTTTTACTATATTATATTTGTTACACTGTTTTCCCGGTCACATGATTGGGTCAGTATTGAAGGAAAGACCACTGTTATTTTTATTTAATGGTGTTTTGATGATTTGAAATGCCTATTAACCCCCTTTCTTCTGTGATTGTGCTATGTGAGTCTTATCCCCTAGCATACCCTCGGGTGCTGTGTGTGTCTCTCCGCTGCTATGCTTGTTGGTTCTTCCCTCATGAATTAGGGTTTGTAGATCATTGGGAAAGAACCAAATACATATAGCCATGCACCTGGTTTATGGCGGCCGCACACCGACCTGAACAACATGTATTTCATCTATATCCAGACTGACTATTACAGCCATCCTGTTTTCAGAAAATCCCATGCATGGTTGGTCATTGGTGACATTTCTCTCACCACTGAGAACAACTGTTAGTACTGGGGGCAGTGATGCATCATGTCTTCCTTCCTGTTTTCGGATTAGTGTCGCCTCTGGGCTATAGTATTTTGGAGTGTGTTAGTCCTTTCCTGGTCTGATGTATTCTGAACATGTATGTCATATAACGTGTTTCTGAGCATAACTCAAGAGTGGTGTTAGATGGACTATATGGAGGACAATTCAAAACGCCTAGAAGGCGGTATGATTGTTGGTTTATTCCCTGAGGAGTTATAATCATAATGGCGTAATGTTTTAGTTTTTAAACCAGAAACGCACGAAATAGTTACCTTATTGGTATGAAAATGGTGCCGTTGAGTCTCTAACATGTGAACATGTGAACCTCCCATCAAGATTTGTCTTTTTTAAGTTCTCCTACTGTATAATTAAGGTTTTCATTGTGTACATGGTTTGATCTCTATGTGTGTGGATTTCTGTGACTTGTCTTTGCTATTCTCTAGACGTACCGTTCTAAGTCCTGGATTGTTCCTGCCAGCTGCCAAGCCTATAGGTGAGTACTAGGAGGGCTTTATTTTATATAACACAGTATATAAAACCAGGATTGTTTTGAGGCATTCTCCGCCCTGTACTGTGACGCAGCGCATATGCCCCACGCCAGCACAGCCCACCCACACATCAATGAATACTCACACATGTGCCCCACTATGACTATGTGGACCATAAGGGCCCACCGATAGTTCTAACTGAGGTGTAATGCCTGACGTTCAGTGCCAGAGACATCTCCAGCCCACACGTCCTGCATGACTCCTCCCTATACTTAACAATATATCCTGTACAAATGCATCTAATAAGTCAAGACATCCATTGAGAGATGTTTAATACAGCAGACATGCACCAGCCGGGACTCGAACCCGGGTCGCAAGAATAGGAATCTTGCATGATACCCCTACACTACTGGCGCCTTTTTCTGCCAAAAATCTGACAAGCGAGAACTAGGAGGGAGGCGGTATTGAAAGTATATTATTTTATATAATAAAGTATATAAAAAACAACATCAATCGGAAGCACATTCCGCACTGCGATGCAGAGCAAAAGCACTACATCAGAACAGCCCACCCACACATCAATAAATAAATATATATTCTTAATATTATTACACCACACACGCATAGGCCCCTCTACGACTATGTGGACCATAAGCCCCACCGACTTTACTATGCGGAGTGCAATGCCTGATATGCAGTGCCAGAGAAATCTCCAGCCCCGCACGTCCTACATGGCTCCTCCATGCCCGATATAGATTACTATACATTTATCTATACAACAAGGGTAGGAGGGTGCATGGAGGGGGGATAGACAGGCCCGAAGCTTTATTAATGGAATAAAATCTACACATGGGGGGGAAAGGGGGATAAAAAGAACCCTTCAGTCTTCCTCCTCCATAGAGTCAGTAAGGTGATGGTCTCTGAGCAGACTGTTGATCAGCCTGTGGCAGTCCTTAATGGACATCCTTTCCGGCCGGGCACACCATGGAGCATCCTTAAAAAAACACATCACCCTCCATGCTCCACTGATCTCAGTCACTGTGTATGCGCCCCCAAACACTCCATACAGCGCACCAAAGTGGGTGACAGATGCTGGTGACACATACTGCGTAAGTTCCTGCCCCAAGGCTCCAAACACGGCCTGAGCATAGAAGCACCACCAGAAGAGGTGTAAAGCAGTCTTCTCCTCAGTGATCCACCAGTAGCAGTAGTGGTAGCAACACAAGTTCCAGGCATGCATGAAGGCCCTGAGAGGTAAACTCTCCTGGTCGGCCATCCAAGCCAAGTCCTGTTGGCTGTTTGTAAGCCTCTGCAATAAAATGTTCTGCCAGACTTACTGACAGGTGGCGGAGGTGGCCAGGGACAGGCTCCATAACGTCTCTAGAGTGGATCAGTTTGTACACTGTCTTGGGTTTTCACAAATCCAGTTGAACACCATGCAATCAACAAAATCAATAATTACTTTGATAAGCTTTTACATATATCCAGGGGTGCATAGAACTTTTTTAGTGAGCTCCTTGGATGAGTACCAGGAGATGGTGTTTGGGAATCATCCCATATGTAGGGTGGTCTTCCTCACTGTCCTCTGCGTCAGCCTCCTGCATGGTAGATTCTGCTGCAGATGGACCTCCCTGTTCCTGATTGAGCCTCCTATTATCGGCCCCCATCCATAGATCACCAGCTGGCTTTGGGTCAAATATAACACTCACAGTACAACACCCTTTGAACCCCCAGATCTCATTATATTTCTCTGACTTTCCCCCAGATCTCCAACACTAATACTTTTTTGAATAAGTCATTTACATTCCCAATTTGACTGCAACCTAACTGCAACCTTTTATAGTTATTAAAGCTTCCCTGTGGTTTTTCAGGTGACATAAATTGTATATGTTTAACAATGAAAATTGCCAAAATAGTAAAGTTGTGTGAAGCTGTAATCTCAACTCAAGCTGCAATATCAGCTTCAGCCACCGGGTGTCACTACAGAGCGCTTCTCGTCAGAGCACACAGCAACACAGGCATCTCACACAGCAGGAAGGGGGGGGAGGAGGGTACGGAAACTCCATGAATCTGTCCTCTGTAGTCCGCAGATGTGACCAGGAAGGACAAAACAGGTACGCAGAGTTTTTAGACCCACAGTACCAGCGGACCAGTTATGTGCATCCCTGCATATATACATACTGCCAGTAGCCAGTTCTGAACCCTACTTTGCCGCTTTCTCTTGACGTGTTGCTCCACCTGTCCAAATAAGAACATAAATAATAAAATGTTCTTTTATTTACTACAGCCTGTTTTCTACACTATTCTTGTATATAAAGTAATCACTGATAATATGCAACAAAATGTTCGCACAACCCTGTGCCAGGGTTTGCTGTGGTCTGTTTTTAAAGGTTGTACCACTTTTTTACGATCATTTCTGGCGTACGGCGACTACCATATTTAGCCTGTATTTCCTCTTTCACTTTTAAAATATGCACCTTTTCCATGCTCTTGTTTGACAATAAAATAGTTTGCTGCATTCGTAATCTTCTCCCAGGACACAGCTTTCCCCTATTGCCATGTACTTGGGCGCTTTCACATTGTTATTTACAGGTTCAGATTTTTGGTTAGATGGAATGTCAGACTTTGAATGGCGTTTACTTGTGTTGTCTTAATCTTTTTTCCTTTGTTTGTTCCCTATATCACTGTTGGACGATTGGGAATTTAAAGCAATAATGTTGCCCACTTTAACCGATGCGCTAATCTTGCCCCCTTTACCAGCTTCTCTGATCTGGGTACCTTTATAATGTACAGAACTTTTCAATGATATCTGTTGTTGACATCTTTGCATCTTTATCCGACACACCTTTGTTGCGCTTTTTACCAGAGATGACACAATTTTTTCTTTTGTCAGAAACTTTCTTGGCTTATTCATCAGATACTGTCTGCATGCTCATCGCCCTCCTCTAGGTTTGGACCTGACTGCAGTTCCTCATCGTAAGCAACTTGGGCAAATGCTCACATTCAATGGTGTCTGGCACGATGAAGAGGCTCCAACACACATGTGAGACCCAGTTGTCACTGCTCAGGGCTGATAGCATGTGTGGCAAAATGTGGGTGAGTGGTTTGCTGATGTCAATGTTGTAGATGGAGTTGCCCATTGTGCGGTTTATAGCACTGGCAGGCGTATGTTTTGGACAACGAACACATTATTGAATGCACAGAGATACCGTGACCAGATCCTAAGGCCCATTGTTGTGCCATTCATTCTCAATCATCGCCTTATGTTGCAGCATGATAATGCACAGCTCCATATTGTAAGGATCTGTACACAATTCCTGAAAGCTGAAAACAATTACTTGCATGGCCAGCATCCTCGCAGGATGTATTGAGCATGTTTGGGATACTTGGGATCGGCGTATGTGAGCACGTGTTCAGTTCCTGACAATATTCAGCAAATTCACACAGCTAGTGACGAGGAGTGGACCAACATTCCACAGTCCACAATCAACAACAACAACCTGACGGAGATGTATTGAACTGCAGGAGGCAAATGGCAGCACCCCCAGTAAGGCAAAAAATGGCCTGCTATTACTGTGCTATTACTGTCACTGTGTGCCAAAATGATGGTGCTCTTTCGGGGGCGCCGTGCATCATCAAAGCCAGAGAGAGAGAGGGGGGGGGGGGGGCGCTGCGAGGGACCTTCTTAAACTACTCATTACATGTAAGTTTTTTTTTTTTTTAGTTTTTTTTATCCTCCCTTTTTTTTTATTATATATACATTTTATTGGCATTTTTGAGATATACATAGACTTTTTGCTAAACACAAACAAATCATGGCATACAGTATTTATCTTATAACTTAATATCTGTATCTTGTGAAATTTTGCTGTATGACTGAAAGTGAAGACGTAACTATTACAAACATAGTACGTTCGTTTCTTAAACCCTTGAGCTCAAGACCCTAGGGTTATGGCTCATTCTTGGTAGAAAAAATAAATTGTTTAAAGTTAGTTGTTTACTGGGTTTGTAAGCACGTATTGTCTATGTTCTTTCTTAACGTATTTCTTCAAATTAAAGCCTTTTATCTTATAGCGCTTATAGAACGTAAAACATAAAATAAAGCATATAAAAAAAGAAAAACACGTAAAAGCACTTCTAGTACCATTCATGCATAGATGAACTTGTGGTGGTTGATCAGCTTTTAGCAAGTAACCAGGGTTGGATCTATTATTAAGCACCAAGCCATAGGAGGGCCATCTTAATTCTCACTTTAGACGTTCTTTGGTAGTTTCTAGATTCAGTAATCATGCGGGTATGTGTGCTGTGTCACCCAGTCCTGTGAAAAACATAGCCCCCTGTCAAAAGGAAGAGCCAGGTTGGTGTATTTACTCTTCTGTACTGAATTTGATTTACATCCATGTGCATTCTTCAGATTTAAAAATAAACCGAAAATAAGCTAGTGAAAGAATAAGAAGAAATAGCCACCCCATAAATGGCCCCACAGTTTAGAGGGAGTAGAAAACTTTATTGACTACCTTTCTCCTGAAACATAATGAAATGATATTGATAAAAGGCCCCTTCAGACCCTGTTAACACCTATCTGTGAAGGCATATTATTATGTCCACCAAGTGCACATATATCCAAAGGACATGTTCTCATAACAATGCGTATGTCAATGCATGGGCGATCTCAGCCGCGATGTGTTTAGACAAGCACCGGGTCATTTTATGATTCAATTTCTTGTGGAACTTCTATACATGGAACCAGGGCTGTTTCTGGCCAGTGGGGGGCCCTAGACAAGTTCTTGTCTAGGGCCCACTGCCGACTCGGAGGGGGGTTGGTGGTACTAGTGGCGAATTGTTTGACCATGGTGGTGGTCTGATTGGTGGGGTAATGTTGGCTTGGAGAAGAAAAGTAATACGCTGCTCCTTCTACTTCCCCTTCCACAACCCCCCGGAGGCATGTGAGGGAAGGCGCTTCCTGTTGACCAGCTGGGGCCCTATGCACACACATATTTCGCATAGCGAATGAAACGTCCCTGCAGGGAGCACACATAACATAAACCACACAAAGAAGAGAAAATTTTACTTTTGAAATGTTTAAGCTATGAAGGGGATGAGCCTGCTAACTGCCTTTAGTGCTTAATATGCACCATCTCAGAAGAGAGTTGACCAAGTCCATATCTACTGACAACATCCATTACTCAATTTCAGAAACTCCACTCACAAAGTGATGTTTCTTTATGAAATGTATTTATTTTACTTTCCTTTTTCTTTATTGAGGTTCCATCAAAATTACAAAAGCTATGAATACTAAAATGTAATACAAATGTGTTACCATACGTTTATAGTCTTCTCCAGTGCCTAATCCCTTTCAGATTTCTTTCCACAGAGGTCTAATGATCTTCTAATCAGCTCAGCCGATGCTTTGCATGGAGACCCGCGGTTTCCATGCAAAGCAACGGACATCGGCCATGTTTAACGTCATGTCCGATTATGGCTGTTCTCAAGCGGGATTGATTGGTCCCGCTCGAAAACAGCAATGGGCGCATATTTTATTGGCCAGATAGACGGCCATGAGCGCGCACGGCGCTTGAAGCGGCCATTGATCTGGCCCATATCTACATGTCTGTACCCTGCTTAAGGCTATATCTCCATTTCGCATCATGGATGCATAAGCATGATGCTGATGTCCACAGTGCCCAATGGGGGGTGCGGGCATGTGTTTAAGGTTCATTAGTAACACGCACCTTTAAACCTATGAGCATGCATACAATATGGGCCCGAAAAATAATGGTTGCATATTGTATGCTTCATTTAACACGCCCATTAATTTTCAATAGACACGTAACAAGCCTTGCCCCCAATGAAGAATCGTGGGCTATGACTCACCTGTGGAAACGGGCGCATCATAGCCCATTGTTTACAAGGGTCAGCGTCTGCACCACACCAAAATATTGATGCCGTGGAGACAAGGCCTCATACATAAGAATTGAAATTTCAGAAGAACATCAGATTTTAACATTTGGCCAACAAGATCTACACATATCATGTCACAGATTGTTACAGTTATACAGGAATGGGTTTGGTACATGTAAAATAGTATTCTCCACTTTCCAGATGTATACTATGACAAGAGCTGTAGGACCTCTCGAATTCTTTCTATCCTCTGTGAGTCGGCCTCTTCCTGAGCATCACTGCTGTCAAACTCCTTCATGTAAGCCTCTGCTTTCTGTATGGTGGTCTCACGTGCACTGCCTTGCAGACCACCCAAGTAGTTCAACAGAATCTTAAAGTACTTTTTAGGAACCTATATAAAAAAAAGAAAAACATAATATTCAGTTATAATGGACAGTGCTATATATCTTCCATGATACAATTGGTCATTGTGTGGAGCTGTCCATGCATTGATGAGATTCTCCCAGTGCACGTCTCTGTTCTGTTTTAAACCTCTAAAAGACATTAAGAATTACAGATTGTAAGGGTTCCCAGCAAAATTAGAAGGAATCACCACAGTTATGTTATGTTCTATGTTAAGGCAAGAGGGGAAGACAACCCCACTGCACCATCTGCTACAAAACAGCAGCAGCAGTACAACAACCAACCCTACTTTGTGTACAGATGCAGCACACATCTTGTATAAAGCTCCACCCTGACTCTCTGCCTCTTCCACTGCCAGTCCTGCTGTACAAGGCCTTACAAGATTTTAGCTCTTGTAGACTCCAGGTGCCCAACTTGCGGCCCCTCTCAGTCCTCCACTTGCAGCCCCTGAAACCTCAACTAGTTAAGAACTCACCTGTCCACTGATCAACCGCTGATGCGTCCTCGCCTGGGATCTTCTTAGAGCCGGAAGAGGAGGAGAGACGAGTGCTCTGGCTGAGCACGCTTATTGGCTTACATGAAAGTTTTGTTATTTAAAAATGAAAAATATTGTATTCTAGCTACGTGTGCTGTCATTTCTTCATTGTTTATACAAGTCAGTACATGAGGGACACGTGACATGGGGACACGTGACAAGGGCAAAACTAACATGAGGAAATGGGACATGTGCAAATGTGACATGGGGTTAAATGAAAAATAAAGCTTTCTAGACATTTCTGCTGTAATTTTTTTTTATTCCATTAAAAATGCAATCAGTATAGATGGAAAATGTTATGTGCGGCCCTTTAGTGATGCCAAGGGCCACACTTGTGGCCCTCCATATCAACTCAGTTACCCACCACTGTTGTAGGGACACAAGTAACCATTTGCAGCCAAAATTTAAAAGCACTAAATGGTGTTAAATTCATTTTTATCAAGTTCATCTCTGGCCCCTGTATCAAAAAATATTTGCAATAAATGTTCCTGGTCCTCTGATACTAAAAGCCTGTTTTGGCAGGACATTGCAGCTTCCTGTCACCTGGTCAGGTCTGATGGACACACAGGAGTATTTATAAGTCACAAATGGTTATTTTTTTTTTTTAAAAGGCAATATTGATTTCCACAGTTCCATCTTTTAACAAAATGGATACTGAGATTAAAGCATAAACTCTTCAGATTTAAAGAGGACCTACCGCCTCAGATTTTCCCTTCTATTGTTGGCACCAGAGGGCAGATCAGAGGTCAAAAGTAAAAAAAAAAAAAAAAGGTGACATGGGAAAGTAGATGTCACTTCTGATGTCTACTTTCCCATGTCCCCCTGCCAGCTACATCTGGTGATGCGGACAGGTGGAAGGCATTAGAGTCAGATCTGGATTGGTGGAGGGAGCGAGACCAAAAGAGTCTCCCTCTCTCTGGCTGGAGGGTTGGACACCCCGGGAGTGAGCCGACAGGAAAGGTTTTTTCTTAGGAGTCGCTCTCCTAAGATGAATGCTGCATGGAGGTCAGTTATATATATATATATATATGTTTGGTTTTTTTCAGGTATTTCATTTTTAAGTTTATATCTGCTTTAAATAGAAGAGGAAAGTTTAAGACTATCCATTGGGAAGATTTGTCACACAGTTTGTCATGATGATAATCGTTAACCTTACACGTTATACCTTGCATGGAGCTAAATTAAAAGGCAACTTCCTACAGAACACTCTAACCTGGAGACCATAAAATGTTTAGAGGAACACAGCGCATTATTTCTGTACACAGAAACCCTGAATTGCAGAACCGCATTACCTTATTCCACCAGCAGATGACGCTGCTCCAACAAGGATACATAGAGCACATTTTCTCATTAAACTAAAAGGTTTCTGTTTTCTTAGCAGAAATCGGAATTCTTTTTGCACATTGTCACTTTTGTTTTCAGTAATATGTATCACGTTTTCAATAAAAAGCAATATTTCACACAGTGTACATCTGCTGACAAGTAACTAATAGAACAGATGGAGGAAGACTGAGAACTATTGCTCAAATAACAAGCAATATGTTAATCCAACTTTTTTTGTCTATCACTATCAAAAACCTGATTAGCATATTCAGTATTAAAGGGATAATGGAGCAATCACCCAGACAATCGAGTTCATGACACAAACAGCGTGTTCTTAATGTCAGCACAGACAATGGAAAATGTCAGAGAACAAGTCAGGAAGAAGTAGAAAAAAACTATAAAGAAATGTTAAACCAATAAGCAAGATTGACACAAAAAAGTTCAGCATCTATTTTTTATTATAAATATCTTTACTTTTGGTATTATTTCAGATCTAAACATAAGAAAGTGCCTGGTTACAATGCCACGCAAATGATGAGTGGGATTTTTACATGGCAATCAATAATATCTTACTTATTATGTCCACTAGACCACCGTATTTTCCAGCGTATAAGACAACTTTTGAACACAGGAAAATGTGTGCAAAAGTCGGGGGTCGTCTTATACACTGGGTGCCAGGGCCGCCTTGGTGGGGGGGGAGGGACACTCCCGGGCTGACCATCTAGGGCAGTCCGCAGGTCTGCTCCACCCGGATCCGTGCTCCTCGCACTGCATGCAAGTCAGAGTAGACATAAAAAAATTTATTTGGTGTGCGTTGGAAGAGGGGTAGACTTATACGGCAAGAATATCCCAAACTCTAGATTTTAACTAGAAAAGTTGGGGGTCGTCTTATACACCGGAAAATATGGTACAATACGGTACAAGAACTAACCACATAGACTAGTCTAGTTGTAGTCTAGGCTTAGGTCCTTGCTGGGTCTTCCAACAAGACAATGACCCAAAGCATACATCGAAATTAATCCAATAGTTCCTCAAGGATACCAAAACCAAGATCCCATCCTGGAGTGGCCACACAGAGCCAAGACCTCAATCCTAGTGAGAATCAGTGGTGGTTGCTCAAAGTGAACCTCCATGCTGGAAAACCATGCAATTTGGACCAGCTAGCACAATTTGCAATGGAAGAATGGACGCAATGGAAACAGCACCTAGAAGACTCCTAGACAAACTTTGGGGAAATATATTCCATTGCAGACACTGCCCTCATGTGGGCCATGCACTCATTACACCAGTGCTAGACAAAAAGAACTCAGAGCTTAAAGCTATGTTTCCATTATATTTCAGGACCCCTTCCACTAAGCGCATTGCTTGGCGGGAGATCCTGACGGAGCACATTCACTTACCTGCTCGGCGCATGCGTTGTCTTCACGTTCTGTCGATGCAAGGCTGAACCTAGTGGAATACATTGAGCCTTTGCATCAGCGGATGTCTAAACACAGCATCTACCAAGCAGGTAAAGTCTATGTGCTCCGTAGGATCCCGGCCAAGCAATACGCCTAGCGGAGGGGGGTCCCGACGTATAGTGGAAACATAGCCTTACTAAAGGCAGGTCATGTCAGCCTAACCTTAGTTTTCTACTATGTCACAAATGATTTGGACTATGGTGCTACTGTTTAGTAGGGTATTTGATACAATTACATATACATATATATAGCATTGGCCTAAACCTTTACATAGTCCACTGGATAGGCAGTTGGGTACAGGAGAGGCAATAATGTGTGGTTATAAATGGAGAGCATTCAGAATGGAGAACAGTCACCTGCTGAGTACCATAAGGCTCATTCATATCATTAATAGGTCTTGTTCTGTTTCATCTATTTGTAAGTGATATAACAAAAATCTATTTGGTGAACCTTCCTAGGGGGTATAAAGCATGGAAAATGGGTTGGTGGTCAAAACAGTGAAGTTCAAAGTATCTAAATGCAAGATAATGCACTTGGAACAAAAGAATCGTCTACAAGAGTACAGTATTGGGGTACAGCGTTGACCAAAAAATGAAGAGAAAAAAGACTTGGTTATTATTTTAGATGATTCATGAAGTAGGCAAACAGTGTGGTCAAGCAGAGGTTAATGATCACAGAATTCAGGGGTGCATAACTAAGAGGATCAATAGCAGAAGGAAGGAGGTCTTAAATCCTCTATATAGACTGTATAGCCTACAGCAACAATCCCTGTACTGTGCGCTGACACATCTAGAAAGCGGCATGCATTTACTGGGAGTGAGCAAAATGTGTGTGCCAAATCCTACTGGTTCCCAAAAATATGGGCAGACAACACAAGGCCCATTATCAATGGAACGTTCTATTATGTCTAACGTTTAACTACCACTTTAAAATAAAAAGTACAAAAAGTTCACCCCTACAGCAGATTACACAGACCTGTACTGATCCCAAGACTCCAGGTTATGCTCCTTTAGGATAATGTATCACACCAAGTATTGTACTGTATGTCATACGGGGACAAAACCAACCCCCTTTCTTCATATCTACAACACATGGGAAGGCGTTTTGTAGCTGGCAGACACAAACTAGAAATTCTGATCAAATGTTTTTAGATTTAGTGCATAGGGATTTACAAAGACATTGGATTCCTGAGATTATTACATCTAATTTCCTGTACTTACAGAAATGAATATCCTGAAATAAAATAAAACCAATGCAGCCACTACATCTAAGGACTAGTTAAAAGCAATTAACTATATTATTGTTACAGGGTTTACAGTGTGTCAATAAAATATTTTAGAAGCATGAGACAATGAAACTCTTTGCAAATTAGATTCCGAAAACAGAGAATCCAGGGGACCAACCTACCATACATATAACATACAGAAATGTAATGTATATCCCCCTACTCTAGTACTTTGATATGTTATCATTTCTCCTGTATTATTAGCATAAATGCTTCTCCTTTTTATAGTACAAGGTATCAGTCTGTCATGTACTATGGCAAAGTTATGCTGAAGTATACAGAAGCTTATCACTTTTCAGTGGCTACCCTCAGCATCAGGAGCTCATCAGTATCAGGACATCATGGATGTACCCTGGACATCAGGACATTATGGGTGTACCCTGGGTATCAGGACAGCATGGATGTACCCTGGGCATCAGGACATCATGGGTCTACCCTCAGTATCAGGGCATCATGGGTGAAGCCTCAGCATCAGGACATCATGGGTCTACTCTCAGCCTCAGCACATTATGGGTGTACCGTCGGCATCAGGACATCATGGGTGTACCTTCAGCATCAGGATATCATGGTTGTACCCTCAGCATCAGGCTATCATGGGTCTACTCTCAGCATCAGGACATCATGGGTCTACTCTCAGCATCAGAATATCATGGTTGTACCCTCAGCATAAGGATGTCATGGGTGTACCCTCAACATCATAATGTCATGGGTCTACACTAAGCATCAGAAGATCATGGGTCTACCCTCGGTATCAGGACATCATGGACCTATCCTTAGACGTTATGGGTCTACCTTAGGGTTGAGCAAACTAAGCCTCGGATCAGACCCGTTTAGCTTTCTTTTCCGGCCCTTTGTCACGTTGTTAAATAGATGCTCCCTTTTGCTTGTTCTCTGCAATGAGTGCACATAATACCTAGAAGTGTCCAAATGTTACCCTGGCGATGTTGCAGTGTTGTGATTTTGTGATGTGGGCACATCCTCATGAAGATTACAGGCAGCCTCCAGAAATGATCTCTGCTCATTAAAATAAATTAACATTAATTTTTATTGCAGGAAATATTATAATGTCCCTGTCACACGTCGCCTATCACACATCACCGCCATCAAAAGCGATGCAGACAATGCATGGAACTGGCACACCTATCAAATTTAGGAAGGCAATGTGGCCCAGGAGTCAAAAAGTTTGCCCACCCCTGGTCTACCCTAAGCATCAGGACATTATGGGTCTACCCTCAGCATCAGGACATCGTGGGTCTTCCCTCGCCATCAGGACATCATGGACACATCCTCCGCATCAGGATATCATAAGTCTAACCTCTGTATCCAGAAGTCATAGGTCTACCCTCATGTCTGACCAGTGGCATGACCAAGCCACAGTGAAGGGAAGCAGGTGTGGTAAAGAAATACTGAGGATTTCTGGCTACAGATGGATTCATAGACAGCTGCAGAGCACATCTGCTCCATTGTGTGGGATGTTACGGTAGCTTGTGCTAATGAAAAACAAAACAGTCAGATGGGCAATCCCATGACATTAACTTGTAAGCCTTAAGTAGCTCTGCATTCACAGTGAAGATGAAATCACCAGTTTACATGATGTCTGAAGAGCTTAGCAATGTTTGAGAAGGAATTATAGGATTTCATTGATGGGGAATGATACACTTACACTCTCTGAATCATGTTTACATCGGCCTGTTTCCTAAACTGTAATAGCTACAACTTACTCCGGATAGAGCTCTGTTCTATAAATGCGCAAAACGTGGAGATCAGGGATCGAGTCCAAATATATTTTTGTCCAGGTTTAAAATGTATTGTTTGCTACAGGAAATACACCTATTGTTCTCCTTCTATACGCCTTCTTTAAAGGTTTAGGTAATCTTCACATTAGTATACAAATTGTATGCAGACTCAAACCTAGGCATGTACAACAGCTGCTGTGATTGGCTCAGTTTCAGTCTGCAAACAATTTAATAATATTGGCATGCTAATTATATCATTGACCATCTCTACTAAGCAAGTCAGAGAAAAAAAGTCACACGGTGACTATCAAGCCTTCAGATAAACCTCTCCAAAATACTCTGATTTCATCTTTAAGGCCCCCATACACGTGTCGGATTCCCACCGGATTCCGGCACGATCGATTCCGGGCGCGTGCACGCCAAACGATCGTGCCGGAATCGCATGCAGCCCACCTTGTCCAATCGATCAGGTCCGATCGTTCAGGGGCTCAGAATCGGATCCGACAGAGAACCAACATGTTGGTTCCATCAGATTGATTCTGCCCAGATCAGGGGGAGTTGCCATTTGTGAGGTGGACAATCGGACACGGAATCGTCCCGGAATCCGTTGGACAAGGTGGTATGCAGCGATGGATACTCTTAATTGGCCGATTGATCACACCTGCGATTCCCGGCAGAATCGCCGGAATCGATCGGGGGAGTGATCAATTGGCAATGGAATCCGACACGTGTATGGCTAGCTTTAGACAAATGCATGTTTACTGAACCATACTGAAAATGTATCAGATTCATTCTATACTACACTATCCAGGTCCAAAACATATTTGATGTAGTGAAAACATGCAGATTAGTCTAACATGATGTAATGTAAGCATCTTTTAATGTAACCTCACTATCCAAAAAAGTTTCACCTGAACTGAACTTTATTTATTTAAAAAAACTACATGTGCTAGAGCAATAGCCCCCCCCTCCCTAAATGTTCCTATAACCAGGGGTGCACATAAGTGGTACTCTGGTACTCAAAAAAGGGGCCAAAAACTAGCTCTGCGCACCTGCATTATTGTTACACAGCTCATATGCGTACTAACAACATGGAGGCACTCTGTGTCTGGGCGGCCGCAGTTATTAGGTGCACTCAAGGAGTCTGGCTGTCAGTCATAGAGGGGAGAGATCGGCAGCACAATTGGCAGCCCTACCACATTAAATTTCTGTACAAACAACTTCACTTTATCATGTATACACTACTGTAAAAGTTAAATTTTTTAGATTGGCAAAATTCTTTTAGTTTTTATTGTTAAATGTAAACAATTTATGTAACTTGGATAACCTCAGGGAAACATAACTATGTTTTGCAGTTAGGGGTATGAAATTAGGAATATAAATTACTTATTCAAAATAAAAGAGTGGTCTTCTAAGGGTGTTAAAAGGCTGATAAAAGTCAGAGTAGACATATGTAAGGGTAAAATATGACAAGAGAAAAGCACTGTGTGACAGCTGGAATACGACTATGAAAGGATGACATTTGCACTGCTGGTAGTCTCAGGGGTTAGTTACTAACCCAGAAAATCTCAGGGTTGCACTACTGAGGTGTGAGATCTGGGGGTTCAAACGGTGTTGTACTGTGAGAGTTACATTTGACCCAAAGCCAGCTGGTGACCTGTGGATGGAGGCAGCTAATTGGAAAATCAAACAAGAACAGGGAGGTCCATCTGCAGCAGAATCTACCATGTAGGAAGCAGAGGACAGTGAGGGGGACAGTGAGGAAGATGGCACTACATATGGGGTGAGTACCAAACACCATCTCCTGATACTCATCTGCTCACTAAAAAGTTATGTGCACCCCTGTCTATATCCCTTCCCTACATCTCCAGCAATTCTGGTGATAACATCATGTTCAGGGGCTTTGCAATTGCCTCGCAAAGTCCACCCACAAAGTTTCACAATTTTCATCCATTGCCTAGAGCAGGGGTAAGCCGAGTGCGGCTCAGGAGCCAAGGGCCCTTTCAGTCTGGCTCAGTGGTGTAGGGACCTGTTTTAGATTTCTAGGCAGCCCCTCCCCAACAGCAGAAAACACCCACACTAGTGGTTGTCAGTCTTTATCACAATAAATTGTAAGTAATTCAATCTTTTCAATAAATAACATTATTATTAAGTATGATATCAAGTTTTATAAGTTTCACTAACACCTATTAAGTGTATTAAGTTAATTCTAGGGAATGTTTTAGGGAAAGAAGATGTCAATTGCACTCCACGTATGCACATATGTCTAGCAGTGCACTGGTCAAATACGTTTGCCTACCACTGGCCTAGAGTATAAAGCTAGACATACACGGCTCGCTTTTGTAATAGATTCAAGCACAATTGAGCGCCGTGCGAGTTCACAGCTTCTGATCTATTAAAAAATTTAAGCCATCCAGGCTACCTTCAAGCAGCATCATCCAATCCCGCTCAAAGAAGCTTGGCCCGAACAGGTGTTCAACATGTTGGAAAACCTTGTTCGATTTCCATTACATTGGATGAGGACTGCGGGTCCACATCCATAGTGGCCGATATGGATGACACAGCTGTGCTGCACCTTGGTATTGATGAAGCTCGAACACAGCGTTATGGCTGGGCATCGGTCGCACAGGGATCTACCCGTGTATGCCCAGTATAAGCCAAATTTAATTTGGTGCTCAAAATTCAGCTTATACCCGAGTATATATGGAAGATCTGAGATCAAAACCATGAGGACCACTCAAATATTCAAGCCCCCCATACACCTTAAGATCGATCCATACAATTTCCATTAGATCTACCAACAACTGTGTAGTATAGTGGCCTCTGTAACAGAATACATGATTGGAAGGTATATATCACTGCTATGTAGTGCCGGGTCCTCCCTGATAGAATACATAGTGATTGGAAGGTTTAGAAAGATCCTCATATTACATGGATTTGGTAGAAGAGAAGTTGATTGTACAAAAATTGTATGGAAAGATTGTAAGGTGTATGGGGGACTTTAGAAAGTCAGTTTATATGCTACTACTGCCCTCAGAGTGAAGACCTGAACATGAACCTTCACACAATACTGTGTACTTCTGAGAAGACATATTGCTACGCCTGAATTTCCTTATCAGGTATTGTTTATAGTTTTACATTTCGTATTGTTGTATTGTGACTGAAATACCTTAATGGGGTTTTCCCCTTTTTTCTGGATTAAGTCATTTCCTATTTTTTGTGCTTTCGCAGCACTGATAAGGTTTGGCTTCAATTTAATTCCTTTTCTACATTTCTCAGCTACACTTTGTTTCTCTAATAAACTGTTGTTGTCTTCTTTACTATCCTACTTACCAATGTAGTGACCACTGGTTTTCAATGACTTCATTTCAAGTGGTACTCCTTTTTTTGTTGTTTTATTGAGCCTCGGGGAGTGCAAGCACCCAAACAAAAACTTGTGTGCAACCAGTACAAACTAAAGAGTAAGTGCACAAAAAGTGAAAACACTCCAAGCAAGCACGGACTGCCCATGATGTCCCCGTCCCAAAAGGGGCTTAAGGACCGGAACCCCTGGGTGTGTGGCAAGTGGGACGGAAGCCGAAGCCACACGTCCCTCGGATGACCTTTTCCCCAGGGGGGCCCGACCGGAAGGTATTAAGGTCCGGGTGCCCCTTTTTCTAGGTGACCATGGCCGAAGCCTAGTCTCCTGAGTAATCGGGGCTCGAAACATGGAGAGACTGCTGGGACAGAGCTGTAAGCAGCCTCTCCCCACCATGTCAATCCAGAAGGACTAGTCAACCCGTACTAGTGAAAAAAAAAAACGTGCAAGGGGAGTGGGGGGACAGACTCACATAAAGCCAGCAATACACAGTTCAATTTTTCTGCTTCAACTTTCGACTTGATCGCTGTTTAGGTAACTGGTGTCAAACTCTGCACCCCTACCAGCTGCACTGACCGCCCCTCTTTCCTGGTCCCAGCTGCGGGGAAGAGCCCATTCAAAGGCATGGGTGCAATTGCCAAAGTGGGGACAAGCCCTATGCCTATATTTGCACTGTACACCAGCGGCTCTGGATGGGCATTTGGCTGATGGGGCATAAAGGAAAAATTTGCATGGCTCCACCCACTGTCCTGAAACAAGGATGTTTACCTAAACTTATGGGATTTGTGATGGATTGGGGCATGTAAATACTTGCTGATTTAAGAAGGCTTAATTGTGTTACGCACTGCTTGAGTTAAGGGGGCTATTCGATTCCTTTAATCCCTTCTCACCATAACCTTCAGGGTTGTTCCTCTAGATTCTTTGTACCCACATTGATTGGCCAAATGTAATAGAAATGGGACGATTTCTAGGTATTGTGATAGGTATCCAACGGATCGATGGTGATAGGTATACTACAGAGCCATAACCTCTACACTGGAGGGACAGAGTCAAAGCCTTAAGCCAGCCGAACGCGTTCGATATTAGATTTGATCAACTTGTGCAATTTAAATATAGACTGTAAGGCTAACATCGATTGATTGTGCCATCACACACTTTGCATGATTGAAAACCGATCGATTCCTTTCATGTGCTGATGCATTATAGTATGATACCTAGAAAACCGTCAGATACTGGTACAATTGGCTGAAATTTACCAACATGTCTGATCATTGAACGATCAATTTTATGTTCCATTTTGATCAATTTTGTGTTATCATATCAGGTGTGCCAGAATCACTATCTGTTTAATTGTCTTTTTAAGTCGATGGAATGGAAATATTGAACCGTGTATGGTCACCTTTCGACTGCTGTGCTGTAAGTTGCTTAGAGACCAGAATCCCAATCCAGTATAAACCTCACCACACACACCTTTTAAACTCTGTACAGTTTTCGTTAGCTCTATCAACAACTATGTAGTGTCGCTGGCAGTAAGATCGTGAAAGTCAGGCGTGACTACACTACCCACTGACACAAACAATGCAGTACAAAAGGAAGATATGCATGTGGGCAGACCTTTAATCTGACTCCTCAGCTAAGCTTATTGCTTGGCCAGGTGAAGAGCGAAAGGGTGACCACGGTGCATGAACTCACCTTCGAACTATAAGAGGCAGGCATCCGTTCCCTGATTCTGAGGAGGGAAGTGCGTCTTATAGTGCGAAAGATACAGTATATTTTGTACAACTTTATTTTTATCTATTAGTATGGAAACCTGTATGAGTGAAATATGTGGGCTATCACATTACTTACAGGGAGTGCAGAATTATTAGGCAAATGAGTATTTTGACCACATCATCCTCTT
>CM070039.1:72786395-72799002 GCA_036250615.1 Ptychadena robeensis
TGATGGTAGGTCACATTCCAAACAATCAAAACTTAAAAGATATGTTAAGCAAAATGATATTCCAGTCTCAGCTTATGTTCTATTGAGGTGAGAAGTAAGGTTGATAAGGAAACTGGGAATGCATAATAAAGAGATGAGCTGCCATATAAAGTCCAACCATCTAAAGCTGGCCATACACCTTTTAGATCTCTCTGTCAGATATCCTTTAGATCTACCAACAACTATGTAGTGCCGGGTCCTCTGTGATTGAACACAGGTAGACTTGATGGTTTAGAAAGTCCCTCATATTACATGGTTTTGGTAAAACAAAAGGAGATCTAAAGGAAATCTGACAGAGAAATCTAAAGGTGTATGGAGACCCTAGTAGTTGTTCTCAACCTTTTTAGATCCACAACCCAGGAAGTGACATCACAAACTGTTACTTCCTGTATTTGGATTGTGGAAGAGGCAGTGTATAGCCTTACTTTTGTGTTCCAAATACTAGTAGACAAATACTAGTGTAATGTCCCTCCCTTATGTTTTCCTACCCCGCGTGTGCAAATAAGGTGCTGGACGGGAAGTTAGCACACGGCTCGATGAAGTAACAGATTAGAGGAACATCTCCCGGCTCCCGATGCTTGAAGGATCCTGCTTGAAGGAACTCGACCAAACAGGTTTCCAAAATCTTGGTCGAAATCCATTAAATTGAATGGGGACAGCGCTGTCCCCATTTAATGTAATGGATGGGCTGACAGCTTAGCCGCACACACAAGCTGTGATCAGCTACGGCTGTGTGTGTGTGAAGGGGGCAGTGCCAGCATGGACCCAGCTCTGCCAGAAGAGAGGGGGGGCGTGCAGGCTGGCTGCTTCTTCAACTGGGGAAAGGAGAGAAACATTGTACATTAATTGATGTGCCCATGTGGGCCAGCCCCTGCGTCACCACGCTGTAATTGATCGCCGGTCGATTGCACAGGAATCTACCCATGTGTGTCCAGGTTCCTGTGCACATCTATAACCGTATGATGGGGACCCGGTTTCCCGGGTCTCTCCTTTCCACAGCAGGAGAAGCAGCAGGAGAAGCAGCCAGCCTGCACCCCCCCCCCTCTTCTGGCAGAGCTGGCCCGCCCTTCTACACACACACAGCCGTAGCTGACGACAGCCTGTGTGTGTAGCTCAGCTGTCAGCCTCTCCATTACATTGGATGGGGACCCGCTCAATGTAATAGATTTCGACCAAAGTTATCCAACATGTTGGAAACCTGTTTGGTCAAGTTCCTTCGAGCAGGATCCATTAATCCTGCTCAAAGTAACCGTGGATGGCTCAGATGAAGAAACAGATAAGAGCATCATCTCCTCTAATCTGTTACTTCATCGAGCCGTGTGTGGCCAGCTTAAGAAATATGTCCAGCAATTTTTCTTAAGCTGGGAATACGTGCTTAGAAAAGTGATCAGACAAATTTCAGTCACTTGTACAAGTATCTGAGGAGCAGTAAAATAAATCAGTTTGTTTTAAATAAATAACATTATGTGGTGGTAAAAATTATCCAAATGTAACACACGTTTAATATGATCTCATATGTCGATTTATTGAAAACTCGATCTGTTTATGTCCAGCTTTAGGCTGCGAGTGGGGAAGAAACCCATTGTGTGACAGAGCTGCAGAGAGCTTTGGTAAGACATACACTCCCCTCCAGTTATAAGAAAACTTATTTTCACTGCTACACTGCCCTGAGTTCCTTATCAAGAGCACTGAATATATCCTTTATTTAAGTTGTTAATTTTGTGGACGACAGGGACAAGCAAAGCAAAACAAACAAAGAAAACCACAAAGTGGAATTGTTTGGTAAAGTGATAAATGCGATGTATCAAGCTGTGGGGCCCCACTGTGCGCAAGACTGACTGTACACATGGCACGTCAGTAAACAAAATGTTGGGAATAAAACAGTTCTACTAGTCCACCAAGTGGTGGTAATTGTTGTTTACTGACTGGATGACAACTGCTTTTTTTGATCAAGACATCGACGGAAATAAACACAGAGAACACAAGAGCATATGTCCCGGCCATTTCCATGTACTTGGAGGCTTTGAGTCTGTAAAATGGATTTATAATTGCATCTGACATAAAGATTAACGAAAAACAATCCCTCAAAAAACACAGAAAGTGATGGGTTTCTATGGATGCATGGTAGTTGTATAATTGTGTATGAGTAAAGGTGCCCATACACGCATAGATATGCGCTAGATTGATGGCTGCTTCGAGCGCTGTGCACACTCACGGCCATCTATCTGGGCCAGTGGTGGGCAACTGAGTTGATATGGAGGGCCACAAGTGCAGCCCCTCAGCATCTCTAAAGGGCCGCATATAACTTTTTTTAATCTATACAGACTTTTTTATGAAAAAATTACAGCATGCATAACTTGGTCATTATTTTTAACTTGTTTTAAATGATACTTCAAGCATTAGGGAACACTGTAGTGTGGAAAAGCACATGATTTGTCCTACATATCATCAATGGTTATATGCTTCATAGATCTCATCAAAGCCTTTGATGATCTCTATATGCAGGGACGCACATAGGTGGTACTCTCGTACTCAAAAAGGGGCCAAAAACTAGTTATGCGTACCGGCATTATTGTTAAGGCCCCCATACACGGGTCCATTTCCCAGCGGATTCCGGGACGATCGATTCCGGGCGCGTGCACGCGAAACGATCGTCACGGAATCGCGTGAAGCCCACCTTGTCCGTCCGATCACGTCCAATCGTTCGGGGGCCCAGAATCGGATCGGACAGAGAACCAACATGTTGGTCTTTCTGATCCGATTCAGCACACATCAGGGGGAGTTGCCATTTGGGAAGTAAGTGATCGGACACGGAATCGTCCAGGAATCCGTGGGACAAGGTGGTATGTAGCAATCGGACACACTTAATTGGCCGATCGATCGGACCTCCGATTCCCACTGACATCGCCGGAATCGATCAGATAGGTGAATCCGACAATGTATGGCTAGCTTTACACAGCTCATATGCGTACTAACAACTTTGAAGCACTCCTTAGCTTGGACTTCCAAGGGTGTTGGAGATCTAGGGGAAGAAAGTCAGAGTAGGCATATGTAAGGGTAAAATCTGACAAGAGAAAAGCACTGTATGACAGCTGGAATGTGACTATGAAAAGATGACATTTGGGCTGCAAGTCTCAGGGGTAAGTCGGAAAATGTCATACTACTGAGGTATTAGATCTAGGGGTTCAAACATGTTGTACTGCGAGAGTTACATTTGACCCAAAGCCTGTGGATGGAGTTAGCTAAGCAGAGGCTCACGAACAGGGAGGTCCATCTGCAGCAGAACCTACCATGCAGGAGGCTGACGCAGAGGACAGTGAGGGAGACCACCCTACATATAGGGTGAGAACCAAACACCATCTCCTGGTACTCATCTGAGGAGCTCACTAAAAAAGTTTTTTTTTTATTTGAGGGGAAAAAACAATGGATTAACTCTATGCATTAACAGGTTTCAGGGGCCGCTCAAGAACACCCAAAGGGCTGCAGGTTGGGCACCTGGAATCTAGTGCTTATCTAATGCAGCTATCCCTGTCTTCAAACGGGGTCAATCTATCCCGACAAATACAGGGTTATCGAACATGACCATGAATCACAGTAGCTGTCCATTGCTTTGACTTGCTGTCCCCATCCAAAGTAATGTCCAACACACAAAGGGTACCCGGCGATCCTGTGAGGGGCTGGCTGCAGGGTCATGATGACGACTTCAGTAATCACAGTAGGTAAATCAATGCTCACCACTAATCATACAATACACCTAGCAAAAAAAAGGTCCCTCAAACATCACAAGCAGTAAGATTTGTGGTGATTACCTTTATAATACCAACAACTTGTAAACTCTAAATAAAAAACAAAACCAAAATCCAAAGTTCCATTCCTTTAATATAGTTTATAATAATGACATTAATTCCTAGATTCGTTTAGCCGGATAGCGCATGAAAGCCAAGGCTTTGTTTTTATCGCACAAACACAGAACAGATGGTAGAATGTACTTGGAGGGCTTGGAAAGAGCGGTGAGGAGTCCCAGCTGTTTCCAGATATGAAAGAAGTTTGTCATCTTTCAGGACGGAATTCCTGAACGCAGCCTATAAAATACGTGCCATGCACTTCCTCTCCAGCTACCTTGATAAGGGATCGCTGATATTCCGTGCACGCTCCTAAGTCATGCCTGTCACAGTGCAGCCAGAGACTTTCTTTATATAGTAACCCATCATCTTCAAGCTTATTGTGCAATTCATACTGATCTCTAACAAACAACACTCCGCACATGGTTAACATTTGTCAAACTGTCCTGATTTGGATGTTTACAGCCCAAACCAAAACCATCCAGGAATTTTAATGAAAACCCCAATCATACCTGCTTTATTGCTTTCCGTCTGCCAAGGCTTTGTTTATTAATTTCCTATGCTATGACTGGGGCTTACCATTAGAGAGGGTCGATTTTTTTTTAAAAAATTAGACCATTTCGACTATTTTGAGTTAATTGCAAAGCCCCTGAACATGGTATCATCACCAAACTTTCTGGAGATGTAGAGAAGAAGGCATACTCCAAAAAAGAAAGTAGGTCTCTAACACAAACAGTTTTTGCACAAATGAGGTTCAAATCGAGTCAAAATTTCGAAAATCAAAATTTCAACATTATTTTTGAACTTAATTTATGCAAAAACTCCATGTGCTAGAGCAAAACTTTTTTTCAAATGTTTCCACAACCCTTCTCTACATCTCCAGCAATTTTGGTGATGATACCACGTTCAGGGGCTTTGCAATCAGCTCACAAAGTTAGCAAGTCGAAAAATTCGACCATCTCTACTTACCATCAGGAAAGTATTATGTGCCCAGGGTAACCCACCAAGGCCGTCTTTTCTTATTCACACCTTGGCTGTAACCATTCCTGTTATGTAAACCCACACACATTATCTGTTCTGTCTGGATATTTAATTTACCGTATTTTTCCGACTATAAGAAACACCGGACCATAAGACGCATCCAGTTTTTAGCGCAGGGAAACCAGCAAAAATTGTTGAATATATAATTTTTCACATCAATTAGGAAATGCAATGAATTCAATTAATGCAATATCAAATTCAACCAGTAGATATCACTAGTAGCAGTACTAGCACAGAACATCACATCATTCTCCACACTAATCGGAAGGAGGGGGTGCAGGGGGGGGGGGGGGGGGGGGGGGGGGGGGGGGGGTAGGAAGGCTGCAGAGTCTTCTCTCCTCTCCTCTCTGGCTGTGCCCATGGAAGCTGTAGAGTGATTGCAGTTTTCACAGACACAGAGAAAGAGTTAGATAGCAGTTCATCTATCTCTCTCTTCATTGCTTATACCAGCAGGGCCCCAACATCCCTTTAGGAGGAGGATAGCTGTATTGTGGCCCCAATTAGGAGGACTTGAGTATCATCAATTCTGACCCTAAACACCAGAGTTCATTTAAGGAGTCATAAAGGGAAAGCAACCCACTGCAAAGACAATTTGTCAACAATGATGCCTGTGCTCAATTTTTGCATTGATATTGATAACCAAAGCTGTTGTGGTTTCTGTGATCACATGTCACAGCGGTGTCTTGGCATGGATGGTTGCTTCACATGCAAATGTATACAACAAAAACTGACAAAAACCGAGGTAGAGAGCGCTTAGTAACTTTCCTTTATTGCTGTGGGTACTTTTGCCCATTGCTAGTTTCAAAACAATTGGAGAGGCTGCTATTAGACTGGATACTGGCTGGATTTAGTATTGGATACTATAGGATTTAGGTGCTTTTGACAAGACGCTATAGGAAGGAACTAACCATCATTGTGAATATCCAGAGCTTTCCAACGACTGCAACACGATTTATACAACAGAAGGCCATCTACATGATTTAAGCTAGGCATACTCGACTATATTTTTGATAGATTCGAGTATAATCAAGCTCCATGTGTGATCATATCGCTGCATTGTGCACAAATCTATAAAGAAATAGAGCCAACCATCCTTTCTTCAAGCGGGATCAATTGATCTCCCTCAAAGAAAGCTTGGTTGAACAGAGAACCAACATGTTGGTAAACCCTGTTCGATTTCCCTTACTTTGGTTGGGGACAGAATCGATAACAAAGAAGTGCTGGGGCGAGATATCGAAGAAGCTTGAACGCAGAGTGATGATGTCATCGTGCTGTGCTTTTAGGGTTTTGGACTTGATTCTAAAGAAAGCAGCTGTTTTTGTCAATACAATGCTTTGGGCAACCCACCTCTTCAAGTACTGCAATGCAAGTTCTGCAGCAGAAGGCTTTGGTGGCTCTTCTCCTTCTTCTTTCTTCTCTTCAGCAAGACCTTCTCTCTCCTTTTTAAGCCTCTTCTCTTCCTTCTTGCGTTCCTTCTTGAGTTTTCTTTCCAGAACCCGGCGCTCCTCTGGGGTGAGGTCTTCTAAGTCCAAGGTGTTCTGATCTTCTTCCTGTAATAGAAAA
The DNA here is from genome assembly GCA_036250615.1 of Ptychadena robeensis. Classification (NCBI taxonomy): domain Eukaryota; kingdom Metazoa; phylum Chordata; class Amphibia; order Anura; family Ptychadenidae; genus Ptychadena; species Ptychadena robeensis. Next base: position 72,792,881 of record CM070039.1, read on the forward strand.
TACCTGTAAATTATAACCGTCATCAGAAGGTAAAGGCCTACTACAAAATCAGCCTCTCCTATTAGAATGTTAGTTCTTTCTCGTAGCAAGTTCTACCTTCAAACACAACCAATGACTCTTCTACACATATGATGTGGAAAATTAGGTTTGTCTACCACTTCCAGGAACCTAGTTGTTAAAAAGTCCTCATCTTCATAAGGGTTTAGAAGATTTCCCCTTGTTTGTGTTTATTTTTCTCAAGCCCTATGCTTCCTGAAAATCTATAAACCATTAAAAGCAGTCAAACAATGGCCAATTGGCATGTATCTGGTAAGGCGTGTGTGTGTTTGACAGAACAGGGAACCAACATGTTGGTAAACCCTGTTCAATTTACATCCTGTATCGCAGACACTCTGCGCCTTGATCCTCTGTTCAATTGAGGAAGCTTGAGGGTTCCTAGACTGCACAAGCATCGACCTGTGTATGGCCAGCCTTAATCTGGATCTATATGATCCAAAGTAGTCAGATTGAAAGACTGAAAACTACACTGGAATAAATATGGAAAGCCCCCCCCCCCCATGCATGCATACATTTGTGGGCGATTTTGCGGACTCATGGTAATTAATGGTCTGCAAAATTGCCCGAGGATCGTTGGGCACCCTTTGTGTGCCAGACATTACTTCACTCCAAAGTAATGCGATCGGCCAGGAATTTTCCGACATGTCGGCTCACTGGTCACTTGGGGACGATCCTTGTCAATCTGTCCAGAAGGGGCGCACCAGATTTGTGGCCCAGCAATTCCCGAGTGAGCAGAGGGAACGGGCACGACTTTCAATCAGCAGGAAAATCGGGTGGGAATCGGAACGTCTATTGCTACTTTACTGGTAGATGTAACGAAAGCAGCTCATCAGAACATACCAATGCTTTTGATAATGAAGCCTTTTCCTATCTGAGCATTAATTCTTCATTATAGGAAAACCCCAGCAAAAGATTTTCCAGCGCACTACCAGAATAAAAAATGCTTATGTGTTATATCCTTACTACTTTTCCATACAGGTAAACCAGTTCTACAACAAAAACGATCCAGAAAAACCTGGTACCATTAAACTAATTGTACTCTTTAAGAATTTCAATGATGTTATATTTAACATTGACAAATACCTTAATAAATGAATTACACCCAGGGTCATTGCTGGTGGCTTGAGGCTTAAACAAAGTATTTAAGCGTGGCAGACCTGCTTTATAATAAGTAGAGAGACAGGTGTGGGACGATTTCATTATATTTGACAATTTTTGTGAGGTTGTGATTCACTCATCTGTCAATGGTAGGGTTGCCTCAAATTCAGGGAAGGCAAGTCATATAGCTGAATATATTATTACGCACTAAGCTTTCTTAATTTAGCTATGACGTGGGTGTATATAAATGGTAGGCGGATGGCATGATGATGCTGACAAGGCTGTAGGAACAAAACACAGTGTAAGAGTTTTTCCAATTATGAGTTCAGGATATTGTTTCACATTTTACATACCAGCCCATTTCCTGTGACATAATTATCCAGCCCTAAATTACCCTAATATAATGCATAAAATATACACAGGCGCAGAACGAGTAAAAGCAACCCAACTGGTTTCATGCCTAAATAAAGTCAGGCCCCACCAGCAAAGTAAAACCAATGTATGACTAACAGAGAGCGAAATATATAATTGCTTTGCAGAACAATTGTGTATTTGGCTGTGATATTTATTACAAACTTAAAGTTAAAATGCACATAATATTTAATTTAATTAATATATTGTCTTAAGCCCCCCATACACCTTACAATCTTACCATACAATTTATGTACAATTAACTTTTCTTCTACTCAAACCATGTAATATGAGGACCTTTCTAAACCTTCCCATTACTATGTATTCTATCAGGGAGGACCCAGCACTACATAGCAGTGATATATACCTTCTCATTACTATGTATTCTATCAAGGAGGACCCGGAACTACATAGCAGTAAAATATACCTTCCAACCACTATGTATTCTATCAGGGATGACCCGGCACTACATAGCAGGGATATATACCTTCCAATCACTATGTATTCTATCAGGGAGGACCCGGCACTACATAGCAGTGATACAGTATATACCTTCCAATCAGTATGTATTCTATCAGGGAGGACACGGCACTACATAGCAGTGACATATACCTTCCAACCACTATGTATTCTATCAGGGAGGACCCGGCACTACATAGCAGTGATATTACCTTCCAATCACTATGTATTCTATCAGGGAGGACCCGGCACTACATAGCAGTGATATTACCTTCCAATCACTATGTATTCTATCATTCTTTTTCTGTTTATTAATATGCTACTGAAGTTGTCAAAATATAAAATGACGTCTTATTTTAGGCCCGGTGACATAATCATAGAGTCTCTTTTCCATAAAATGTAATCAAATTAGAGCTGGTGGGAGGGTCCAATAGTGAGCAGCCTGTAAATAGATTCTTAAACACACTACACCCCACCATCACTTCTTTACTTATCTATAAAGCCCTATGACCTGATGCAGACAGTGAATGTAGGCATTATGCAAATGTACTTCACTAGGAATGGCCTTTCTTGATCATTCCCAGTGACCAGAGAACAATGAAGCATGGCACAAACAAGCCTATTTTTGTTCTTTGGTGAGTGTCAGGAGAGGAAAAGCAAGCGGCACCCCATTACATCTTCACCCACAGAAAACAGCAGGTGTCAGGCATGTGGTCATACAGAGATCTGTCCAGCAAAATCATTAACCATGCTCCCCTGATGGCTGTTCAGATGCTAAATATTGAGTTTTTATCTTGTGTCTGTACAAAGTTTTTTAAAATTGGTTCATCCCCCTATAATACACTGCCTGGGCCAAAAAAAATCGCCACCTGGATTTAACTAATCAAATAGGTACGAGCCTCCTATTGGATAAATCTGGGGTTGCTGCAGTTGGTCAGGTCTAGGTTTAGCAACAGTATTTGCTCCAAGAATGAGGTCAGCTGACTACCTGAATATACTGAATGACCAGGATATTCCATCAATGGATTTTTTCTTCCCTGATGGCACGAGCATATTCCAAGATGCCAGGATTCATCGAGTTGTTCAGGGAGCATGAGACATCATTGTCACACATGGATTGGCCACCACAGACTCCAGACCTTAACCCCATTGAGAATCTGTGGGATGTGCTGGAGAAGGCTTTTGCTACCATCATCAACTCAAGATCTTTAAGAAAAATGAATGCAAATATAAATCTTGTAACATTGCAGAAACTTATTGAAACAATGCCACAGTGAATGCGTTCTGTAATCAAAGCTGAAGGAGATCCAACCAAATATTTGAGTGTGTGACTTTTGGTGGCAACTTTTTTTCTAGCCAGGCAGTGCACGTTCCTTTATTATGAGATTGTGTGCAATTGTGTTCTAAGAACCATAAGCCATTATAAAACGATTGAACTGTTAAGTAAAATTTCTGTACCATTTCCATCCCCCCAACTTGTTTGTTGTGAGTCTCAATTTATTTAACACTTGGTCTCTGTATAGAGGCAGCCATCTTTTTAGCTTGGTATCTCAGAACCTCCAGCAAGGAGGTTCAGTTCCAAGCCATATGACTAGAATGGCAGCCAGAAAACTGCTACTTGCAAAAAATAGAATACTTAGCCATGATCTCCTACTAAAGTTGATCAAATAGTTTCGACTAGCTGACAAAGCCCCTAAGCATGGTAATGGTAAAATTGCTGGAGATGTAGTAATGGTTTGTGAGAACATTGGAAAAATTTTGTTATTACACAAATTAAAGCGCACCTAAACCCACCAGACAAACTATTCCCCCTGGCTAGCCACCCCCGGACTATTGGGGCAATATGTAAATAAAAAATTGTTACCTGTGTGGAGATATCTGTAGAGTTGTCCCCTCACCCCTCCTCCTCTGTATGAGCATCTCTAGCAGCTATTCACGTTGATTTATTTATTTTACTTCATTTTGTGTCCATTGACACACACTGTATCTGGCGGCCCCTAGTGGCCGCCGAAGATATTGCAGCCTCAACTTATGCAAGCCTGGAATCAAACACTGAATCTAAAATGGCGGCTCCCACAGGCATCAGCATGATTGCTAAATGAATATTTGTTGGTTTTTGAGCACATTTAAGCTATTGGGACAGTTTAAAGGTAAGTAAAAATGTAATAAACATTTTTGGGTGATTTTTGTTTTTGAGTTTAGGTGGGCTTTAAGTTTAAAGTAAAATTTTTCACTTAACTTTGAACTTATATTATGGAAAAAATATTGGTGCTACAGCAATATTTTCTTTTTGTAGTAAACCCTCAACCCTTCTCTACATCTACAAGTTTGGTGATGATTATATCAGCAATGAATTCAACTAGTCGAATTTTTAAAAACAAATTTAGCCATCTCTATCTCCTTTAATCAGGTTGAACATATGTTATGCCTTGAGTTCAGAGTCCTAAATTACAGAAAGGCTGAAACATATACAAGTCCTAAAATGTTTTTGTATATACAACACACTTGTATATACATTGGACGATCTAAGTAACTCTATATCCCAGCTTTAGGAGGTGGGAGGCCAGCTGTTACAGTTTAAGCCAGAAATACACCCCAAAACATGTTTTTATTTGTTAGAGTCTTGACTGCGATGATTAATGAGATGTTGTTTAATTACTCCTCAGTTCTTGGTGGGTAACAGAAATGAAGAAACACTCGTATTTCAATGCAGCAAAAGAAGGGCTGAGAATAAATAACGCAATATAAGCAAGGAGGTCGTTTGAAGCAAGAAGAAAAAACGTGTTTTCCGTAGCAATAATGTAAACATGGCCGCTGAGAGTGTAGGGGAGCTCGTAGATCAATTACTTTGGAATGACTTCTAGGTAAACATCACACTTAGACAATAACAATTACATCCTGAGTGGAGGAATTAAAGGCCTCCATTCTTCAGGGCTCAGGAAACAGGCATCTTATCGATTCCAAAAAAACATAAAACACAAAAGTCACAATCATGGTTCAATCTTCATTAAAAAGAGAAATGGGAATTCATACAGAACTTTATAAGGGACCATTAAAGTTGTATAAACCTAATTTTTTTTACAAATTACAGCTTACCAGTGCTTAGATATGGTGGCTGGATTAGTTGTATCACTTATTTTGCAAATTGATCTAATCCGTAAACAACATTCAGATCCTAGCAATTGTGGACAATGAGTAATGATGAAGTTATACAAAAAATATTAAATGCTATTTTGGGACCATCCACATAAGTCCAACCAGCATTTGGTGCATGTGCTGATCCAAGAGACTTATCAACCATTAGAAAATTAGAAAATAGACTTCCAACCTAAAGGGCAGGTACAACAAGATGCCTGATATCACCTTGATTAGAAAAGCCCTAGACAAATGGTTTTAGCTTGTTATTAAATGTTTGACCAAGACTCAGGCCCACATACATCCCCTTTGAAAATGGCTTGGGTGTTTACAATGGGAAGGGAAACAGCTTGCTGAGTTTGGGGTTTCTGGGAATATAATAGAAGATACCCTGACAGGTTTATAATACCCCTGAAACTAGAGATATTTGCAGGTTGTCTCCTTTCACATATGGGTTCTAGAGCCAGCTCATCCAAAAGACAACGTAGGCCAGAGCCCAAAAGATGTTAAGACATCTAGTACAACCTTCAGCCTTTATCGGTTATGCAGAGTCTTCACCAGACTCTGGATTCCTGCCCTCAACAAGTTTGATGACCAAGCGTTATATTAAATGTTCATTTTGGGCATCTAGAATGAAATCGTAAAAGCAACCTTTACAAGGAATTTTAGAAGGAAGTTATTAGTAGTGACTGTCTATCACTCCAAACACAAGTTTTGATGTCAGTTATTATGACTTTAAAGTCAGAGCTTTACCCTTGAAATATTAGCATTAAACTAGCAGCTCTTTAGCCTCCTTGTTGTGGTTCCCAGCAAGCCTCCTTCTTCCCTACTTCCAGCATGTGGGCGTGAAGGAAAACCCCAGGATGCTAGTGGAAGAGAAGCAGTTGGGAGAGAGGGACCAAAATTACCTGACCCCAGCAACCGGACACTTGGGGATGATGGTAAACTAGCAAGCAAGCAAG
>CM070039.1:72805489-72823196 GCA_036250615.1 Ptychadena robeensis
TTCACCTTCCAGCAGGACAACGACCCTAAACATAAAGCCAGGGCAACAATGGAATTGTTTTAAACAAAACATGTCCATGTATTAGAATGGCCCAGTCAAAGTTCAGATCTAGATCCAATCGAGAATCTGTGGCAAGATCTGAAAACTGCCGTTCACAGACGCTGTCCATCTAATCTGACTGAGCTGAAGCTGATTTGCAAAGAAGAATGGGCAAGGATTTCAGTCTCTAGATGTGCAAAGCTGGTGGAGACATACCCTAAAAGACTGGCAGCTGGAATTGCAGCAAAAGGTGCTTCTACAAAGTATTGACTCAGGGGGCTGAATAATTACGCACACCCCACTTTGCAGTTATTTATTTGTAAAAAATGTTTGGAATCATGTATGATTTTCCTTCCACTTCTCCCGTGTACACCACTTTGTATTGGTCTTTCACGTGTAATTCTAATAAAATTGACTCATGTTTGTGGCCGAATACCTTTGCAAGCCACTGTACATGAAATGTGGCACCAGAACTATTCAATGATCACTTGTTCCTGGCTTAAGGACCACCTTGGGACAGAACCAAACATACAGAACAGAACATGGTTTGTGACAAAATATTTCACAAGTGAGTAGTGAGCTTGCTTGTTTCTTTACATTTTCAATGGGGTGTTTGTCTAACAAGGAGGAGATAACGAAAAAGTGTGTAATTACTATCACTCATGGACCTTCAATGCCTTTTGTCTGTAGGGTTTCACAAACATCTATCTTTTCACAGCACATTGTGCAGCAATGGAAAAGTTGCTGACTGAAGTGGCTTTGCGGTTGAAGCAATGCTCTGCTCCGTAATCCGCACAAAAGAACTGGAAAACAGTTATTCCGCATGAGGCTGTGCCAGAGTAAACACAATGATTGTATACATAACATGAGCGCCGTTACATCTTCTTAACCAGCTCTTAACATCAAACGCTGCACCCCTCTGGGGAGCTGGGATAATAATAATATTGATAATTCCTCCTTCTGGGTCAGGGACTCTAAGATGACGGTGACACCCCTCTCTGTGATATAGTTCATACACTCAATGGGACGAAACTTGCCAAAAAAACAGGCATAAGAGAGATTTGACATTTTTAGGACCCTTGTATGGGGATTACCGAAGCTTGGGTGGTCTTAGATGCAAGTCAGGCAACTGTCATGTTTCTGTTTTGAAACTACGTGGTTCAGCAGTGGCATACTTTGTGGGAAACCACCAATGCAAGTAAGAATATTAATGTTATTACAGTAGCCTCAGAATACAGATTAGACGATCCACAATTTCTCCGAAATGATTCAACACTTTGTTAGGCTAAGGAAAAGGAAAGTGGAAGCTGCCAGCTCTCATTTCCTTGTATGAGTGAAGGTCAGGGTAAAGAAATAGTTTGTCTGATCTTTCCTTCCCCAGCAGAATATACTAACTCACTCCACATCAAGTTCAGATTCCAAGAGGGAAGAAAATATGATGTATTTTTCAGTATAAAGAAGTTCATCTAATCTGATAGTACTGGGTCAATCACCAAAGTTCAAAAGGCTTCTTCTGCCTCCAGGAGTCCAAGCATCAACTAAAGATGACACATCAGCATGATCATGTGATGAAACTGTGGGCACATACCCATGGTGATGGCGGGCCACCTCTATGTAACACCTCTAGTCTTTGCAGTGAATGAGTGGAGGGGAGCCAGAGCATCTTGTTGCCTAGGTGTCTGCATTTTGACTAAAATATAGCACTTGAAGTGTATTTTGGCAAGTTTTGTTACATAACATAATATTAAAATATAGTGAATAAAAAGTTCTTCTAATTTTAATCATCATCAATATCATTATATATATATACTTTTTGTTCTCTTGAAAGTGGTATATGTATGTATATGGAGGGGGAAATGTAATCTGTTTTAATTTCCTATTCAGTCTAGCTGGGCATACAAAGACTAGACTGAAATTTCCTATTCAGTCTACCTGGGCATACCAAGACTTGAGATACCCATTAGAGATGGTCGAATTTTTCGACTTGCTAACTCTGTGAGCTGATTGCAAAGCCTCTGAAAATGGTATCATCACCAAAATTGCTGGAGATGTAAAGAAGGGTTGTGGAAATATTTGAAAAAAAAGTTTTGCTCTAGCACATTCAGATTTTGCATAAATTATGTTCAAAGTTAAAGTTGAAATTCCAATTTTCGAAATTTTTACTTGACTTTGAACTTAATTTGTGCAAAAACCCTTCTCTACATCTCCAGCAAGTTTGGTGATGATACCATGCTCAGGGGCTTTGCAGTTAACTCGAAATGGTCGAAATGGTCGAATTTTTTTTAAGAAATACCCATGCCAGTTGGCCACAGAGTCTCCCAAATTTAGCCACCCACTATAGCACCCACAAGTCAAAATGTTTGCCCATCCTGTCTAGAAGGAGGTTCCTTTAACCAGTTTTCGTAGTGGTCAATGATGGGGCTCATGCTATGTTGTATAATAATCATAGAGAACACTAAGAAGCATTACATTGGAGAGAAGATAATGACATAGTAGTTGGTTTGAGAGCTGTTCTAGGATCATATCACATGCTTCATATTAATTTTGAGTTTATTTCTCATTCAAAGCACCTGATGAAGCAAAAAAACACTTTATGTGAACTAAAAGGTATTATATGCCAGCGCATATGTGTACCAACCAAGCCTGTTTATGTATGATTTACTGTTGGTGTGTATCAACAATGATTTCTTGTTTACACCCCTTTGGTTTGTTAAATATATTAATGAAAACATCTCATTTTATATATGTTAAAAGAGCAAAATGTGTACCAGTCAGGCTTTGTTTCCATTGTACGTCGGGAGCCCTCCGCTAAGCGTATACGCTAAGCAGGGGTCCCGACGTATCCCATAGACTCAGCCAGGTGTCCTGAGTCCTCGTAGCAAGAATGGGGAGTTTAGAAAGATTCCGGGGGGCACGGGCCCTCATTCTGAACCTGTGTTTCAACGGGCAGAATGTTCCCAAATTCGAAAAGGGGGGTCCTTCATGGAAAGTTTGGGAACCACTGCTCTAAGGGGAGACCCAAATCATTCCCTAGGTGAATCTCCATTTATTTCAGGGAAAGTCACCAAAGCAACAAAGGGCCGAATTAAAAGACTAAACAGGCTGGTTTTGCCCTCCGGGCCTTAGCTTGCCCAGGTCACCAAAAAAAGCTTTCAATATGGCTTAAGTGCTGATTTCACTTTTGGAGGATAATCAGATATTTATCTGTATTTAACCGCCCTAGCGTTATGGACGGCAGCACCTCGTCCAGCACTCCAACTGCTACTATCGCACTGGACGAGGTGCTGCCGTCCAGTACAATGCTGGGCTCTGGGAGAGCGCATACTCACGCTGTCCTGTGTCCCCGATGTGACATCCTCCTCGGCTGCTCGTGTCCTTCTCTCTCCCCCCCCCGCATCACGTCACTCGGGGAGGCGGCGGGAGATTTGTACTGTAAATAGAATGAAAGCAGTTTTCTATGTAGAAAACTGCTTTCAAACTCCCCCTATGTAATAAACATCGCCAGAATAAAGTCCCTGATGCCCCAGATGTGCCCATTTGCAGTAACCCTTTCTTCCTTGGTGTGATTTTACCACATCCAGGTTAGAGAGGGTTAAGTGCAAATGGGAACATCTGGGGCATCAGGGACTTTTTAATTTGGCGATATTTAGTACATAGCAGCATAGTTTTGTGTTTTTTTACATTATTTTTTTTTTTTTTAATGTATTTTTTTACATAATTGTTTGTTTCAAACATTATTATCGTCAGGATGTCTATTAGACCCTTGTACGGACATATTTTGGGAAGTTACAGGCCTACAACATAAAGAGAAATTTACCATTGAAGTCTATGAAAATCTGGACCTCAGCAGTGCGCTAGGGAGGTTAAAGGGGAAAAACATGGGAAATTGAGAGAATAAATATTTTCCAAATTTAAATAGTAGATTTCAGACCTACCAGACATTTGTTCCAAATAAATAAATGGTCTGCCTTAACTTAATGCAAAAAGTACAGTAATGGAAAATGCAGCTGTAAAGGGTTTTTAAATTAAATATTATTTTTTATTGGATCCAAAATCAATAAGAATTCTGCCCATGCGTGCCAATCCTTGGAAGACTTGCAATGGCCTGTCACATATCCAGAGAGCAGAGCAAGATATAAATCTGCAACAGAGCAGGACTTTAATTATCTAAATGAAATTAGAATTTCTCTTTAATGGTTAAAAGAAATGACCAAGCCCATTGGATGTATGACAATAATGGCACTGTAAAACACGCAGTGACATTTTCTGGAAAGCGTATGACTGTAAAATGACTTTTGCTGGACAGCGGCTGAGCGAGTGATGCAGTGTGATAAAAATACACAAGCATCCTCTTCCATTCCACATTGGAAATGACTTCCCATCAAACTATTAAACATACAAAAGATCATTGTGGCCAACGTTAAACGGAACACATTACTTAAAAGGGGAAGTGAACAAGAACATTAGTGACGTTCAGTGAGACAAAGCAACCGCCTCGAGTTGCAGAGCCGTAGGCGCTTGTCCTAAGAGATCTGCATTAGATTCAGAGCTCGCTGTGCCATTGACAGTAACAAAATAGGCCATTTATAGAAAAATAACTGATGCCAGAAGGCTGCGCTGTAGATTTCAAAGTAAGCAATGTTTATTAAAATAAATCTAACCCCTAATTGAATGACATTTAGGTTGCATTGTGTACTACGGCCAATGTAATCTCATAGGTTAATTGCAAGCAAAGCACATGTAACAGAAGATCTTGTACACTTTCCATGTAAAGCTATCTATTTAAACCAATTTTCTGCTCCTTACTCACAGGTAACCAACATTACCTTGAGTTAAAAATGGTTGCTCTGGCCATAGGGGGTTTTAGTAAAGATTTAGTGATGTACAGTTGAGGAGGAACCACAGGCATTAGACACACTAGGAAGTGCTGAATACCTGCATCACCATATATCATAACCATAAGCTATGGGCCTTAGTTTGCCTCAGGGTGGATAAAAATCAATGATTTAAAAAAAAATCAAAACAATCATATTTTTTTTATTTAAATCTGATTTTTTTTATTAAAATTGAATTTTAAAAAAATAAAATGCTTTTTGGGGAAAAATATTACCATCCCAAGGTTATTCCATCATGAAATAAAGATTCGTTTTTAATAATGTAAAATAAGGCTGTATATATGCTTTTCGTAAATAAATTACATTAATCCATTCACGTCAGGCTCTTCCAGAGGTATTTGTAGTATTTTATAATCAATAAAACTGCACTCTCAGATGTATAGTGGCCAACATCCCCAAAACTATAGACAGAAGTTGATGATGGCATAAGCACATCACCCAAAATTTCCCCTGGAATAGACAAGGGTGAGGGGATGGGACACTCAATATGTAAAAGCAATACATTTATTATACACAGTGCAAACAATGAAGTAATGATCATCATATCAATCACAAACAATGCACAATGTTGGGGATGTACACATCTGTACACATGCTTAGACAATTAAAATAGTCCAAAGGCGCAAATTTCACACCAATGCACATTTCGTTGAAGACTTCTTCAGGGGGTATGATATGTAATTTCATCGGCCAAATCTACATTACAAAAACAGCCGACACAAGGGGATCAGTCATAGTGAATAACCAAATCCACATAAAAGTGGACACCGACCCTCAGGGGTTACTCACCTCCATAGATCAATATAGGGGGAAAGACATGATTTCTTAAGATGATGTCCCCACCACGCCGACAACAGTAGGGAACAGAGAGACAGACAGACTTTAACCACATAAATGCCGTGGTGTTCTGCGTACAACAAGATAGATTTTTAATACATTTTCTTTGGTAAACATGATCAGTTGATGGTTTGGGTCGGTCTTGTTGTATGCAGATCACATGTGGGGACGCCATCTATAGAAATCATGTCTTTCCCCCTATATAGATCTATGGATGTGAGTAAACCCCTGAGGTTCTGTGTCCACTTTTATGTTGATTTGGTTATTCAATATGACTGATCCCCTTGTGTTGGCTGTTTGTGTTATGCAGATTTGGCCTATGGAATGACATATCGTACCCCCTGAAGAAGTCTTCAATTGTCTAAGCACGTGTACAGATGTGTACATCTGCAACATTGTGCATTGTTTTTGATTGATATGATGGTCATTACTTCATTTGCCCTGTTTATAAAAAATGTTTTGCTTTTGTGTCCCCTGTGCTTATGCCATCATGAACTTCTGTCTGTTTTTGTGAGATTATTGGGCAGTTTCTCTGCTACAAGATATTATCACAGATGCTTGGTTTACTTTTGCAGTTCTCAAAACTAAGTGCAACAGAAAAGTTGTCCAAATATGAATGATTAACCTAAACTGGAGATAAAAAAAACCCAAATATGAAAGTTTTCTACTTGCATATTAAAGTTACACCAGCAAGAATGATTGATTTAAATTGGTTTGATTTAAATCAAATCCACCCTGGTTTGCCTTAACCGCTCAAAAGTTGCAATGTCACTGCCTTAGATTGAAGTCCTTAGGTTACTTCCGGTGTTTTTCTTTTTTTTGTTGAGAAACCCACAAAAGCAGCAAGGCTTCCCCAAGGAACAAAAAACCTCTGTTGCCTATGGCCTTTGTTTTAAATGTGATTATGCAGAGCCTTGAAAGTTTACTAGGCCAGCATGACATAAGTTATGGCATTTTGTATGCTTGGTTACACAGACTTTGTCTGTAAAAGGACTAGGGGAATAAAAAAAACAAAACAGGAAAAGAGATCCTCTGAAGAACACGAAGAAAGTGACCATCATCCCCAATGCGTTACCTGAAGACACACAGCAGCCCCTATGTTCATGTTTCAGCAGGGAAAGGGAAAGAAAGCTGACTGACAGTTCTAACTTACCATAAACATTTTCCCTCTCACTCATGCTTGATAGAGAACTTTTCCTAAGGCCAGAATGTAAAGAAGCCCTCTCCTAATATAAACCTGAAAAACCTGCCAAGAAAAAACCCTTTGAGGTGTCTCCTCTTGTATACAATACTTTTTCTGACAAAGGTTAGAACAATTTCACAAAAAATAATTTTGAGTTTTTATCTACTAATATTCTCCCTTCATTAGTTACTGCTCTTCCCTCATTACAATGGTAATGGCTTCTTTGAGTAAACCTATTCTTTTGCATGTCGTATTTAAGGTCTAGTAATACTATCACTATTGTACCTGTGTTTCTCTATGCAATGGAACCAGTGTATGGGTAGAAAGAGGGGCTGGCATGATCAACAGCTTTCTGAAAAGACCACAGCAGCCCAAAGTATTCCTAAACACCCTCTGCCCAGATGCCAACAGTAGAGTAGCTCTTAGGAGACAGTATACCTAGTTGGTGCATGACCGTCTCAATAGGCTGTTTAAGCAGACCACCATAGGTAATGCCTGACTTAAAGGACTGAATATATTTAAGCATTGAAAGGAGATCCCCAGAGACATAAATCTAAGGTCCAAACATACCACTTTTAAAGTGGTCCACGTATACTTTAATGTTAATCTTTGAGCAGGACTTTAAAAAGGAAGTTATATAATTTTTTGAAAATCCTGAACCCCCTGAAGTAAGAAATGATGGGTCAGAATGCAATATTTCTTTTAGTCTTCAGGTTAGTTTTTGATATGTTTTAACCCTGCCTCTTAAGGTCAAGTTTAAAATGACCTTAAAATTTAAAAGTTTAAAATTAACATTAGACAACATTGCATGGATGCTAAGTAATAGGTTAGTGTAATACTTATGGGTTAGTGTAATACTCAGATATTTATCATCTAAGGCCACCATCTACTTTCCAGACTTAAGGTGGTTTTACACGTGTAGATTTTTTGTTCGTTCAACTGCCGATTCGATTTTTTTGTCGAACATCGTTTGTCCATTTATCGAATGTAACATTCGATTTTTTTGTTTGTTCATCCCGATATCAAATGAAAATACATTCAGAATTACTACGACTGATAAAAATTTACCAACATGTTTGATGACTTTTTGAAAGATTTTTTGTTCGAGATTGAACAAAATGTATCCATCATACAAATTGTCCATTCTAGATTTTTGTTCAGTCAACCAAAAAATCGTTTGTTCTTCATTGATTGGACGAAAAAATTTACAGGTGTAAACTCACCTTAAGATGGACAGAGAGGACTAAATTACCAAAATTCTGGTGCCCCTGCAGGTTCATGGTCGTGTTCACAAAATTTGATGATCTAGCAATGCAACCAATGGAAGAGAAGACACTGAGGAAACATTTCCTACTAATGCCATCATCTCAGCCTGCAGGAAGTCACTGTGTCCGTTCCCAAACCTCAGAGGACCAGGTGGTAGAGATTTTGGCACTTGATGTGGCTCCTGCCTTCTCTGCTTGGCGATACCTGTTAGTGCTTCTTATCACTCACCTGGAGTCCTGTCCTATCAAGACACAAGACCATGTACCACCACCAACACCTGTGACTACCTGTAGGGGGCACTTTGATTGTTGTCGATTTCGACAGCACCCCCACCCCCCACCCCCACCAACAGACCTCCGGCTCTCAACATATATTTCAAGCGTCGCACTGTAACAATTTGGCTCTTTGGCTGAATAAGTTTGCCTACCACTGTACTAGACCAGGGGTGAGCAAACATTTTGACTCCACAATGGGTTCTTAAATTTAACTGAAAGGCCAGACCAAGAGCCTGTCTTGGCCGTTGGGCATTGGTGTCCCAATTCCCTAGCAACATTGATAATTTTGAGTACAACTTTCACAAAAAAAATAATCATACTGCCAGGGAGGTAAAAGAGAAATTGTTGATCAAACTGCGCCCGTGCCAAGATCGGGCATAAACAGCGCCCCTCTGTAAGCTTCCGGCCCGTGTCTTCGCTGATGAAGGGGGCGGGGGGCGGTGCCATAGACCTCCATGTTAATGAAGGTGGTGCTGCTCTCCTCCCCACACACCGCCGGCATCTATTTGACAACGGCGGTGTGTAGAGGGCTGGGCAGAGAGCCGGCAAGCATGGCGGAGTACAGTGTACTCCGCCGCGATTGCAAGAGAAACAGCTTTTAGTGCCATAAAAAATGGCGCGAAAAACCTGTAACGCCCAGAGGGTTAATGTCATATTTCAGTCAAAATGTGGAGACCCTGATGACAAGACGCTCTTTTTCCCAAGGTAACAACAGGCTGGATAAAACAATAAATGGTCCAGATCTGGTCCCTGGACCATAGTTTGCCCAAGTCTGCACTAGACCAATAAATAGAAGAAAGTGATGTAAGGGCACTCACAAAGCAGGATGTCAAGGCACCCTAAGGGACCCTTATAATAATTCAATGCTGAGTACATACCATTTACCAAACAAAGTGGTCAACCTTATAAACAATTGCAGAGAACCATGATTTTTACATTGTCTTATTTGTTTAGTTTAAACCTCAATTATCTTTTTAACAAACTTGCAGCAAAGAGGTTTTATTCTTTACTTATTTATATAAATGGCACCCAATGAATTTACCCAAAGCACTGCCCCAATGACAGCACTTTTCAATCTCTAGTAAATGAAGTGGAAATACCAGGGAACAAACGTTTCTAGAAATGCTCCCATTCGGAGGTACAGCCAGGGAAAGATTTTAGTGCTTGTGTCAGGCTATAAAACCACAAGAATAGCTCCAGCTTCATGGGCTGCCCTTCATCTGGACATCACTCAAATGCATCACATGAACGCTCGCCTGAGAAGTTCAGCCATGTCACCGAAGACAAAGCCAAACACACTGATGGATCTGACAGGCTGTATATGGTGCTGAGGCTCTACGGGGCACCAGCAGCAAAGGGTAAAATTACCGATGTAAGCCTCTATTTTCAAGGTATAATGAAAATAAAACTGTGAACTCATGAGTAGGATTAACTGTGGTTATAATATATGGATTATAATACAAAACATATGTCTGCCTGAAGAGCAGCTCATGTTAAAACTGTAAAAGTGAATCTGGGCTAAACTGTGTAAAACCTAAAGAAAAACACCAGCCAATCAGATAAAAAAATCTATTTAGTCAACTAGAACATTTAGGAAAGGGGACGCCTCTAATCTAGACCACCTTACATATAAAATGCGGAATTTGGAGCACCCTTATCCTTAACCCATGAGATTCTTCACCAGTGGTTGCCAAACTATGCCTGCAGGCCCCCCTTTTCCTAATAGAAACATTATCAAGTCCCCCCACTTAAACTACAGAACATCAGACTTCGATTTCCATAGGAAACCCTTTGAACACTTAACACTGGCCCTGCGTATGTGTTTTCCGGTAACACACATCTTAAACACCCTGCAAGATGCATTTTTTAAAAGTGTCCAACAAAAACTTGTATGTGAGACACAAGTGCTGTCATTGCGGCGATGCATCAATCAATTCACCATCAATGGCGCACAGCGTGTCTATTGAATATCAGTGGGCACGCAACCATGATGCGAAACAGCCACAGTGGGAACTGCTTTCCTCCATTTTTTCAATTTCAATAATTAGGCTTGTTACTGCCTATGAGTCCAAAAACAAGGGCAATCCACTGGCAATTTGCAGACTATTTGTCTGCAATATGCGGTAGGGGGCGCAATGGACACGTCACGGTGATGTGTCCATGAAGTTCTGTCCACCACAGTGGACACAAGCCCTTATACACACACACCAATCATATAGAAACATGCATCATATACACACATAGGCACACACCAATTATGCAGAGATATGAATCTTTCACATAGAGACACAAACATTACATGCATAACACACAGTCAGCTTCTTACGTGTTACTCCTTCTGGATTCGGATTAGCAGTGGTAAGGGAGGGTGAAGGCACTGTGTACTATTGGCAGAGAGAGAAGAGAACTTTTGGCAGGGAGACCCAAAAGGCAGCTAACCCTAGGGTTTGCGCCCCCTAGTTTGGGAACCACTACACCAAAGTTTCCCAAACGCAAGCAGCAACATCTGTTGTATTGATTTAAGGTTGAATATTACATAACGAGGCATAAGACAATGTAAAAGTCCTCATTTGTTTTCTATCCCTTCTGTTTTCTCTGGACTAAGAAGAAGTGAAATCAATCAGAGATTAATGAGAATATTTAGAACAATTGCATTAGAAAATAACATTGGCTAAAGGATTTGGCACCCTTGTAACATAAGCATTAGCAGATATCTTCATTAGTAAAATCTTCACTGGAAGATTTTTGTTGGCCGAACATTCTTAAAATTCAATATCATTCTTAGTATAATAATGCACACGCCATCCTAGGTCCTCTTGTACTGCATTATACTAGAAAGCAAACAATTCCAGTTGGCTAGTTACTTACCTAAAATGTTTGAGATTTTAGGTGCCCATACATAGGCAGATCCTCCCTCGATAGATAAGGGACAGATTGCAGAGCGATGACGTCATCACACTGCAGCCGCCCCCTCAGAGGATTGGCAGGCACCCTTTGTGTGCCCGCTATTTCTAAGTAGTGGGATTGGCCAGAGAAATATGGAAATGTCCGTTCTCTGGCCGAGTTTCGTGCTGACATGGATCGGCTGCTCCATGTGGGCATCCGCGATCCAGGGCCAATTTTCAGCCAATCCAAGGCAAAATCAGGCGCAGATCACACTGTGTATGGGGGGACCTTCAGTCAGCCATTCCTGCATAATTTGCCCATATAAACATCTATAGGACTATGTCCCAGGCATCTATGGCCTAGGTGCCCAACCTGCAACCCTTTGGGCTTTCTTCAGTGGCTCTCCTCAGTCCTCCACTTGCGCCCCCTGAAACTTTAAGCTAGCCATACATGTTCCAATTCCATGGCCGATCGATCACCCATCAGATCAATTCCACGATGCCAGAGGGAATCGGATGTCTGATCGATCGCCCAATTAAGCCTGTCCCTACCACCTTGGGCCACCGATTCCTGGACGATTCCGTGCCCGATCGATCACTTCACACATGGCAACTCCACCTGATGTGTGCTGAATCGGATCAGAAAGACAAACATGTTGGTTCTCTGGCAGATCCGATTCTGGGCCCCCGATCGATCGGACGTGATCGATCGGGCAAGGTGGGCTTCACACGATTCCGGTCGATCGATTAGCGTGCACGCGCCCGGAATCGATTGTCCCGGAATCCCTTGGGAATCGGACCCGTGTATGGGGACCTTTACTGTTCATGCATAGGGCATAGCAACTCATATTGCATCACATAACCTCTGAATCAAAATGTACATCACCATACTACAGTGTTACCCAATGCCCAAAGTATCATTTATAATAAGTTTTGTTATTTAAAAATGAAAAAAAATGTCTTCTAGCTCTGCCTGCTGTCATTTCTACATAAAAAAAATGCTTATACAAGTCAGTATAGATTGAAAATATTATGTGCAGCCCTTTAGTGATGCCGAGGGCCGCACTTGTGGCCCTCCATATCAACTCAGTTGCCCACCACTGATCTATGGTCTTTTAGTTTTGGTTGGTTGTTTGGTTGCCCATTTTTATCATTTCCAACAACCAAAGGACAGGAAAGTGCTGTAGGCACAGTACTCTTCCTGTACTATGGAGAGCAGTGTGCCGCTGACTCCTTCTCCTCCATAGAAGACAATCATTATTGGGCAGGGAGTGCATTCAGAAATCCGTCAGATTAATGAATAGTGTTGCCCGACACCTAATATTCAGATGATCACAATAGATCTTCTCAGTCAACCATTATTTAAGGTTTGTACCAGGTTTAAGTTTATCACAGGCATGTCCAAAGACAGGGGCCAAATGCGCCCTGTGGTCAAGTTTCCACTGGCCCGTAGGCTGTCATAAAATCAATGATATGCAAAAGCCATCCGCACTGGAGTGACACCAAACTTTCCAACCAGTTCCAGTTTCTTTTTGTGCACATGCTTCATTAAAGTCCCTGCAAAAAACTCTCATCTCCCTCAAGAACCACAGCTGCAATTACAGGCGCTTTGGCCCACACCTGTCATCTTTTATAAAGAAAACCTGGGGGAAATAGAGTAAGTGACGTAACTGACATCACTTCTGGTTTAGTTCTCGGCTGATTTAACAGGGAGATGGAGCTACTCTCCCTGCTAATGTCCCACCCTGCTTGTGCTGATAATGTGCAAGGTGGGACATTAGCAGGGAGAGTACCGCCCTCTCCCTGCGAAATTACCGCAATAAAAAAAATCAGGGATTTGCCCAGGAAAGCCACATAAAAAAATGTGAAGGTTGACAGGTATGCTTTGGCCCCCATCGTGAATGGTACAGTCAGGGGTTTACACTGTGATGTGCTTCTCTATGGCTGCTTCATCATGCAGATTATCCCTACTATAAGGATGCAGCATTAAGGTGAGCAGTGCTGGGAATCTTCTCACTGATTCTCCATATGTCATAGATAGGGGAATGGTCAGGATGTCTGGGGTTAGGTGAAATGTGACTGGACAGCTTGGAGAACAGCAAGTGCCAGCGTACAGTTTTTATTAGTGTAAGGGCTTGTCCCCATAGTCGAAGCTGGCCACAGAATAATTGTCCCCATGATATTTTGAAATGTATAATGAAGTTAACTTTTTACCAATAGATTACCAGTACTGTGGACCCTTGAGTTACAACTGGCTTGACTTAAGACCCACTTCAGTAACAACCAAAATGTTTTTTTTAATTTAAAGAAGATTTGACTTACAACCAGAATAATGTCCGACACCAAAACATGTTTCTGCTTGCATGGAGGCATTTATGTGACTTTATATCACTACAGTACAGCACGTCAAAATGAACCATATTACCAATCTACAAAAGGCTACAATGCCAGATTCCTGATGTTCTTATAGATGGGGACTCTCCCTCCCAATAATAACCACCTTCCATCCCATCTTCCTGAAAGCCAAATGTCACCTTAAATGTTGATTACAAAATGTTGCTTCTGGTAGGCTTGGCACATTTAAATTTTATGACTAAAACACCATGAAATGATTGGTGTTTCTAGTAGATTACAGATATTATAGTGAATTTCTTATTATGTTCAGAACACATTATTGGGATTTTCATTATTTCTTATGAAAAAAATAATGACTTACCAACAAATAAAAAATAATGTCTTCACTTACAACCACCCTTGGGAACCAAATACGTTTGTAAGTCAAGGGCCCAATGTAGTAGGCTTTACCTTTACTTTTTTCTACATTCTTAAAATAAATGAGCTAGCTTTAGATTATAGTAGAACAGTGCAAGCTTTCTACATTACAAGTTCAGCTATGCGATTCAGGGACAAGCAGGACCACAACAGAACCACTCCTACACACGCCATAACTAGGCATCCTGAGTTGATCTGGGAGGGTCCCATCCCTGCCAAAGTCCCTCCTTGACTTCACCTCTGCAAACCAACTGAAAGAAAATATGGGACTCCCTCCCGCCCCTCTGCTGCTGAGAGCTGTAACAGAGCGTAGGCAGGGTGCCAGTCAGCATGACCACAGTGTGCATTGACTCTGTTTAATGAAAGCCAGGAAAGAACACATTACACAGTGTTTCTTTAGAGAGCCAGCTAGCCTTCAGTGATTGCAATCAATAAAAACACTCGGCAAGGGGCCCACAGGGGGAGAGAAAGAGAGACACAGTTTGAGAGAGGGGAGAGCTCTCTTTGCTGAGTTTGCCTGCCACTCTCCCTTCCCCCTCCAACAAAAACAAGTGGAACTTTGGAAGTCAGAAGACAAACTGGTCTGCTTTCAGAAGCCATCACAGCTCTCAGAATCTCCCATCTAAGAGGTCTCTACCTTGGCCCTACATCAAATATTGATTTGCCTTGTCTATACCAGGGATGTGAAGCTTCCAACAAGTGCAGCACAACATCACAGCGCTTCCCAGAAAAGCAGACGTTCGGAGGAAGCCATGGGATGGGATCCAGTAAAGCAATGGCAGGATGGGTAATACTGGCATTCCTGATTGTTCAAGGAACGAGGTGACATATTCCTATTTATCTGAAGCTGGACTGAGTCATTACCAATCAGCTGCATGTTTTAGAAGACCACTGGTGAGAGGTAAGCGGAGCTGCTTGCTATAAGGCATCCCATTGCCTGTGTTTACATTCGCTGTGTCACATGTATTCATTCATCAGAAACACACATCCAGCCATACGATTAGAAAGGCAGCACCAATACGCCAATAACTGCTGGAGAATGAAATACTATTTGATTGAGATTGTAGGATTTTATGTTTATTCAACCATCTGCTTCCCATCACATGCAAAAACAATTACTAGCATGATGCATGTGGGTAGTGGAATTTGGCAGTGATTAAGGCAAGGCAGTTTGGTACTACAACCCCATTGTGGAATTGATGTAGACTTTACAGAAACCTTATATAGAATTATACAATCGTATTTGATTTTCACAAGCAACTCGACTACAGTAATATAACTAATCTATGCAGGAGGTTCAGCTAAGCTTAAATTAAACAAATATTTTCTACTGAAAATAAAGGTAATTCACATCAATGCACTTCACTGGGCATTATCGCATTTCAGAAATTGTCTGTTGCTTTTAAAAGTGTTACTTTTAACACTTATGAGAACTTTTGATTTGAGAGACAGCCCATAACTAAGACTCTAGCCAACTGCTTTCACTGTGCACATGCTGATGTCAGGAAAAGCGTAGTATTAGATGGCAATTGTTTAGTGAAATGGGGGTCCTCATGATATTTGCTAGTCTGTAGTCAAATGAACAGTTTTGCACTGGTGAAGTTCTAACTAAGGAACCAAAAAATTGTCCTGTCACTAACCATGGCTTCTGAAGTTTGCTCTAGTGAACTTTTGTCATGCAAGTTGGTGGGCTATGATATTCCAGAATAATTCTAGAATTGTGTTTGGAGAACATAGTAACATTAGTGGTAAAGTATACTTATTGATACTTATAGACATCAAGAAAGATTTGAGATCCAAAACACTGGCATCTGTCCCGGTAGACTACCCACAGTTACAAGACAGTAGTAGCTGAACTCTAAGGGCTTGTTTCCACATACGTCGGGACCCTCTCCTCCACCGAGCAGGTAAGTGTATCTGCTACGTTGGGGTCCCCGCTAAGCGTATACATAGCAGATACACTTACCTGCTCGGCGGAGGATCTGTCTTCACGGCGCCGAGCCGCTCCGCTGCTGCAAGGATCAACATAGTCAAATACATTGATTCTTTGCACCGGTGGATGTGTAGACAGACCATCCGCCGTGCAGGCAATGTCTATATGCTACGTCGGAAGCCCTCTCTCGGAAGAGAGAGGGTCCCGACGTATGTGGAAACTAACCCTAAAGGTCCTCATATACGGGTCAATACCTGTTAAAAAAAGGCCTGCGCAATTGCGGCGTGCACGGCCATCGGGTGAACGATTGTGGCCACACTGTCTTTGAGCGGGATCAAGCGATCATGCTCAAAAAACACTCGATCGAACAGAGGACCAGCATGTTGGTAAATGCCTGTTCATTGCTTTGGAAGGGGACCGAGGCATCAAATGAAAATCTAAGTGGTGCGCATAAATTCCCGTTCAATCAATGAATGCTCAAAGGCAGCATGGTGACGTCATCACGCTGCGCTTGAGCGGGTCATCAATTAAACTGGTATTGACCCGTGTATGCGGACCATAAGCCCTTTCCTTATTCACACATCACTTTAATCAATATTCAATCTTAAGAAATTGCTGGCTCCCAAAACACGCACTACCACAAATCAATGTAATGCTTGTAGCTGTAAGAAATATGTTCTATGCAAAAGTTTTCCTTTACATTGGAAAAACTCCGGTGAAATGGTCACTTCCCATTATTACAGTTGTTTTATTAAAACGTCTCCTCTTTTCCTTAGAAGGACAACTGCTCTAAATACTTTCCGATGAGAAATGATAAACACACCTCACTTGGTATTGTTGTTGAAAAATTACTTGTTGGTTATACTAATTTTTCCTTCTTGGTGCCTCCTTAAGGCAAACCAGGGCTGGTCAAAGGATTGTTGATGTTTGCACTGTGTTTTACTCCAGTTCCAGGCACCAGGGGGGTGGGGAGCGAGGCTGATGACATGCATATTGACTGAAGTTTTTTGGTGTCACTGGTGTGGGCTGTAGAAGCCCTCCCCTGAGTGGGAAGAAACTGAAACGCAAGCAGGTCCTCTGCTTGTTATTGTAAGACTAGGGAAGGAGTGCACCCAAGAAATGAAAAAAAAAATGAACACAAGAAAAGGCCAAAATTCTCAGAGACTGTATTCATTTTGAGTGTCTGCCAGGTTGTAAATTTGTTACACATGCTTACGCTGGAAATAGTCTGTAGCGTTCCCTTCATTCTTAAATTACACTGACTTGCATGCAAAACACACCATGCGTGACTTTAGTCACATATTAGGCCACAACCACGCTAATGGCACAAAGATGCTTTACTATGCCCTGTACTTACTTAGTGTTTGTGATGTTATTCATTGGGGGGATCCATACAATCAACAATCTGAGGCTTCTGAGTGGGGCTTGTTGTTTTGTATTGAACAAAAAGTATTAGTCAGATAATTAAGTAGAAAACTCAAGTCAAAAGACTTGCTCATACTATGATATTTGCCAATCCACCATCCAACTTTACATATCTGGGTGTTCTGTTAGCTAGTCCTACCCAGGGCCGGGACAAGGTCCACCAACAACAGAGGCTGAGCTGCCCAAGTGTGCCCCCC
>CM070039.1:72823296-72839691 GCA_036250615.1 Ptychadena robeensis
GCAGTGCCCAGACCTGACCAGCCGCCCAGAGGCTCGAGCCTGTCCGGCCTCTGTGTCGGCACGGCCCTGGTCCTACCTCATGTTTCATTGACACTGTTGGTTTCAGGACAGCTGTCAAGTGTCACAAGTACACCACAGTGTACAGAGAGTAGGTGGTTGGCAATCATTGACAAATGCCCCCTGTGTTATCCCTATGGGTGACTGGCGATGAACACAAAATCTTGCATCTGCCATATGGCCGCCATTCCAGGATGGTTGGGTGGTGGGAAGGACATGTTCCCATCCAAACTGGCAGCAAGTTTTCCTTCTAAAGGGGTTTGCGAGCTTATGTTTGTAATTTCGAAGTGTAATTTCGAAATACACTTGACAAAGGTTACCAAATGCATGCCAATTAATTTTACTGGATGTAAAAACAGGGGTAAAAAAACTATAAGATTATAAAAAGGGGGGGGGGGTTATAATATTCCTGATCCAGGCTATGGATGGAAAATGCGTCATGTCAGGGGTTAAACGGACAACCCGTGAAAATGAGCCCTTACTATGACTGGTTACCAAACACACTCATTTTTTTACATGGGTTGCTAACTAGTGGGTCCCTGCTTTCATTGAGGCTTAAAAAGCTTATTCTAGTAACTGTCCAAGTGATATATCAATCAAAGACTGATAAAGGATGTCGTTGTTTTCAAAAGATATTTGTAAGATTTCACAGTATACAAACTGTTCTTCTACATGATAATAACAAACACCCATGTGTTACCCTTATACATTCATATAGATACCATGTGTCACAACCAATGTGTACAGAGTACTGGAACAGAATAAAGGGTTTGTCCTCATTGCAGAACATCAGTGAGCACTCTGAAGGTGGAACATGTACATTATTACAGAATAAAAAAATGACAGTGACATTTAAAACTTACCGTATATATCTAAAACAAACCAAAAAACTAAATCCCACACAACTTAAACTGTCATAAAAACATCCTTTCCCACCAAGCCACCCACACATTTTAATAAAATATCTAGATGCTGGCAGCACACAACAAGAACAAAAGCTCCATCTCCACTGACGATGGAACATATATAGGAAATGAATGTGTGTCCTTGACAGAAATGTCACATGGGCACGAGGGCAGAAGGGACCATTTGGTGTCACCATCATGATGGCTGTGAAAATGTAGCCATGGTTTACACAGTTGTCTGAATTCCAGGAGGTTCCTTTTATAGTTGGAATTTGGTGTTAAAAAGCATTCTTTAGAGAAGTGGTAGAAATCCCAGAGAAACCCAGCAGGCATGTGGCTTCTATCTTCAGAACCCACATTACATACTATGGGTAATAACCTATCCTATATACGAATTTAAAACTGGCCACAGTATACAATCTCATTTAGATCTACACAATTATGTAGTATGAGGGCAGCCCATTTGTTTTAAATACGAGGAGGCAAGCCTTTACATACCGTATTTTTTGGACTATAAGACGCACACAGTTTTAGGGCAGGAAATCCAGAACAAAAAAAGATTTATTAAGTTTTCACATCAATTGGGTTAATGCAATAAATTCAATGAAGGCAATATTCAATTCAGCCAGCAGGGGTCACTAGCAGCAGTACACTCTCAGCACGTCATATTTTACACTGATCACACTGAACACTCGGGAGGAGGAGGAGGGAGGGGGGCAGAAATCTGCAGCCTCTTCTCCCTCTCCTCTGCGCTAAACAGCTGCTCTGATCAGCTGTGATTGTGTCCGTGGGAACTGCCGAGTTCCCACTGACACTGAGAGAGGGAAAGATGGCAGTGTATCTCTCCCTCTCTCTGCATTGCCTAGCAAAGCTTTGCTGACAGGCAATTTTACAGTACAGCTGACAGAGCCGACACCAGCCGGCATCTCTCAACTGACAGTTCCCTCCAGCTCCCTCGGCTAATATCTGTGCCGGGGGAGTTGGCGGGCAGCCAAGATGCGACCACCAGCGGCCGAGTGGCCGCGGGGGTCGCACATTTGGACCATAAGACGCAGGCACTTTTTGCCCCCAATTTTGGGGGTGAAAAAGTGTGTCTTATGGTCTGAAAAATATGGTAATTCCAAAGTACACCATATAAAGGGATCGTAATGAGTGGATGGATTTTGGGGCATTATTTCAAGCTTTCAAACATATAAGACCTGATGTAAAATAGCATAAAACTTCAATGACTATGAGGTACGCTATTTTGGCATAGCACATGGTTCCAACCTAAAGGGATTAAACAATATAAGCATGCCTATGCTACAATGTTAAAACCTGAATATCATGGATTACTGCACACCAATGTCCTTTGCGCTGGATTATTAAATAAGCTCATCTGAGCGTGACTATATCAGCAAAGCTCTAGGACTGGTCTGACAATGCCGCTCTCAGAATGGGTACAGGACATCAACAAGACAATACACAGAAAGTCTCAGATAAGAGAACACAAAAGAAACCCACTGTATGTAAATGTAGATCCATTCATTTCAGTAGTTCTTCATTAAAGGAATGCAGTTGTTCATGGAACGGGAACATGTTTTTTTTGTTTTTTTTTAAATAAGCTGACTTATTATTTGTTTATGCTTATATTTACACAGAAGGACAAAACTTATACACCTTAAAGTTGACTTAGCACCAACAACAGTTTTATGTAATTATGACCTGTAAATATTTCACCCAAAAACGTTCTGTGAGACCTATCGGTCCCACCATTCAATTTCCTATATAAAATGTATTTGTTGTGGTCTTATAGAGGATACAAGTTGCAGCTATTTCTAGAGACTGCAGAGATGCTGTCCCTCCATAGATACAGTGATCAAATGTACACACATCACATCTTTTATATGAACAATTGAGAAAATCCAAAAAAGAGTATTCCATTCTGAGTAAAGGATCTTATTTATCCAGGTAATGGGAAAAAGTGTAGGGCTACGTCTCCACTGCGTATACTGGATGCGTTAGGCCTATGTATTTGGTGCTCGTTGCCATAGTATGGCGATAACGCTTCCACTTTAAGTCTATGGGCCGATACGTACAGCAATTCCATGTTTCTATTTTCAATGGATGCGTCATGACTGCGTTGCCTTGCTTTACGTTAATACCAGTTGTCATAGTCCATTGCTTTCAATAGGCAAAGTCTCCATTGACAAAGTGAAGGCTAAAACTCCACTGCCTGCCAAACTTGGGGGCCTATTAGATGCTGCAAAGACTTACTTATGGGCTAAAGCGTGCCTGTTGTGCCAGGAATGTCCAAACCAGCGCCACGTCACATAAAAAACAATGTGGTTCATCGCAAGGCAGTGTGTAGCATATATATGACACAGGAGGTGTCCACTGAAAACCTATGGGGCATCCCTGTGAGATGTACAAGACGCACCCGAAAAACAACAATCGGTGTACGCATCGCACCCATTGTTTTTATCAATTCCGCCCCCTTAACATGCCTCATCTGCTCCATTTGCCACAATGGGTGCGTAATGCTTATGTGTCCATTACACTAAATGGAGTTGAGGCCTAAAGCTGTATACGGAGGCCCAACATTTGCTGTTATTTGCTTGTAACCATGGAGGGCGGTGGGGAAGATCTAGCAGGTTGCTCCAGTAGCGGTTTACTAAATTACAAACCTGCACAGATGCTAGATAGTCACCTGATTTTATATTGTGACAAATATTATGCAACTGATGTTTGGCTAATAATAAGAAAGTCCATTGGCTTTGACTGTACTACTAAACCGTACTACTGAAGAAATTATAAAAACATTTATACAATTATACAATTGATCAGAAAAGCAAAGTATTGTACATATGTTTTGGGCTTTTGGACCAATATTTTCCCTTTTGCTGCATAAAAACTACAGTTATTTTTACTTTTGACACAATAGTATGCTTTCATTTTTTGATATTTGAATTGAATTATGTAAATGTTAAATCAATAAAGAAAACGAAACCAGTTTCTTGCTTGGGAAAGAAGATAATTTTTTATAAAAAAGCAACAAAATTACACTAAAAGATTCCATCTGGGTTTTTCCCTGAGGCCCTAACAAGTCTCAAAATTGCACAGCAACACCTGTTGTTTTTGTGCACCAATGTATACAATACATATTACTGTACATTGGGGGCGTATGGTGGATTTGCTTAAGACTTTTTATTGCATGATGACTTCACTTTTGTTTATTAGAATCTGGCTTTCAGGCATGTGAACATACAGCCAACATCATAATGAAATTGGACAGTGAATGCATATCGTGCACATATGATGTGCTGTTTTCACAGTTGGTATGATCTAGTCACCCAAATTGACCTTTTCTATTAGAAATGTTTTATTAAAACTGCAATTTGTGGGAATTTTTTTTAGGCCAGTATATATATTATAGACAGTGTATATATATATAAAGCTGGCCATAGAGTTTTAGATTTGTGGGTGATTTTGCCGCCAATCGATCGTTGTGCTTCCTCACGGGGGTCGATCTGCATGCGAAATCGGCAGCACATCTAATGCTTAAAAGCAAAATTTGTCTATATATTAGCTGGGAAATCGATCTAAGAAATTACGAACATGTCCGTGATTTCTTACGTCAATCCCATTACTTTGGGATTCCTTTCAACATAATGGCCTGCATGCAAAGGGTGCCCGGCCCACACTCTGCACGACTGGCCGTGCGTGATGACGTCATCGCACACAGTCAATCTGCAGCAGAATCTAATAAGAATCTACACGCCTATGGCCGGCTTCAGTGTTATATTCTCTGGTTGTTTTCTGCAGAGTCTAAGGAAGACCATACTAAATATTTTCTTAAGCTGGTCAAACACAAATCAATTTGTTTGCAATCAGTCTAAGATTTACATTTTTACATACGATTGCAATTTGACCTTACCATCACACAGTATGATCAATTTAAACACATTTGAATCACCATTGTACTATGGTGCACATGCTTCCTAGAACGATCGCATACAAATACCTAGAAAATCCATCAGATAGCACAATCTGTTAAAATTTACCAGCGTGTCCGACTAAATAATCTGGTAGACACTTGTAATCATGGTCAATTATGTAAATGTCAACTGCAATCCCATGGGAAGGTAAATGTTCCATTTGGCTTGTGGTTGTCTAGGGTGGTTACCATGGCTTAGTGCTTGTGTTAATCACAAGCTCATAGTTCTTTGGATTCATAATATGCGATAATATCAACAATACACAATATCTTATCGCTTGGACACCAGCTAGATGTAACTCTACTCTTCCATATTACTTTATAGGATTTGGGTAGGCCTTTAGAATCCTGTTAGCACTGCATTGCATATGGTGGCCACATCATTACCTGCAACCCCGACGATAACAGGGAACCAATCTCACAGGGGAAGCCTCTGGGCAAGGACAAGTAAAGGCCCCCATACACCTTACAATCTTTACATACAATTTCTGTACAATCAACTTTTCTTTTACCAAACCATGTAATATGAGGACCTTTCTAAACCATCCTATCACTATGTATTATAGCAGGGAGGCCATTATACTACATAGTTGTTGGTAGATCTAATGGAAATTGTATGGAGCGATCTAAAGGTGTATGGGGGGGGGGCTTTACAATCTTCCCATACAATTTCTGTACAATCAACCTTTCTTCTACCAAAACCCATGTAATATGAGGATCTTTCTAAACCTTCCAATCACTATGTATTCTTTCAGGGAGGCCACTTTACTACACAGTTGTTGGTAGATCTAATGGAAATTGTATGGATCGATCTACAGGTGTATGGGGGGGCTTAAGAAGGCATGTTGTTTAGAACCCCTAAACCAGTGTTCGTTAAAGGCTAGGACCCGACAACATGTTTTTAGAGAATGTGTTTGAAGGATCACCTTATGACTGTAGTGTAAACACTGCAATGAAATATTTTTGTGAAGTTCAGTTTCAAAATGTACTTATCTGTTCATTTTTAATAAAACAATTTTAAAATACCAATTGTTTTTATTACAGCCAATTATAAATGATACAATGGACATTGGGTTTTACTCATGAAGTTATATTTACACAGGGAAGATCCTAAAAATTTCACTACGTGATGTTTGAGTATCTATATTACGTTCCCTGAGAGAGTGCCAAAGAAACCTCAAACTTGAACGACCTCCAAGAAAAATCTAATCTTTTTTTCTTCGCTATATAAAGTTTATAAAAATGTACTGGAATTTACAGAGAGGTTAATTGCGCAAGAAAATTGATACGTGAAACACTAGGGATTCAACTTTTATAATTACACTGTACTAGAGGTCTGGTTTTCATTTAAAAAATATAAAAGAGCAGCTTGTGGATAGGCTAGTTACCTATTATCTATAAGCAGTGAAAGGAAAGAGAATCTAATCCATCATTTCGACACTGTATATGTTTATGTAAGCAAAGAACTGATCATCTACAGAAGATATTTCATGCGTGACAATTCCTAAGCCTCCTGCAGGGGCAGTAACAACATGGGAACAATTACTTCTTTACAATGGAGCCTTCAGGAAGGCCGGGAGAATTTGTAATTAGATAATTTCTAAGTCATGGCAAGTAGGGTTTTACATGTTTTTTAGTTGATAGGCATTAAACTATCCAAATTTGCCACACATAAAAAAATACATTATAATGACCTTTAAGTGACCATGGAATAAATGTAAATATTCTCCTCTCAAAGATAAAATGTTTTGCCTCCCTTAGGCTACATTAACACTGGATGACGTAGAACATCAACAACTTCAACTTTTGGTGGGTTCTCTTGGTTTAGGCCAGAAATGGGCAAACTATGCTCCATGGGCTATATCCGGCCAGTTTAGGTTTTATATCCAGTCATCTGATAGTAAGATAATCTGGCTTCCTACAATGAGTGGTCCTAATGCCTAAAATCATCTGAACGTCACCATGGGGATCACACAGCGGCATGATGATAATGGTGGGCCATCTTATGGCATTAAGTCTCTATTAAGCAATGCTCAATTCACATGGCCTGAAACCACAGTTCTGTGGTTGCATACACTGTGTGGAGACTGGGTTGGCGATTGTCCAATACTAAAAAAAACAACCCCAGTAAAATTCTTATGGGCAACCACCTGCAAACACTTCATTCCAAGTTCAGCACTGGTCCCTCTGTCAAGTTAAAGTTTACCCAAGCCTATCTAGACTGTAAATTCTCTGTCCAGTGGTGGAACCATTCTAGTCAAAAGGATAGCATGGCTGTCACTTTAGGAAAATGCTCCACTATTGTATCTGTGTTCTGTTCCTTCAAAGACTTATTGGTGACAGAGAAATTTGATTTACCCTTATAAAAATATTTTTGGGGGAAAGGGTATTATTTTTATTGGCAACACTTTTTTTGGCCCCTTCTCTCCCACTTACTTAACTTTTTTGGTTTATGAAAATAAAACTTGCCAAGCCAACATCCTGTAAGCATATCTACCCATTCTCCAAAGTCCATTTTCTTTCCATTCTTGGAAGATGCTGCACCATTAGACCATAGACCATTGGTCCACTTCTTTTCATGAGGTGCCTGCGTTTGAACGGGCCTGTATCCCTCATGTAGCCATTGTGGTTAAAAGAGGTGTTCAGTCTCCGTCTTGGATTTCTTTTTTTTTATGGTAAAGAATGCACAAAGAGAAAGAGCGGGCATTCAAATCGTTTAAATGGACATAAGTGATATATAAATATTGTGTATGCAAGAGCCAAGCCTTATAAATTAAAATATCCATTTGTGATTAAAGGACTTTATAAAGATAAGGAGATTAATTTATAATGGGTTTCCATTCTCCTATACATATATATGTAAATTACCAAATTCCTCATTTGCCTGGAAATCTGTATTACAACATCTTGAGGCAATCTGCAATTTTCCCAAAAAACCCAAAGGACAGACAAAAATGTTATAGAATTGCACACTAAGAACCAAAAGCAGCTTTTCATCTATAGCATCTTTGCTGCTAGGTCACTGCATACCATAAACAGACAACGCAGACCTTATTTCCCCACTTCAGGGAAAACTAATGGGAACATACAGAAGAGTGGTCTCAGTAAACGCTTTCATTGGCCTCATGCTGTGGAAAGACAGAAGCAGACTCTTTAATGTGATGCTTTGATCACTTAAAATAGCTTCTGCCCACAAAAACCATATATTTAAGGGAAGAAAGAAAGCTTAGTTTACAGCAGTGGTCTTTTGGCTCTATAAACACAGTTTGCATGTTAATGAAAGAGGGTATGTGTTCTAGAAAAATAATCTGGTTAAAGAATAACTTTATATACTCAATAAACTAAATCTTGCTTTACCGTTCCTCACACCATCAACCTCAATGAAAAGTTTGATATAGAAGAGCTCATAATATTTGCACAGACATACATGGCTGGACTTTGACAAGGGTATTAGGTATTTCGTTGAGAGACCCCCCCCGACAGACTCTATTTCTTTTATTCCTCCTTATTCAACAGGTATTGGAAGCTGCATTCTGACATCAATAGGAGACTTAAAAGTTCTCTTATCTTGCATTTTGCCTACTGTAAGCGTGACATGAAAGTAGATTGTTGGGTGTCAAAGGTCATCTCAAAATTGTTCTCAAAATTGCTCCTTGTCAACATAAGTTAGCTTCTGAAATTTTCTTCATCTTTCTGTTGAACAGTTCAGTATAATGGTATTGGTTGTTCAACCTGCTTTGCAATGCACTTTTTTTGTTGGATATGTCTAAGGCTAAGTGTACACTGTTGGTTCTAAAGCTGCTTTCAGCTCGAGAACCGACAGTGTGCTCCTGCAGATGCGGGAGAAACAACTCCCTGTGATCGTCTGCAAAATAGTGCAGGCATTCACAGGTCGTCTAAATAAGGACCCCTATAGAGGACCTATCGGGCGGCAGCCCGAAAACCAACCGGTGGATGCCTAATGTGGCGTCCGCCTGACGGTCACGTTAAAGGGTCGTTTACCTGGTGGTTAAAAACCGCCAGTGTAAATGGAATGGTAAATGGACTCTAATGGTACATTTAAACTCAAAGCAAAGATGTTCAATCAGCTGTGCATTACCGGCTTTGTCTGAATTTCAAATGCATCTACTAAGCAGCACATGCTATCTCTAAACGACAGTCAAAGCAGGGCCTTGCTTCGGCATATTTCAGTCTGCAATAGGAAGGTAAGCAAGAAGTACAATAGTTACATCACCACTGATATACAGCTAAACGGCATCAGACTCAGGAGTGCATAAGTGACCTGCAATGCTGATGTGTTGTTTTACCTGAACGGTATGAGTTCAATCCACTTGAAGTTTGAAGGACCACTGCAAGGTTTTGACCAGCTTATTAACCATATTATTGTTCTAAATTTCTATGCATATATTTGGTTTGGTGGCATTAAGAGCTTTTGGTCATGTAGGCCTCTTTAAACATTAAAGCAGGGTACAGACGTGGAGATATGGGTCAAATCGATGGCAGTTTTGAGCGCCGTGCGCGCTCACGGTCATCTATCTGACCCATATAATCTGCCCCTTGCGCTGTTTTCGAGCGGGATTGATTTGTCCCGCTCGAAAACAGCGCAAGGGGCAGATTATCGGACAAACAGCCTTATCGGACATGACCGTTAATATGGCGATGTCCGATGCTTTGCCTGGGTCTCCAGGCAAAGCTCGGTTGAGGAGGAGGAGCCGGGGAGAGGCAGTCCTGCTCTCTCCGGCTCCTCCGATATCTGACAGCAGCATGATAACGTCATCACGCTGCTGCAGGGAACATCGGACAGCTCCAATATCGAGCTGTCTGTACCCTGCTTAAGAAAAGCACAATTTATAGCACTAGAGCCTATTCTAATGTAGACATTATCACACCAACCATCACTTTCTGTAAACCCCAAACGTGCTAATTACCAATCTCAAAGTCTCAATGTAGAAGTGTTATTTTTATCATTTCCTTTAGCTGAAGAACACTTTTGTTACACGCTCAATGCAAAAAAAAAAAAAAAAAAAAAGGAAACAGGCTCAAAAATGTTATTGTCTGCATTTTATTGTGATTGGAGAAATGTACTGGCTGTACCTTGGCCGTGACCGTAGTATAAGAAAAACATCATTATTTTCCTTTTCGTTTACAAGGCAGATGTTTCTGCCCAGCTGAACAAGCAAAAGAACAATCTCTCTTCCCCTTATAATATACACACTCCAACGTTAGGATCCCCAAAGACACCTCTTTCAACACTCGCTTCAGTTTATTCAAAGAGCCCTTTCTCTATTGGCTTGCCAGGTCTACGGCTGTGTTTAAACGTGATCTTAAGAGCCCAAGAGTCTTTAAAAAGTCGACATCATTTATTATACAAACATTTAACATGAAAATCCTGGTCTTTTACTACTGTATACAGAGCAAACACGTGGAGGTTTCCAATTGAGCTCCAGTTAATGACGTGAGCTTTACTTCGTAACTTGTCCAACGCGAGGTGTTAAAATTCCAAGGTAATACCAGTTCCCGTACTGCGAGTGGGCAAACAGTGGAAATGGCAGTCTGTGTATATATAAAGATGAGTTTCTATTGGACAAAGTTGGGACTAATTTGTCAAAATATCATAGAACAATTCTGAATTTACAGTTCTAAATCCAGCAACGTGCCATGTAGCATAGGAGGCATGATTGCCAGATGTAACCTAGAAGGCTTTAAGATGTACTCTGGCTAAATAACATATAAACATAGGAGAGTGGCAGCAGAAAAATCTACAGTGCTATATAACATGAGTTCAATAAATAATATAATAATATTTGCACATGTTTTACTCTTATTCCACGTATCGACTATTATTTCAGTAAGATAATACTTTCCAAGGTTAGTGCTG
The DNA here is from genome assembly GCA_036250615.1 of Ptychadena robeensis. Lineage (NCBI taxonomy): Eukaryota > Metazoa > Chordata > Amphibia > Anura > Ptychadenidae > Ptychadena > Ptychadena robeensis. Next base: position 72,834,113 of record CM070039.1, read on the forward strand.
GTTTCCAAACTTTTTTTGGCTGGGTCTACACTATACTGCCCCAAGAAAGGCGGACGTGGTTTGCGCACGTCACACCGTGCCCAGTGTTTACCATTGGGGCGGCACGTGTCTCCAGTGCGGACACTTGATCCCCCCGTATCCCCAACGCCCGGGCAGGCCTTGTGAATCTGCTCCCACACCGCCCCCAACCGCGGGCATGAAGCGCCAATATAGACTTATTGCTTATTTCCCATAGGGGATTACAGGGGGAGGCCCCACTGAGCAGTTTTCTGTAGTGTAGACGCAGCCTAAGGCTAGAGCCCTTGAGCATAGCTTCATATAGATACTGGAGCGCTTAGCAGTTTTTTTATTTATCATTGGCTGATATTAAAACAACACAGTTAAGCAGGGTACACACCTGTAGATATGGGCCAGATCAATGGCCGCTTTGAGCGCCATGCACACTCACGCCCATCTATCTGGCCCATATAATATGCCCCCATTGCTGTTTTTGAGCAGGACAGATCAATCCCGCTCGAAAACAGCCATATTGGACATGACTGTAAATACGCTGGTCTCCAGGCAAAGCTTCAGCTGAGCTGGGGAGAGCAGAGCGGCGTCTCCCCGGCCCCGCCAATATCTGACAGCAGCGGATGGCTCAAATATCGAGCAGTCTGTACCCTGCTTAATGTATAGCATGCCCCTTAGATATCTTCTGAAACTGAATCAAGTTCATGGTTGACACTAGTCAACTAGTGAGAACCATTTTATTGGCTATGGCTGCTACAACTTTAACTGTCCTTCTATTGTCTAAATAAGTATAAACGGTCAGCAAGTGATTGATTCGGCTGTCATATACAAGTCAAGCATCTTATTTAGCTGGAATTTTTATGATGGATTAATAGAAGTTTTCCATTGAATATCACACTTATTCAGGGCAAATTGAAAGAGGTTACGTTTGCACAGTAACCTAAACTTGCACCCATTAATCACCACGGTCTTCTATAAACAATGAGCAGACACATGATAAGTACAACCTATTGTTGCAAACAGCCTAGGCTTACCAAAACCAATACCACCTTCTCAATAGAAAGTGGCTCATGAAAGATTTCAGCAATATTTGCAGGATTCTGTTGGTCCCAGCAAGGTGCCCATACTTTGTTTATTTAGTATTCATAAAGCCAACTGGAGTGTCTACTCATTAACTCTCAACTTACAGAAAAAGGCTCATGTTTGTTATAAAATGTTACCCTTGTGTTCAGTTGATTGTGCCAAGAACCCTCCACCTGGAATTTTCACTCGGTGTGAGGCCATTATGTCATACAATGCACACAGCTTTACCCAGCATACATTAAATGAAAGCAATAAACTGCATTTGGGATTATCAGCTCCCAGTGCACAACAGGTGCTGGTTTATAAGACTTTTTTGTAGAGAAATCAAACAATCCTTATTAAAGTTCCAAAGCAACCGATGATGTCTGCGTTCTCACGTACTGTTTTTTAAAAGGTGTCTGTAAATGCACAAAAGGAATGCAGCATACTTTATGGAATATATATGGTAAATATAAGCAGACATACACGCACGCACATTGATAAAAGTAGCTTCACATGCAAAAGTATTTGCACTTCTGCCTATTAAGCACAAACAACCTCGAAGGAAGACTGGATGGCTCAAATTTTTTTATAGATTTGAGCACAATCGAGCATGGTGGACGTGCATGGCGCTTAAATCTGTTACAAAAGATTTACACACTTGAGCTGTGTATGCCCAGCTTAAGTGAGAGTCAGTAGTATCTTTTTAGATATTCATTGGAAAAGGTATCAGCTTGATGCAAGCTGAATGTCTACCCTGCCTTGTGATTTGGGCCCTTTTTCCCCCCAGAAATGTTAAGAATGCCAAAGCTTCTAGGCCAGGGGTGGGCAAACTTTTTGATTTGTCAGTAGGGCTGGAGCAAGTGCCTGTAAGGGCCACACGGCATAGGTGTCCTAAGTTCTCATAGCCCAGACAGGAAAAAAAAAGAAAATATATATAAAACAATATTAATAAATAGAAGGTTTTGATAGTAAACAGAAAAACTCTATTGTAGGCAAACTAGGGCCATAAGGAGACCCATACCATTAACTTCTAAGGCATTATTTCCACTTATTCCTTTAGGGAATGAGTGGAGTGGAGCTAGAGTGTTTGTACACCAAGGTGACAAAGGGCCGAATTAAAAGACTAAAGGGCCGGTTTTGGTCACTGTGCCTTAGTTTGCCTATGGCTGTTCGAGGCCAACAGTAACCCAAAATAGCTTTTTTCCAAGAGTCAGCTAACTGTTTATATTAGTGCCAAGGGACTATTAAGGAAGGCAGTGTAATGTTTTCAGAAAGCCATGTAGAGCACCCTGTGGGTGCTTCCCGACAACCATGATCTACTGTCATTCCAAAGGAGGTAACGAGAAAGGCACAAGTCCAAATGTTAAATTACTGTAATCTTTTTGAGAATACACGAATTTGTTTTCCAGTTACTACTGTCAAATAACTAAGTTTGAACGAATTAGCCTAAATTTGGTAAGCGGCTACATTATATTTATTACACAATTTCAAATTGAATGGGGAATTTTCATTTTTGTTAAGTAATTAATTTAAAGACCAACAATTTGATGACTGATCTACTATGTAGTATACGAGCCAACTAAACAATACAACAATATATAGCCAGACTGCCTGATATATCGAAAGGAGATATTGTTCTCAGTAGCACAAGCACCATGTTAGATTTCAGTTGTGAATATTTATAAGGTTGCGGTAGCATTTTGTTCTTCTGGAATGTAGGCCGATGCTTGTTAACATTAAAATGACTCTATTATCACAGGCAGTGTTAAGACCTTTCACATCTCGTGGAGAGTAGGACATATACGGCTATCTTTGGAACCCAGCTGCTTAGACTCTACAAGCCTCATGAGCTGATAATTATTCCTGTCCATGGAGCATGTGACTCCAATACAGCTATCAGCTGGAAGTCATGGGTTCCGAATCCATCTGTCTTCAATACAATGTCATAGTCAAACAGAGCCCTGATTTTCACTCCCCATAAGCATCTTCATGCCTAGGTAAGAAAAAGGATGTGATGAAAGTTTTTCTTGATCAGAACACACATTGCTATGCACATCCCTAAACATGAAGGCAATGAGTCAAGGACAGAGCAGTTATTACACTCATAGCCTGTGTGCTGAGATCTGCCTGGAAGCTCTGTTATTTGTACATTTGTAATAGCTTCCTGCCCACACATACTGGAAATGTGAACACAGGATCAGAACAGGGCAGCTGGTTCACCAACGCCGAGGGATGGCAAACATGTATATGCTCTGCAAGCCATTAACTCCATTTAATGAGGCAGAGAGCATTTGCAGAAACTCAGTGTCCCATCCCATAGGACAGACCCATGTTTTTTGCCCTTTTTGTCACTAGCAAATGTACCATTAGGCAAGACAAAAACTAATTTGTCAAAGAATTTGTGATATAATTAAGAATAGAGGTTATATCAAAATCCTAACAAATTTATCTTGTTCCTGGATTCCGAGGAAAGCAAAGTCCATTTTAAGCAGGGAAAACATATCAGAGGAACTGTCTCTCCAGCTCAGACGATGCTTTGCATGGAGACCCGCGGTTTCCATTTTAAGCAACAGACATTTGCCGTGATTTACAGTCATGTCCAGTATCCCTGTTTTGAGCCAGATTGATTGGTCCCTCTCAAAAACTGGGATGGCTGCATATGATATGAGCCAGATAGATGGCCGTGAGGGTGCACGGCGCTCGAAGCAGCCATCGATATGGCCCATATCTACATATGTGTACCCAGCTTAAAGCTAGGCACACACGGGTAGATTTGTAAAAAGATTCAAGTACAATCAATCAATGTGCGCGGTCACAATAATGATTGTACTCTTATCTGCTTACAATCCTACCTGTGTGTGCCTTCATTCGAGCAGGTTCAAAAGAGCCCACTTGAAGGAACTCGATTGAACGGGGTTCCAACATGTTGGAAAACCCAGTTCAATCTCCAATACTTTGCATGAAGAAGAATCTTCACGCAAAGTATTGGTACAGCCAGCTCTGCCTTCTTCACACAGCAGTCCGACTGTCAGCTCTGCCTCCACCCAGACTCAGTGTAAAGGGGGCAGTGTCAGCACTCTCCATCCTGAATCTGGCTGCTGTATGGCTAGAAGCAGGCTGGATGGATTTCTCTGCTCAGCTTCTAGCATGTTCGGATTCACATGCTGGAAGCTGAGGAGAACGGCTCCCTGGGGTCCCCATTGAATGGGAATCGATGTGCCCATGTGGTACACATTGACTTCCGTTCAATTGATCCCCGATCAATCACAGCGTGGTGACGTCACCACTCTGTGATTGATCGGGTCGATTGCACAGGAATGTAAAGCTAGCCTCACACGGTTCGATTTTGGTTCAATCGATGCTCGATTAGATGAATTTTTTCATCGATTGAACGAAAATCGAGAAATGCCCACATGGTACGATCGACGATAATTGTTCGATGAAGGCAGAAAATCGAATTTTGATCGGACATGTTGGAAAATCGTCGTCGATTGTGCTAAAATCGTTTTATAATCGTCGATGTTTGTGGTGTTTCTCCTGGATCGATTAGATTAGATTAGATATAATAACATAGACCACTTCAATCTGGAATTCAAACGTTTCTTTACCAAAATCGACGATTTTAGTAATCTTTTGGAATCAAAATCTCACCACAATCACAAACTCAATGTGGGGTGTATGTTGATGCGATTAAGATCGATTTTCGATTAGACGATTGAATTCCTCGATCTAATCGAGCATCGATTGAACCAAAATTGAACCGTGTGTGGCTAGCTTAACAGTGTATGGCTAGCTTTAGTCTAATAACTAGAGAAGATAAGCCTGGGAGTTGAAAGAAAGAGCAATAAAAGCAGGTAGGAGTGCTCGGTTGTTTTCCAAGCTGCTGTAGACTGACGGCAGCCGGGGAAACAACAGTGTAAAAGTACCCTAAACTTTATAAATGAGGTGTAAAATTAAGACAAAGAGTGTGATTATTGTCATGTCTTAAGAAGTTTAGATTCTCTATATAAACAAGGGCCTAAATAAAGGAGTATAGAGGGGGTGCATCAGATTTCATTTACAAAATATAGCAAATGCTTAAATCCATTATTTCCTGTCCAGATGTTGGCAATGAGAAGAGACCAAGACTGCGATCTTCCTTTATTAGATAAAAAGCCTTGAACATTGAGAACTAGTAGGTGATCCGTGAAACCCCTCCACTTGTCCACTTCCTCTGTAAACATACAACAAAATAGGAGCCACGCTATGAAAATCAGCAGGAGCTAAATGAACTGTCCGCCCCTAGCTTTTCAATCATGCAGCTATTGAAGGGAGCATTTAACTGGGAAAAGGTCCAAAGAGTTCCCTTTACCTTCTTGACTGATGGGAGAAAACTATTTGGCAATTTTCATTGTTTAACCTCCCTAGAGCACTGCTGAGGTCCTGATTTCTGTACCAAAAGTGCCCCATAGACTTCAATGGTAAGATTTTCTTTATGTTGTAGGCCTGTAACTTCCCAAAATATG
>CM070039.1:72841138-72854148 GCA_036250615.1 Ptychadena robeensis
AAGCAAAAGAACAATCTCTCTTCACCTTTATAATATACAACACTCCAACGTTTTTTTTTAGGATCCCAAAGACACCTCTTTCAACACTCGCTTCAGTTTATTAAGAGCCGTTCTCTATTGGCTTGCCAGGTCTACGGCTGTGTTGAAACGTGATCTTAAGAGCCCAAAGAGTCCTTTAAACAGTACGACATGCATTTATTATAAAAAACATTAACATGAAAAATTCCTGGGTATTTACTACTGTATACAGAGGCAAACACGTGAGGGTTTACCAATGCGCTCCAGTTAATGACGTGAGCTTTACTTCGTAACTTGTCAACGCTGGGTGTTAAAATTCCAAGGGTATACCAGTTCCTCCCGTATGCGATGTGGGGCAAGCAAACAGTGGAAATGGCGTCGCGTATATATAAAGATGAGTTTCATTGGACAAAGTTGGAGACTAATTTGTCAAAATATCATAGAACAATTCTGAATTTACAGTTCTAAATCCAGCAACGTGCCATGTAGATAGGAGGCATGATTGCCAGATGTACCTAGAAGGCTTTTACGATGTACTCTGGCTAAATAACATATAAACATAGGAGAGTGGCAGCAGGAAAATCTACAGTGATATTATAACATGAGTTCAATAAATAATATAATAATATTTGCAATGTTTACTATTATTCCACGTTCGACTATTATTCGTACGATAATACTTTCAAGGGGGTAGGTGCTGGTTTCCAAACTTTGTTGGCGGGTCTACACTATACTCCCCAAGAAAGCGGGACGTGGTTTGCGCACGTCCACACCGTGCCAGTGTTTACCATTTGGGGCGGCACGTGTCTCAGTGCGGGACACTTGATCCCCCGTATCCCCAACGCCAGGGCAGCGCGGGCAATGACTTGTGAATCTGCTTCCCCACCGCCCCCACCGCGGGCATGAAGCGACAATATAGACTTATTGCTTATTTCCCATAGGGGATACAGGGGAGGCCCCCTGAGCAGTTTTCTGTAGTGTGTGTAGACGCGGCTAAGGCTCGAGCCCTTTGAGATAGCTTCATATAGATACTGGACAGCGATTAGCAGTTTTTTTATTTTCATTGGAGATATTAAAAACAACACAGTTAGCAGGGGTACACATCCTGTGATATGGGCCAGATCAATGGCGCGTTTGAGAGCCATTGCACACTCACGCCCATCTTATCTGGCCCTATACTATGCCCCCATTGCTGTTTTGAGCAGGACAGATCAATATCCGCTCGAAAACACAGACATATTGGCAGATGTAAAATACGCTGGTCTCCCAGGCAAAGCTTAGCTGAGATGGGGAGAGCAAGAGCGGGCGTCTCCCGGCCCCGCCAAATCTGACAGCAGCGGAGTGGCTCAAATATCGAGCAGTCTGTAACCCGTTAAGTATAGCATGCCCCTGAGATATCTTCTGAAACTGAATTCAAGTTCATGGTGGGACACTAGTCAACCTTAGTGCGAACCATTTTATTGGCTATGGCTGCTACAACTTTAACTGTCCTTCTATTGTCTAAATAAGTATAAACGCGTAAGCAAGTGATTGATTCGGCGTCATAACAAGTCAAGAATCTTATTTAGGCTGGAATTTTAGATGGCTTAATAGGAAGTTTTCCATTGAATATCACACTATTCAGGGCAAAATTGAAAGAGGTTACGTTTGCACAGTTAACCTAAACTTTGCAACCCATTAAACCCACGTCTTCATAAACAATGAGCAGACACAATGATAAGTACAACCTTTGTTGCAAAAAAGCCTTAGGCTTACCAAAACCAATACACATTCTCAATATAGAAAGTGGCTCATGAAAGATTTCAGCAATATTTGCAGGATTTCTGTGGTCCCGCAAGGTGCCCATACTTTGTGTATTTAGTATTCATAAGCCAACTGGAGGTCTAATCATTAACTCCTCAACTTACAGAAAAAAAGGAGCCAGTTTGTTTTCTAAAATGGTTACCCTTGGGCTCATTCCTTTGCTTTTGATTGTGCCAAGAACCCTCCACCTGGAATTTTCACGTCGGTGTGTGAGGCCCCTTAGGTCTACAATGCAACAGCTTTAACCAGCATACATTAAATGGAAACAATAAACTGCATTTGGGATATCAGCTCCAGTGACACAACAGGTGTGGTTATAAGACGTTTTTGTAGAGAAATCAACAATCTTATAAAGTTCCAAGCAACCGATGATGTCTGCGTTTCACGTAATGTTTTTTAAAAGGTGTCTGTCACTGCACAAAAGGAATGCGGCATACTTTATGGAAGATTATAGGTAAATATAAGCCAGACATACACGCACGCACATTGATTCAACGTAGCTTCACATGCAACAAGTAGTTGCACTTCCTGCATTAAGCACAAACCAACTCGAAGGAAGATGGATGGCTACCAATTTTTTTATAGATTGAGCACATCGAGCATGGTGGAATGTTGCCATGGCGCTTTAAATCGTTTACAAAAGATTTAAAACACTGAGCGGGATGCCCAGATTAAGTGAGGGGTCAGTAGTATCTTTAGATATTCATTGGAAAAGGTATCAGCTTGATGCAAGTGAATGTTACCATGCCTTGTGGATTTGGGCCTTTTTACCCCCGAAATGTTAAGAAGCCAAAGCTTCACGGCCAGGGTGGGCAAAAACTTTTTGATTGGTCAGTAGCTGGCGCAAAGTGCTGTAAGGGCCACACGGCATAGGGCGTCCTAAGTGCTCATAGCCCAGACAGGAAACAAAAAAAAGAAAATATATATAAAACAATATTAATAAATAGAAGGTTTTTGATAGTAAACAGAAAAAAAATCATTGTAGGCAAAACTAGGCCATCACGGATACCCATCCCATTAATTCTAAGGCATTATTTCCACTTATTCCCTTTAGGAATGAGTGGAGTGGAGCTAGAGTGTTTGGTACACCAAGGTGAAAAGGGCCCCCCCCCCGAATAAAAGAATAAAGGGCCGGTTTCGGTCACTGTGCATTAGTTGTCCTATGGCTGTGCGGAGGCCACAGTAACCAAAATCGCCTTTTTCCAAGAGTCAGCTTAGCTAATGTTTAATAGGCCAAGGACTATTAGGAACGGCAGTGTTTAATGTTTTCAGAAAGCCATGAGAGCACCCTGTGGCGTGCTTCCCGACAACCATGATCTACTGTCATTCCAAAGGAGCGGGAATGGTGCGGGGCGTTAACGAGAAAGGACACAAGTCCCAATGTTCAAATTACTGAATCTTTTTGAGAATACACGAATTGTTTTCCAGTTACTACTGTCAAATAACTAAAGTTTGAACGAATTAGCCTAAATTTGTAGGCGGCTACATTATATTATTACACAATTTCAAATTGAATGGGAATTTCATTTTTGGTTAAGTAATTAATTTAAAGACCAACAATTTGATGGACTGATCTACTATGTAGTTACGAGCAAACTAAACAATAACAACAAATATATAGCCAGACTGCCTGATATATCGAAAGGGAGATATTGTGTTCAGTAGCACAAGCACAATTGTTAGATTTCAGTTGTGAATATTATAAGGTTGCGGTAGCTTTTGTTCTTCTGGAATGTAGGGCGATGCTTTGTTAACATTAAAATGACTCTATTATCACAGCCGTGTGAAGGAACTTTCACATCTCGTGGGAAAGCGACATATACGTCTATTTTGGAACCAGCTGCTTAGACTCTACAAGCCTCATGAGATGATAATTATTCCTGTCCATGGAGCAGTGACTCCATACAGATGTCAGCTGGAAGTCATGGGTTCCGAATCCATCGTCTTCAAGACAATGTCATAGTCAAACAGAGCCTGATTTTCACTCCCAATAAGATCTTCATGCCCTAGGTAAGAAAAAGGATGTGTGATGAAAAGTTTTTGCTTGATCAGAACACAAATTGCATGCACATCCCTAAAAATGAAAGGCAAATGAGTCAAGGACCGAGCAGTTATTACACTCATCGCCTGGTGTGCGGAGATCTGCCTGAAGCTCTGTTATTTGTACATTTGTAATAGCTCATGCCCACACCTACTGGAAATGTGAACACGAGGATCAGAACAGGGAGCTGTTCACCAACGCCGGGGATGGGCAAAACATGTATTGCTCTGCAAGCATGAACTACATTTAATGAGGAAAGGGAGAGCATTTGCAGAACTCAGGTCCAATCCCATAGGACAGGACCCATGTTTTTTGCCCTTTTGTCACTCGCAAATGTACCATTAGGCAAGACCAAAAAACTAATTTGTCCAAAGAATTTGTGCATGATATAATTAAGAATAGAGGTTATATCAAAATCCTAACAAAGTTATCTTGTTCCTGGATTCCGAGGAAAGCAAAGTCAATTTTGCAGGGAAAAACATATCAGAGGAACTGTCTCTCCCAGCTCAGAAGATGCTTTCATGAGACCCGCGTTCCATTTTAAAGAACACAGACATTTGCCGTGATATACAGTATGTCCAAGTATCCTTTTGAGCCAATATTGAGTCCTCTCAAAAACTGGATGCTGAATATGATATGAGACAGATAGATGGCCGTGAGGGGCAACGGCGCTCGAGCAAAGCACACACGATAAAGGCCCATATCTACATATGTGTAAACCACAGCTTAAATAGAGGCAACACACGGGTAGATTGTAAAAAGATTCAAGACAATCAATACAATTGCGCGATCAAATAAGATTGTACTCTTATCTGATTACAACACCTGTGTGTGCCTCATTAGAGCATTCAAAAAGAGCCACTTGAAGGAACTCGATTGAACAGGGTTCCAAACATGTTATGAAAAAAACCAAGTTCAATCTCCAATAAAACTTGCAATGAAAAGAATCTTCACGCAAAGTATTGGTACACCACTCACAAAAAGACCAACAGCAGCCAAAAAAAAAAAAGACTGTCAAGAACCTCTGCCTACACACCAGACTCATGTAAAGGGGCAGTCAGCAACTCTCATCCTGAAATCTGGCTGCGATATGGCTAAAAGCAGTCGAGATGGATTACTCTCTAGATTCTACATGTTCGGATTCAAAGCTGGAAGAAGAGAGAGAACGGATCACCTGGGGTCCCCATTGAATGGAGAATCGATGTGCCAGTGGTACACATTAACTTCCGTTCAATTGATCCCCGAATCAATCACAGCGTGGTGACTCACCACTATGTGATTGAATGGGTCGATTGCACAGGAATTAAAGCTAAGCCTCAACACGTTCGATTTTGGATCAATCGATGCTCGATAGATAATTTTTTCATCGATTGAACGAAAATCAGAGAAATGCCCAAAGGTACGAACGACGATAATTGGTCGATGAAGGCAAAAATCGAATTTTGATCGGACATGTGGAAAATCGTCGCGATATGTGCTAAAAGTTTATAATCGTCGATGTTGTGGTGTTTCTCTGGAATCGATTAGATTAAGATTAGAATAATAACATAGACCATCAATCTGGAATCAAACCTTTAACCAAAAATCAGACGATTTTAAGTAATCTTTTGGAATCAAAATCTCACACAATCACAAACTCAATGTGGGTGTAAAATGTTGAATGACGATTAAGAAACGATTTTCGATAGAACGATTGAATTCCTCGATCTAATCGAGCACGATTGAACACAAAATTGAAAACCGTGATGTGGCTAGCTTACAGTAGTATGGATAGCTAGTCTAAATAAAACGAGAAGAAAGCCTGGAGTTGAAAGAAAGAGCAATAAAAGCAGGTAGGAGTGCCGGATGTTTTCCAACGCTGTAAGACTGACGGCAGCCGGGAAAACAACAGTAGTAAAGTACCCTAAACTTTATAAAATGAGTGTAAAATAAGACAAAAAGAGTGGATTATTGTCATGTCTAAGAATTAGATTCTTATAATAAACAAGGGCCTAAATAAAGGAGTATAGAGGGGGTGCATCAATTTCATTAAAAATAGACAAATGCTTAAATCCATTATTTCAGTCCAAGATGATGGACAATGAAAGAGACCAAAAGACGCGATCTTCATTATTAGATAAAAAGAACTTGAAACATTGAGAACTAGTAGGTGATCCGTGAAACCCCTCCACTTGCCAAACTTCCTCAGTAAACATACAACAAAATAGGAGCCACGCTATGAAAATCAACAGGAGTAAATAGAATGTAACCCCCTAGCTTTTCAAAATGCAAGCTATGAAGGGAAGCATTAAACGGGAAAAGGTCCAAAGAGTTCCCTTTAACTCTTGATGATGGAGAAAACTATGGCAATTTTCATGTTTAAACCTCACTAGACACTGCGAGGTCCTGATTCTGTACCAAAAGTGCCCCATAAACTTCAATGGTAAATATTTCTTATGTGGTAGCTTGTAACTTCCACAAAATATCCGATAGAAGGTTAGTAGACATCATGAATATAATAAATGACTGAAACAAACAATTAGTAAAATAAAAAAAAAAAAGTAATAAAATTAATGAAAAACACAAAAATCAGGGCACAAAAGCTTTGCGCTAGATAAACTAAATCCGCCCAAATAAAGTCTTGGTGCCCATTGAAGTTAACCCTCTTAAACCTGGTGATGGATGGATGGTAAAATCAAACCAGGAAGAAGTGAGGTTAAAAAACTGCAAATGGCCACATCGGGCACCAGAATATTTTGCGATATTAGAATAGCAGCACAGAAAGAAGTTTTCTACAAAAGAAAAACAGATTTCAGCAATTACTTTCAAATTTCACGCCGCCTCCCACGTGGAACGCCACCAATCTCACTCAAGGGGGGGGGGGGGGGAAAGATGCAGGAGACCGCATCATGTCACATCAGAGGACACCGGGAAGCGCAAATCTATAAGTATGCCGAGCCACCTGATTTCACTGGACAGCAACCATCTGTCACAGTGCTAATGTAGCAATAAGCAGCGCTTGCCGAGATGGTGCCGTCCTGAACCGCTAGGGCATTAAGGGAATTCCCAAAAATTAATAACTTATAGATGAGAAATCTATTGTAATGAACAATGAGTGTCCTCCAGCAAATTAATGAAACCATGAACAAAAATGCACTAAAAAAAATTTGTCTCAAAATAATGTAATCTATTAAACCCCTTCTGATGAAAGTATATGCTACAATAAACCACGTTATCTTACTTAAATTTTCCTCCCTTTAGATTATATTGAAGTCATCACAAATGAAAAGAAAAAGTTGATGTTTTGGCTCTATATGAAGCACGGCAGTGTTCCAGGATTCCATGTGTGTTAAAATAACATTGTCAGATCACTGGGAAAAAGTGTATTATGTGGACAAAACATGATTGGGAAGAAAGGAACACAAGAAATACAATAAGTCACTTGTTTTCAGCACTGGTATAGAGTAACGGTAAGGATCTGGAGATACAAATAGAATTAGGTTAGTGGCACAAACAGTGCAGCTTTGTAATTGTGCCAGAGGGGCAGTGCTGTTCTGCATTTAATCAGGACAAGGCTCTTCCTCCTAATATATCAATTCAAATACAATCTGCACATTAGATTTGTAAAGGAACAAAATAGTGCTTAGTAAATGTAAAGTCTCCCTCATACCCTGATCAAAGGGAGTAGTGTATCAGACCTGACCATCACATGACGAAAAAGAGCAGTTATAGAGAAAACTAATTTAATGATGAATGGAAATATAATAATAGCATTTGTAACAATACGAAAGGAAACATTTTAAAAAGTAAATATGCTGGATAATAAAAAAACATAAAAACTAATTTAACACATAGAAAGATTCAAACCTTCAAACGCAGATGCTGTATCCAAGGCAACACCCTCATAATCATAAGCATGAGAAAAAAATCAGGAATGGCTTATTGGCACTGACATAATTACAAAACATAAAACACAAAATATTAGAAGTATTATACTTAATCTCATGGTCCAAACATACATTCACAAAACAATAAAATAACAATACAAAATCACTACGTATTCTAGCATGGATTGTTATTATATACATTTGTGTTTCCTCAAGTGTTTATATATCTAATAATCACTACCATCACATTTGTAGATAATTCCTGACTATTAGCGACCCCATACCGACCCCCCCCCCCCCCCCCCCCTGGTCACAGCAGAGTACAATGTACTCTGCTTAAATTTTCCACCCTCCCCTGTCCACATCGCCAGCATCATCAATGGCGCCAGCAATGTGGGCTGGAAAACTGACGCCCCTCCATTATAATGGAGGTCTATAGCTAGGCTACCCCCCTTTCCACCCTTCTGCATCACCGTGATAACGAAGGGGGTGGTCTCGGAATAGCCCCATGTTGAAACGATTGTGGTTTGTCCGGAGTTTGTCTTTCAAACAATCAACAGATGAACTGGGTTTGTTTCAACCACCAAATATCTCACACTTACATCTAAAGTGATATATGAAGATATACTCCTCTCTGTATCTTCTCCCTGAGGAAGCTGCTTTCAGCGAAACACATTGAAGCAAGCAACACATGGTATAGATTATCACACTCTGGCATATAACGGTACACAGGGCATAGTGCACTTGTGGGGTAACAGGCTACAATCTCACCAATACTTGAAAGCTGGCTACAATGGAGGAGTGCTTGGCGAAGGAACACAAGGAATTTAGAAGCAAATGGGGCCAATTTTACAATGAGATTTTATACATCATTTCTACATATGGAAGATGACACAATGACAAATACACTTGATAAGCTAACCAACAGTTAAAGTGACCTGATCATGAGTTAAGTATAGGGGTTGCTTTTGCTGCCCAAGCTCTAGTACAGGGGTCACTTACTGTAAAGGGTCCTTTAGATTTCTCTGTCAGATTTCCTTTAGATCTCCTTTTGTTTTACCAAAACCATGTAATATGAGGGACTTTCTTAACCATCAAGTCTACTTGTGCTCAATCGCAGAGGACCCAGCACTACATAGTTGTTGGTAGATCTAAAGGGTATCTGACAGAGAGATCTAAAGGTGTATGGCCAGCTTAATGCTAGCCATACACATGCCGATAAGCGGCCGATTTTTAACCTGACCGACGGGCGTGCGCGCTCGCGCCGTCGGTCAGGTTAAAAATCGGCCGCTTATCGGCATGTGCCCACATGGGGCGACAGAACCCTGTCGCCCCACACCTCGGCCGGCCAGAGAACGGACATGTCCGGTAATCTCTGGCCGGCGCGAGCCGATGAAAGCCGATGCCATAAGCTTCAATGAAGACGGCGTCTTCATTGCAGCTTATGGCCGGCACACAAAGGGTGCCGCCGACTGAAGGGGCCCCATAATGCACCGGGGTGCAAACGTGATGACGTCATCACGTTTGAATCTCGGTGCACATCGGGACTAGTCTGCCTGCACACCATCGGCGTGTGTATGGCAGGCATTAGTTTTCCTCTATTAGATAAGGGAAAACTTCACAGGTATGCTCCTCCCATGTATCATTTATACAAGATGTAAAGAATATATACCAAGGCAAGGCAAGTGAGAAATACAAAACTCAATAACTTTTCATCTCTTTACAAAGGAATGTTATTAGTGAGCAATTGGAAGGCTAGCTGAGATACACAGGAATTAGAACATCTAGAGACACACCAAGGTTACCTTGTTCAACACATATTTGCTGCTTTTCTCTTCTTCCAAAACATATCCCCATATCACTTTCTCAGTCTAATGTCCTTATGTGTGTGTTTGATGAATACAATTAAGAACTATATGGACAAAGAAGAAGAAGAAAGAAAGAATATTTCATAATATTACTGGACCCTAATGAATAGGTGCGCTGCAGGTTTAGAAATAATTTTGATTAAATTAAACATTTAACAATAGACCACATAGTGAGTGGTAGTGTGACATCTGTCCATCCTGTTATGGTCATGACTCACAGTACACA
Source organism: Ptychadena robeensis (assembly GCA_036250615.1). NCBI lineage: Eukaryota > Metazoa > Chordata > Amphibia > Anura > Ptychadenidae > Ptychadena > Ptychadena robeensis. The sequence goes on from CM070039.1 coordinate 72,850,961, forward strand.
CAGTGGTCCCTGGGTCCTGCAGAGGTTACCAAAACATAACACAAAAACAATATAGAAAGTGTTCTATTGTTTGATGATTAATCCCTATGTAAATACAGCTGTTCTGACAACAAAAGATAATTAATTAGCTTTAAAGTATAAGTAAACAGTAATAATGAACTTCTTTTATTTGTTCCCTTTTGACTTGTTATACACACAATTAAAGCCATTTTGTTATCTGTTTGACTAATACAAAAAGCTGCTGAAGCTGTTTTGTGTCATGGTAACCTCAATGGGTCTAAATAGCCTTCTTAGCTCTACAGAAACTACCCTTCTCAATGCTGTAGGATTGAGGAAACTGGAAGGGATTCTGAAGTTTAGCAAAGGGCATTTGTTATTTTGCACTGCTGCACACAATGAAACACATCCTAAAATACAACCCTATACATTTCAGGTATTATAATTGAAGGAAGGGAATATTACTCATCAACAACCCTCAAACAGCCTTGTACATATACTATAGATGGCCACAAAAAACTCTTTGGCCATAGTTGAAGGCCAATCCGGAAGGTCAGAGGTGCCCATTACCAAACATCAATTTTGTTTTGGGATGATGCACTCTTTTTTATATGAAGAAACGTAAACTATTCTCTTGTTGTTCATTTATTTCATCCCATCAGCCAAGTTGATGAGAGCTTTAGAGCAGTCTGGCGAATCCAACGAGATATTTGCAATCTGTGGCTAGCCTTAGGCATAGTAGATGCAAGCAGCAGATGCCATGTGAATCCTGCGTTCATGAAAAAATGAGGCGAACTGGAATGTGCTTCATCTCTCCCAGAAAGGACGCCCACCCAGGGGGGCTGTAAACGAAAACTGTTGCGAACCGACACCAAAGCCTCTGTTCACTTTCATGCAACTGCTACTGATGCAGAACGCTAAACAAGATGGACCAACTGGCCTCAATGTGCTACTTGTATCATGGCATTAGGCGGTAACTAATGGTTTTAAGCCTTAAGATAAATACAATTTAGATTTTTATTTTGATTCTGCTTGTATTACCTAGAAATAATAAGATATTTGTATTAAATGAAACAAAAACAGTATAGAGCCGGGGTAGGCAAACTTTTTTCACACGTGGGCCATAATGGTTTTTACAATTTGACAGAAGCGCCGGAGCAAGAGCCTGTAAGGGCCGCCTGGCATAGGTGTCCTAAGCTCTCGTAGCCCAGACAGGAAATTTAAAAAAGGAAAATATATATAAATCAATTTTATAAATAGAGGCTTTCCATAGTAAACAAACATTCAATTGCAGGCCATTCTATTACAGCCATTAGAAGACAGACAAATCCTCCTTTAGGACAGATGTGGGCAAACTAAGGCCCAGGGGCCAAAACTGGCCCTTTAGTCTTTTAATTTGGCCTATTGTCATGTTGGTGTCATGACACTTTGGCTCCCCTCATTCCCTGCAATAAGTGAAGATAACACCCAGAGGATAAATGTTTGGATTGTTTCATAGAGGTCTGCAATAGAATGTTTAATGTTTTTCTTAACAATATCTTGTCCTAGCTATGAGGACTTAAGCTAGGAACACACGGCTCGATTTAAGCGTACAATCTATGTAAATCAATGAAAATTTACATCGATTGTACCAAAATTGTAGCGCGGACACATGGTACAATCGACGATTTTAGTTCGATGAAGAGCTTTACATCGATTGAAAAGTGATCGGACTAGTTGGAAAATTATCGTCGAATTGTACCATGATCGTACTACTTTTTCATTTTCATCGTACAATTATTCGATGAAGTGATAGTTTACTGTTTGTAGGGCATTAATAGCATCGACGATTTTAGTCAATAATCGATGTTCTCTACATCGATATTGTATTACGATTGTATGACACTATATAACGCACACGGTACAATCGATAAAATACCAAAATCGAGGTTCTTCATCTAATCTTACATCGATTGTATGCCTAAATCGAGCCGTGTGTTCCTAGCTTTAGGATCCATATGCCGGGAGGCCCTTGTAGGCTTTTTTCTTCCGGTCCCTTTGTCACATTTAAAAACCCATTGGGGCTCACACTGCTCTAAGAATTATACCCACTTATTCCAGGGAATGAGCGATGGGGAAGCTGGAGAGTCTTTACACCAAGGTGACAAAGGGCCGGTTTTGCCCCCGGGCCTTTGTTTACCCATTGCTAGTGGAGTAAGGGCCCCCATACACCTTTAGATTTCCTTTACCAAAACCATGGCATATTAGGGAATTTCTGAACAAGTCTACCTGTGTTCAATCGCAGAGGACCCTATACTATATAGTTGTTGGAGGATCTAAAGGATATCTGACAGAGAGATTTAAAGGTGCATGGCCAGGTTAAGACATCTGCAAAAACAATATTCCCTGTCTGGTTTAAAGCATAAGTCTTTTCATAGAAACATTTTCATTTTTAGGTATTACTAGATATATGTGCTATTCTACACAAAAATGTCAGATCATTGTAGGTGGCAAGGTGTTTTACATAGCTTCCTGGGGAGGGACATAAAAAGAGTAGGCATGACTTGCCTGTATATGGGAAAGTTAGAAATTGTTTTTTTCTCCTTGTAAAATGGAAAAATGAAAGGTCCTTATGTGCCATAAGTATTGGTATTAAATAAAGCTAATAGTGCTTACCACATCTCTGTGGTCTATGAGTTTTTGAGTATAATAAAACAAAATATTCCAAATGATTTTGATATGTTGCTGGTTGTTAGGTACAAACCACCATATTCTGGGAAATATGATAGATCCTCTGATCAAACCTGTCTAATAATCACATCTTGATCCCTACCAAAGTCACACAGATTTTCAGTTGACAGAGGGCCGTTTTTGGCCCCCGGGCCTTTGTTTATGCATGGCTGGGAACACCCCCAATGATAGATCCTGTCTAAATATCACATCTTGATCCATACCAAAGTCACTTAGTCTTACAATTGACGAATTTTCCTTTCAATACATCTCCCTTCACAAATGACTTTTCACTTATTGCTTAACAAATTCTACCATTGAGATTTATATGATTTCCATTTTTCCATTCAGCGTTTGAGTGTTTCTTGAGATATACCATATGTATGTATGTATGTATGTATGTATGTATGTATGTATGTATGTATGTATATACAGGGAGTGCAGAATTATTAGGCAAATGAGTATTTTGACCACATCATCCT
>CM070039.1:72858683-72885883 GCA_036250615.1 Ptychadena robeensis
CCCCTCCGTTATCTATTCATTAGGGTCCCATTCTGCACAGCATTTAAAAGGTCTTCATGTTGCCATAATACTGTGGTTTTTCAGGAAGGGTCACACGCTCCCCCCTCTCTAAAGCAAACAAAAGCTTTTTGGCTGGCTGGGGAAGCCTAAGGGCAACGATCAGGCACCACTATTAATGCCCCTTAACCCTGCTGTCAGAATCACTTAGAGCCATGATTAGGGGAGAGCTTGTTTTTGTAATAAACCTGCTAGCCAATCAGAGCGCTCTGGCTAAAGCCTGTTGAGGATTTTGTGTGTGTACTAGGTCACGTGTGTACACATTAAGTTGAACAGTGCCAGCCGGGCTCCAGTCCCTGTCAGCACTCATTGTAAGCCGTATTATTCCATGCCTTCTGAGCTGAAGGATCTGAAGACCTTTGTGTTCTCCTGTCTGATATACAACATGTTCCTGGTGGCTGAGCTGCAGGCAGCTTTCTCCTAGCTGGCAATGCCAGGTAAGTCTTAGCTATCATGGAATATGTGCTGTGCTCAACTGGATATTTTTATTTTACACCTACACATGGAACACCTCGGTGAGTCCATAGTCATCAACTGATACCAGTGACTGTATTGTTACCCTGACTTCTATATCAAATGACAAACTCTAGCAACCATAGGTTTGATATGGTTGCAATTCAACCTTTAGACATAAAGCCCCTTAATGATGTGCAGGATAGAAAATTATTTTATCTGCCGACCATGGAATGTTTAATATGGAATGGATAGATCATAAGAGACACCTTTCTGAAATTTTTTAGAATTGAGATGTTAGAAAGTTGGTGGCTGGTGGCTATCGGCTACGTTGACACTTTTTTGGTCCTCAACCTGTCAGTTATCTGTTTGGCAATAAGACTTTTCATTGACACGCTTGCAGAGCAAACCAACAATCACACATTCCTGGTTGGAAAATTGTGCTTTTTGACAGTAAATCACATTCAATGTTATACTGCTCTGGGTATTGAGGCATTAAGGTTTGCATTAAACCGCAAGCCAACTACAGGAATGTGTTTTGTGAACGTTGTTATGTATGGATATGTACTTTGATATTATTACATCAGCATTGTGCTATACCATAACACCAGCCTATTTACCTTAGGGCTTATTCAGTGTGTGTTCCTAGAATTCTAGCAATATGTATGGGTAGAAAAATCACATGTGACATTACCAACTTGGTTAAGGTGGACGCACCAATGACGTCAGTCTGATCTTTGATGGTTTACATTGATTGGTTGCTGTAGGTAACTGTGACTGGAGCTTCTGTATGGTACAAAGCATCAGAACTTCTGTTTTAGGGCTTCACTCCACTAAGGGCTTGTTTCCACTATACGTCGGGACCCCCTCCGCTACACGCAGTGCTTGGCGGTGATCCCGACGGAGCACATAGACCTTAAAAACAGCATCTGCCGAGCAGGTAAGGTCTATGTGCTCCGTCGGGATCCCCGCCAAGCAATACCCTTAGTGGATGGGGTCCTGATGTATAGTGGAAACATAGCCTAAGCATTAAAACCCTGTGTGGAATGCAGAGATTTTTTCAGAAGTGCAGAACCCGTTCATTGATGGCAATGGGGCTATGACAATCTGTTGGACCGAGCCGGTCTCCACATCGACATCAAGGCAATGGAGGCTTAAAGGATGGCGCATCCACTCATAATAAAGTATGACCATCGTGCCCCGGCAAGTTAGTTATACATAAGCCCATTAATTTAAAGGGGCCTCCCTATCCGATGCGCATGGCTGAAAACACGGCCCTAACGCAAAGAAAAAGGGGGGCTTGCGCTCTTTGGATATATTTATATATATATATAGATATATATATATAACGACTGTCACTTATCAACATAGAACTGTCACAGAACTTAAAGCAATGTTACCCCCCAGAGTTAAAAAGGGTGCTGATGGCTTTCCAGATAACATGATATCAGAGGAAAGCATGGGGAAGGAGACCACACTGAGCATTTTGCCTTCTGCACTATGAAATTACAAAGAACAGCAGTTTACAGGTGTAATAAATCCTTGTCATGGACTGGTCTCCCTGCTTTCTACTAAGGGAGACAAACCAGGATAAAATGACTCTCCTAATGAGACATGGAGCCGCAGGCCTCATCTAAGGCCTTTGCCCCTCCGGGCGGCCTGGACCCGTGTCTGTAAACAGATCTGAGGATTAAAGTCCTCTCTGCAACCTAGTAATCATTCAAGCATTTCTAATCGCTAAAGGCTTTGGACGGATTGGCTGCTTCGCTTGAAAATCACTGTGTTTGACTTGTGCGGCTGAATGTCCAACTTTATTAACCCCTCGTGTGAAAGGTGCCTGCAAAGATGGGCATTGAAAAAGCAGAAAACCCTTTAATTTAGCTTTGTCATAAAAAGTGAAAAGTTCCAGGTGATGGTGCTGTATGATACAAGGCTACTGGTTTTAGGTCTGTACTGCCCTTAGTGCACCGTCACATGTGTGGGTGTTAATGTAAGTATTGTGGTGTGATACAGCAGCTCAGTTACTTCAGAAGTGCACCCCAAGTGTGGAGCCACCGCCTGAAATTCCAGTTCTTCTGCCATGTTGCTTCCCTGGCTTCTATACTTTCTAAACGGGTGACCCAGTACAACCATCCAAAAAAACATATATATTTCAGGTCAAAAGCGGATCAACATGGCATGAAACTAGAACTCACTTCCTCATGACACTCATTAAAAAGCTTTTGCTAGGGGGGGAAACTACTTTACTTTCCATTTACTGAATATATGTTCTAATATTCTCATTCAGATAAAATCCTACAACAAAGCAGATAAAAAGGGAATAACCATATTTTTTTTAGACTATAAGACACACTTTTTTACCATTAAAATCAATGGGAAATTGCATCTTATGGTCCAAATATGTAAAAAAAATTATATATATATAAAAAATTTTTTAGCCCCAACCATCCTAGGAGCAATAGCTATGCATCCCAGGAGGCAAACAATTGTTCCATCCTCCCCAGCCAAGCCAAAAAGCCACTGCCAAGAAGAGATCTTATCTACATTAGCAATAGCAGTACCCACTCACTAGACACACTGGCCAACTTATGGAAAGAAACATTTTGCAATAGGTAGCATTAGTTTTGTATTTACATTAATATTCATTGCATATAGCATTGCAATAAATAAATGTTGCTACACAGACTCATATCTCCTCCCATATGTTAATAACGCTCATAGGTAAGTTGTTTTGTGCAGGCGCTCTGGGGATAACACCCCTATGAAAGGAGTATGGGGCAAAAGCCCAAATAATCGGCATGTTGTGCTCACTGGGCGGTGTAAATAAGCTAATAAAGAATAACATCCTGCTGTGAGAGTTGAAGGGTTTACAAATAACTACAGGTTTAAGAATGTGAGAAATTTATACTGTAATTTAAAGGCAAGTAATATTTCAGTATATTGCAATGGGTAGCAGGCAGAGAAGGGCCAAAGCTTTATGGACAAAAGTTCTTTATTCGCCTATCTTCTATCCTCTATCTTTATTCCAAGGATAGAGGATAGTGACCAAAAGACAAGGCTTTGGACAGCTTGTCCAGATACCAGTTACTATGATAATGTGACAAATTACCTTCTAATATTGAAATTTCAATACAAGTCTATACAACGGTCCAAAATAGAACATCGCATCACGGCTGAAAGAACACTCTAAGTAATCTTTAACATCTTTCTTTTTTGGCAGACCCTCCTTTCAGTATTCTGTCAAGCATCTTCCTTATGGAAACCTGCTGTAGTGGTGCTGTATTAATATTTCATTAAATGTGGATTACACAATCATTTTAGATAAGCAGGAGGAGAAGTGAAGGAGCAAATGGCAAGGTCACTAGCCAACAGGTGCTTCAGCATGTTTTGGGTAGTAAAGTCTTCTTCTGGTCATACCATCAATCGCCTTTACATAGGAAACAGCCAAGTAGACCATCATACCTACATTACTATCAACCCCTGCTTTATAACCATATTAAGCGTTAGGGCTTGGTTGCATTAATACATGTCAGAAAATCCTGTGCAATATAAAAGTGAAAAGAGTAAAAAGCTGACAGAAACTTTTCTGACTTCTCTGGAATAAGTAAACATCAACTGAAGTCATCGCACTGGGCTTACCTGCATTACTCCCTGAGAAAATATCACTGTGGGATGTAAAAGGAGGAAGGGCTGTGTGTATTGGTAGAAAGCTCTTATTTGCAGACTGGCAACACTAAAGCTGTCCATACACGGGCAGATTCTCCCTTGATAGTTGAGGGACAGACTCCAGTGTGATGACATCATATTATGATGTTCTCATGCTGCAGCCCGACCCTCAGAGGATCGGCAGACACCCTTTGTGTGCAAGCCATTGACTGTCGTCCACATCCAAAGTAATGGGATCGACCGGGAATATACCAAACTGTCGGATCACTATGCGATCTGACATGCGGGGGGGGGGGGGGGGTGGTCGAGTCTCGCCATGGGCTTTCGTGCCAATAATAGGGAGGAAGCATGAAAAAACCCACCACGGTGATACGGGCTGTGAATGAGCAATTTAGGAATATAGATCCGGCACTCTGCGCTCACTTCCTGGTCAGGGTCAGCAGAGCAAGGCAGGACGTCACAGAAGCTTTGATTTGTTTCCGTGAACATACTGCTTTGAAAAGTCCCATTAGAAGATCCCTGAACGCCCCAGCGGCACCCTCGATCATTGACCCCTCCTGTGTTCATGTTTTGGGCTCACCACGAACCAGGAAGTTAATGGGACTGTGTGGTAATCGTGTTAAATTGCTCATTACAGGAAGCGTTTTTGAGAGTTTTTTTTTACGGCATTCCTCCCTATTATTGCCTTTCTAGTCCATTCATGAAACAACAAGATTTCTGTAGTAGGCTCCACTTTAGTCTCTAGTGTTTTCAAATCAACTCTGAGGGATGCTGTTTTCCGGTATGTTTGTTTATGTGTGTGTGTGTGTGTGTTGTGTGGGGGGGGGGGGTTTATGGACAAGCAGTGGTGTGACTCTGTATATGCTGCCAATGAAGAGTAGATCAAATATTAAAAGAGCATTATAGCGTTGTCAGTACAATCTTGACTGCAATATAAGAGGGTTCAGTTGGGTTTTAAGTTCCACAAATGGAATGCAAACATAGATTTTAGGATGACTGACTGTCACTTCAAACAAGATGCTAACAGGACTCGGCAGGCTTTCAACAAGCACTGAAACATCTCACTGCAGCCTGCTCACAGTCAAAGCAACTGGACTTGCTGAAGAAAACACATTTCCCTAGTCATCCAACTGGCATTGCTACTTAAAAATTCCATTCCCTAGCCAGTTGGATGACTGGTGATATGTGTTCAAGAAAACTTGAATGTGCTTTGACTTACTACAGCAGATATACTTTGATCTGTGGTCTACAAGGAATAGTAATCTCCAATAACGTACGTTTACACGCACCAAGATGTTTTATAGAGGCTTGGTATACAGTATGGAAGTGGACAGAATCATATTATACGATTTACCCAACAGTTGATCTCAATAGGGTATAAACATCTGCTTTTCCTCCTACATGTGCTCTATATGGATGGCGATGGGTGTATGGCATCTGAGACGGCTTTGTTACCAGATGAAAACAGGGACTGGGCCCCTAAAACTACAGGTCGCTACATGCATGTCTAATACCTGGGTGAATAGAGGAACCCTATTTCTTGATTATAGTTGACTGGAAGCAACTCTAACTAAAGGAAGGATTATTTTTGGATTGGACATCCATAAATGCCTATAATTTCCCCCATTCTCCCTTAAGCAGGCCATACACGGGTCAGATTTTCAATCAATCGACTTAAAACGATCAATTTTTTAGTCGATTGATTGAGAATTGAGTTTTGCCCACCTGGTTAAATCGACTTAATCCGATCAAAATTGAGTGAAAATTCAGTCGTTTTTTGATCGGACTGGATGGTAAATTTTGATCGGTCGATTGAAAATTGGTTCCGTATTTTGAGAACCAAGTGTGGTCAACCAATTTTTGATCGATTTTTCGACCTATTCTACCTCACTTCTGATTGAAATTTTAATCGGACTATTTTGGATCGATTATTTTGTGGATTGAAAAAAAAAAATCGATAAAAAATCTTGTACTACATATGGCCCATGATACAATCGACATACAATTTTATACTGACTTAAAAATTTATCGTTTTAAGTTGATTGATTGAAAATCTGACCCATGTATGGGCTGCTTAAGGCCTTCAAACCGCCTCTATGCTTAAGACAGACCCAATCAAGGTTTATATCCAGTTTGAAGATAACAAGTTGTGTCTAATGCTGGCCATACACAGGTCGATACCCATGCAATCAATCCTCAAATTGATCTCCGCATTGTGATGTCACCACTCTGCTCGATCGCGGGTCAAACGAATGGTCACTGTGTTAGACTCCGCCCCCTTTCCCTTTCTGGGAGATGATCACAAGCTGCGTGCTGTGAAGTGGGGGCCCTCCTTTGCTTGTCAGATTGACCGGGATTTACGGACATGTCCTTTCACGGTTCGATCAATCTTTTTCAAGCAGGATTGATTGATCCCGCTTGAACAAAGGCTGAACAGCTTGATTTTTCAATAGATTCAAGCGAAATCGAGCGCTGTTAAAAAATCAAGCCGTGTATGCCTGCCTAGCTTAAGTAACCTATTTTCCTGATGAAGTGACAGTACGTTGTGAAACTTGTTGAAGAAATGGAGAGGACTTCATATCTGTTTTTTTGGAAGTGTAAATTGGGCTCTAATAAGAAACATATGATTACATGGATGTTGGGTCACAAGATATATTGAAATATGTGATTTTGATATGTACATATGGTGCTAAATAACTAGACTTCTTTGTCTTAAAGGTCTCATTTATGCCTTTAGGTAAGGTTAAGGTAATTGACCAATAATATAACAGAATTGCATTTTGGGATGTTGGCATGTGACTTTCTTCATAGAGAAAAGCCCCCTTGCTGTCTCTCTATATGAACATTTATTGGCTAAGGTCTCTTTTCACTCGGTGGTCTCGGCACTCCACACCTGCACCGCCTCTCTAAGCATGAAAGAGACAGCCAACTATTACAAGCATTGCCTGTGTACAGACAGCTCTGAAGGTAGCCTGGAGGTAGCGCATTTTGACTGCGGAAGCACATATTTTGCATAGTCTGGAGCCCGGCGTCCTGCTTCAGCTATGCAGAGGACTGCAGAAACAATATTGACTTATTTAAACAGCGACAAATTCCTCCGGGATTCTGTAGTCTTCAGCAGAGACAACAGTGCGCAGAGCAGAGCATGCCTGCTGTTCAGCTGAGCTATGAATATTTGACCCGAGCGCTTCAAATGTTTGCTTAACAAAATGTTTCCAAGAATGCCTTTTGTATGCATGCAAACAACACCATAGTACATAGGAGAGTTTACCCATTTACGGCATATAGTTATTGGGGATTACCAGGGAAAACTACCCATTTTTCTTGACTTCTCCTCAGGTATGACATAGATGACAACCCAAAAATATACATTGAAAAAAAAACTACCTGCAGTTACATGTTTCACCAGCAGGGGGGGGGGGGCATCATTATAAATATTAGGGAGAATTATATTTTTAAATATATATTATTTATAAAAATATAAGGTGCTTATCAGCATTTCCTATTATAAATAAACAACAGTATAGCTAAAATAGGATACAAATAAAAAGCCTATTAAAATATAAACAAATTATTTCACTGCAGTACCCTATTCTAGCACTAGATGTCTCCAGTCTGATCATAAAAATTACTTCCCCTGAGCCCAGCTTAATACTGAATACACCTTGGTGACTGGACAGTGAAAAGGGAAGCAGCAGCATCTCATCTCCTATTCGATCATAAATTGACTCCATGTATTGCTTGTCTCAACTACCTGCTTTTTAAAAAATATATATATTTATCTATCGATGTATTAATGATTACAGAGCTGCATTAATATAAGTCCTTTTATATCTGTCTGCCGAGTTCAATTTTAATGGCTCTTCCTGTTTGCTTATGAAAAGGTTCATAAGTGTGATATATGTTATCACTATAAGGATTTCAGAAACAGTCTTTAAAGGCTTGTTCTCCTATATATGTTCTAAAGGTGGGCATACACAGGTTGATTTTCCAATCGATGAACCCTCGAGCACAGCTTGACCTTCGTGGACTTTGTGCAACTGATGCCATTCGATATTTTGGATGGGGACCGAGCCAATCCAAAGTAATGGTAATCAAACAGGGATTCACCAACATGTTTGTTCCCTGTTTGATCGGGTGGCCACACGATTTGAGAACAATCATGTGAACCCACATGGCGATCGATTGTGCAGGAATCTATCAAAATATCAGCTCATGTATGGCCACCTTTAGAGACTTGCACTGCTTTCCCAGATTTACATAGCAATCCAGATATTCAGTTGTAAAAGCTGAACGGATGTATATATTTGCAAACAGATAAACATATTTATATTAGAAGCACTTCCACCGTCAATCTAATCTGAAGTATCATTAGTATGCAGGAGCTGGAAGTGAAAGCTGTCGAGGGTGAAATATATAGAGAACCATTATTGACTTCTCTTTCTGGCTGTCTTCAGGACTTTCCTGGTCACTGACCCAGAACACACCTAGAGATATGGATGCTGACTTCTTACATTTACTGTATACGATTTGTAGTCTATGACTATAAAGTGCAAGAGATAGGCAACTAGAATATTTAAATAAAGACCTGAAGTGTAATAGGTGCAATTTAGTGCTAAACTCCAGACAGATAAAAAAAAAACATCAGCAGGCATTCAAATTATTCATTATTATGGCTACATGTACACATCGACCGGCGGATGCCACTTGATTGACCTATGATGGGGTCTTTTTTTTTTTTTTTTACGACCCCGAGCACCTGCACAATTTTACAGGCACTCATGTCGTTTCTGTGCAGCTGCGTGACGTTTTAGGGCCATTTCACACTATATGCGTTTTTTCAAGGCATGCATTTCCGCATATATGCAAAAACACATGCATTGTTGACATTACATATGCGTTTTGCATTTTTGAACAAATGAATGAAAAACGCAGGAAAAGTGAATCAAAAATGCATACAGCAGTGAGTTTAAAAAAAAAACACATTCAGTGTGAATGGTAACATTGGTTGTCGCATGCAATAAAAAAAAAAAACGCACCACAATGCATACAGTGTGAAATGGCCCTTATGGGCTGCTGCGGACTGAAAGCAGCCCGGGAAATGACAGTGTAAATTTAGCTTAAAGCTAGCAATACATGGTCATTAAATCGATATTAGATCTTGATCTTTTTCATGGAATGTTTATCATAATCAAATCTAGTAGTAGTACCACATGGAGGGTTTGATCGGAATATGACTAAAAGCAAAGGTTCTACAATGAATGTAAAGAAGCGGTCGTTTCCTAAATGATTAATCAGCGTGCCATGAACATTCACTTGATCGTTTAGGAATTGAATGCGCCCTCTTTGAACGATCAACCTAAAATGGTCAAAATCGAACATAAAAAACGATCGAATAGGGATCTGTCAAATTACAAAACAAGGGAGACCAGTAACTGGTATAGATCCAATACTTGTCAAGTATTTTTCTGTTCGATCCCCATTTGTGTACAGGGTGACCCTCAATCCTCATCCAAAAAATCGTCAAGGGATCGATTACCCAGGGTGGTACGCATCGATTCCCTGAATGATCGGTGAACGATCGTTCGGCATGGTGACACCACGTTACGATGGATCGTTCAATGATCGAAGGGGAATATACAAGTGTATAGCTAGCTTAGTTCACTTTTAGTCCATCAAAATAAAAGCAATTCTATACAATTAAACAGACTCCTTTATTTAACAGGACAATTGACATACAGCTTTGCATAAAGGATCCCATACACGGGTCGATTTTTCACCGTGCGCATTCACGATGAACAATCGAGTTCTTTCAACCCTGAATGATCATTCAAACAAGATCGGAATCAACTAAAAATCGGGTCGGACATTGAACTAACATGTTGGGGTTTTCTTGGGTTGATCGTTCGGCAATCAAATTACATGGTGGACCAATAGCTCCCTATGCAGCAGCCAATGGCCGATTTTGTGGAATCAGCCATTTTGCAGATCAGTTCATGTCCAAATTGATCACCCAAATCGGATTCCCAAGGTGGTGTTCCATCGATTCCCGATCCTATCATTCGCCGATTCCACTATGGTCGTGAATCAATAGGACGCGATCTGTGATGAATCGACCCGTGTATGGCTACCTTTACACATATAGGAGTCCTGGGTACCATCTCTGTGTACAAGGTCATACCTACAAAGATCGATCATGAAGTATAAAATCTCGCAGCAATTAATCAGACCTCACCTTTCATTTTCCTACCCGTGGCCAATTTTGTAAAAAGAAAAAAAACGATCGGCTGCTTTTGATTTCTCGCATGGCTGCTTTTAGTGTTACTTTATTAAATAAGCCTGCTGTTGTTCATGGAAGTGATGCACGTTTTGGCAGGGCTTTGCCTTTGAAGACAGGCTGTTTCTGGAGAAGTGTGCGTGACGCATGTGCTGCACATTTCTCGAACAGGAAATGGGTGAGAGAGGGCGTCAAAGCAGCCCAGAGAGCATCAGGCACCTGTGTGTCTGTCTCTAATCTCATCCCTGCGTATCAATGTAACGAGCCAACCTCCATTCTTGTAAACAGTCGTCAGGGAGTGGCTAAGACAGCCTGCCAAGAGGAGCTGAAACTTTGTGAGCGGAATACGAGCTGGGGAAAACAAGTGCAACTCGTGTGTGTGCATTTTTGATGCCGAGATCATGAAGCAGCAAAGTCAGTTCGGAGAGAAACAATGCTCAGGAAACGTATGCGCTTCCTTCCTCGCTGAAACTTAACGGGCGCGCGACGGATCTTCACTAGAGCGAGGAATGTTCGGAGAAAGGTAGGAGCTCTTTAATAACCAACGTTCGCGGTAGATCATTCACTATCGAAGGAATGCGTTGCATACCGAGACATTACTCGTCTACTACTCACTCATTGAGTGCCGTCACTGTCCCCTCTGGCAGTACATCAGATAATCAGCGTTACAGACAAGTACACAGAGCTTTCATTTGTTGGATGGGAAGATGTTCCTCTGATCTTTGAAACTAGAACTTTGCCAGGCTGGTTGGAAAGTACTGGAGCTCTCGCTTGTTTGTATTATAGGACAATGTCATAGGGGTTCAAATTTCTGCTTTGGCAACAATGACATTGTCATTGATCTTTGTTCTGCTTTACTAAATAATAGATGTAAAAATTGGGGCAAACTTTGCATCAAAGAATTCATATTCATTTGAGTGGTCTCGAAACATTGGGAACATTTTACTCATACTTGGACCACTTTAACTGCTGTATAGGCCATATATATATATATATATATATATATATATATGAAATGCTAGATGACCTTGCTAGTGATAAATTCCATGTTAAAGTCTATTTAAGTTTTTTTTTTTTTATTTATTGTGTGGTCAAAAATCTTACCCAGCACACTAACGCTCTCCACACACCTTTAGATTTCTGTCAGATTTCCCTCAGATCTCCTTTTGTTTTACCAAAACCATGTTATATGAGGGACTTTCTAAAGGAGGGTTTTTTCGTCCAATCAATGAAGAACGAATGATTTTTTGGTTGATTGAACAAAAATCTAGAATGGCCAATGTGTTTGATAGATACATTTTGTTCGATCTTAAACAAAAAATCGTTCAAAAGGTCATCGAACATGTTGGTAAATTTTGATCGGTTGTAGTAATTCTAAATGTATTTTCATTCGATATCGGGATGAACGAACAAAAAAATCTAATGTTACATTCGATAAATGGACGAATGATGTACGACAAAAAAATCTATCAAAAAATTGAATCGGCAGTTGATCGAACAAAAAATCTACACGTGTAAACCCACCTTTAACCATCAAGTCTACCTGTGTTCAATCAAAGAGGACCATTTACTACATACCGTAGTTGTTGGTAGATCTAAAGGATATCTGACCGAGAGATCTAAACGTGTATGGCCAGCTTTACCTTGATGGTTTATAGACTACAATGGGGGAAGGAACTCAACTACTATAAAGCGTTCTTGCAATACTTTCTTACCCACTGGTTGATACATATAGAGGAAGCATGGATACAGAGTCAGGTGTTCCTTCCCTTCTGTGAACCATGATGTACAATTAGAGCTAAATATTGATGTAGGTGTGGCTTCTAATTTAGACCTTACATACTAATTATTGCCTAAGATAGTAAAAGTCATGTACGGTAATATAGATAGTACATTACACTAAATTGTGTTTGGATACCTTGTGAAATATTCCAATTATGTTAGACGTAAGGCACAATGCAATGCGGTAGAACAGGATTGACATACAATGATAACTGCTGAGTCCAGCCGTATAGGAATTAATAGGAGGCTAACGAATACAGACATAGGAGTCATTATTTTAATAAATATGATGTGATTCTTTGATCTGTCTATGATTCTGCTGAACAGCCAGCACAGATTTTCAGTATTTAGCAGGATTGGCATCGCAGGGTTAATTCCTGCTCCTGATGGCCTTGAAAGTCTGCTTTGTATATTGAGAGCCATACAGTCAATAGTCTTCTACACATGATAGAACACATCTACTAATTATTATCCTTAGACCTAAAGCCTCCTTCTGCATCAAAAGAAAGGCATCTTCTTTCCCCGATACAACTAAGCCACACACATAACCATATATTATAATAGAAAAAAAGTTTAAAAAATGTTGTTCCATAGCACTTTTTCTGTGAGATAAGAATCCCACCACCCCACGCACATCAATGAGCTTTGTGTGGCCATGTGAACCTGTTTGCTGGTTCATCAGTTGGCCTATATTTAGAAGGCATGAACCAATGCATACTGGGAATGTGCCATATGACCTACTGTCTTAAAGATGCTTCGACCAACCACATCTATCTTAAAGATGTGTTGACCCATCCCCATCTACCTATCACAAGTAGGCCCTTGGCAAAGTTACATTTTTTTCTCTGCCTAAAGCGCCCCTCCTCCCAAGGACATCACGATGCGTGGGCGAATGACCATACGTGATGACGTTGTCACGCATGGCTTGTCATTTCGAGAATCAGCACGGACTCATTGTGTGCCGGCATATACTTTGGATGGTCTGGTCTGGACTGGTCTTTGGCCGATTGATCTTTGGAGTGCCCAGGATCAGTTGCTCCTAAGGGGGGCTTTATACATAAGCAGGCTTTGACAGGTTACGTTGTACAGGATTTTAGCTATTTGATAAACATGAGAAAAAGAGATTCAATCAGTGATCACTCAAGACAAAAAACAATAGCAGACCTAAGCAGGGAACGCACATGAAGATATGGGCCAGATCGATGGCTGCTTTAAGCGCCGTGCACGCTCACAGCCATCTATTCATCTCTGTTTTTGAGCGGGACCAATCAATCCTGCTCAAAAACTGAGATATCGGACCTCCATGAAAAGCATCAGCTGAGCTGGAGAGAGAGAGCAGAGCTGTCTCCCCAGCTCCTCCGATATCTGACAGCAGGGTGATGACGTAATCACGCTGCTTTATTGCTACAGTCACTGTATAGTTAGTACTGCAGAGATAATATAAATGAGTAATAAATAGAAGAGATCTTATAAATGGAAAGGAAGACACAAGAAAAGACATTCACAAAGCAATGCCAGAAGAAGCTGTATGCTCATGTATCTTACAACCACAAGAAATCCAGAATTACTCAAGATCCAACTCCAATATGCCATAAAACCCAAACATATAGTGATAGTTCCTTATAGAACAACAATGCTCTTTTAATGAGACACCTTTGCTTATAAAGCACCTGCTCTGGACATTGAGATCCACCCTCCATATTTTAACCTTTTTATATAATGAAAAATAAAAACAAACAGGTTAGATAGACAGTACAGATGGCTCAATTCTGGATTATCATTATTATCACTTAAGAGTGGATTTACCCTTTCCATTTTTGCCCAGACCACAATACTGTTCCTAGGCAGGACAGGAGGCCACAAAGGTAAAGTCAAAGAGCAATGTCAATGATCATCTAGGACATCTCTATTAATACTTGAAGTGTCCCTTATCCAAACACTATGATATGATATAGAACCCCTGACCATCATACATCCGCTTCACCCACCAGGGAACTTGTTTATTTCGGAAGGAAAGATGGAAATGATATGGGTTCCTTGTGATACACGCAGCAGACGTCATTCCTCTCTCAGATCGTATGGCAAGAGCTTCTATGCACGCATTAAATATTTACCATTGTAGATGCATAATTTAATCTCACACAATCGTATCTTTGATGTGGTTTATTGGTAAGCCGGTATACAAAGTAGATGTAACAAAATATGTTTTCTGCTTTTCTGAGTAATTATTAGTGCGGTTAGCGCTGTGAAATCGCTAAGGTCTTCACCAACTTGTTGGTTGACGATGCCTTGCAGCTGTTTGACTTGAATGGTCACAGTTGTTGGGTTTGTGCTGGATAAAAGACGATGTACTCATATATAATAAACCTTCACCATATATCAACCGCTGACTAAGTCTTGAATGATGTACTGAATGACGTGATCTATTTTTTACATCAATCCATCCGCAACACCACCAAATTCCTATTAAAATGAATAGGCATTTATCCGAAAAATATTAGCGGATCTGACAAGCTGTTTTCCTGTGTAATTATCATTAATGGCCACTAACTATGAATCATCTTTACTAGCAGACAAATTAGCAGAATTAAAAATGCCGTATTTACTCTAACAACAGGAAGAGGCAGTGCTGGGGGTCAAATAGGTTCATTCATAGCTAGAAACGTAATGCTACTTACAACCTTACTAAAGCTAGCCACACACGGTTCGATTTTGGTTCAATCGATGCTCGATTAGATTAATTTTTTCATCGATTGAACGAAAATCGAGGAATGCCCACAGGCAGAAAATCGAATCTAATTTTGATCGGACATGTTGGAAAATCATCGTCGATTGTGCCAAAATCGTTTTATAATCGTCGATGTTTGTGGTGTTTCTCCTGGATCGATTAAATTCGATATAATAACATAGACCACTTCAATCTGGAATTCAAACGTTTCAATACCAAAATCGACGATTTTAGTAATATTTTGGAATTGAAATCTCACCACAATCGCAAACTCAATGTGGGGTGTATGTTGATGCGATTAAGATCAATTTTCGATTAGACGATTGAATTCCTCGATCTAATCGAGCATCGATTGAACAAAAATTTAACCATGTGTAGCTAGCTTTACTTAATTCGTTCTGAAACGGTGTTTTTAAGTCAAGTTGGTTGTAAGTCGAAACCATTTTGCCCCCCAAAAATTATGGAAATGGCAATAATCATCCCAAATGACCACTTACCTAACATTTTCATAGCATAGGAATTCAAGTTATACCATGTTGTTTTCTTTCCGTTTTTCCTAACTTTTTCTTGGGGGGGGGGGGCATTATGCACTGACAATCCACCAATAATGTATGATTTTCCTCAATACTGTTCTTTCTACTGTGTGCTCAGTGCCAAATGCACAGACACCTGTGGGGTCCTTGCTTACACCCTGTGTATGCTCATACAGTATATCTGGGCTTAGAGGCAAGTTTCTGAACACCTGTGGGGTCCTTGCTTACAATCCTGTGTATGTACTGTGCATGCTCATATAAAGCAGGGTACTCACATGTAGACCGATGGCCTCTTCGAGCGCCATGCACGCTCACGGACATCTATTTGGCCCATAGCATATGCGGCCATCCCAGTTTTCGAGCGGGATAGATTGGAAAACAGGGATATCGGACATGACCATTAATCACGGCAGATGTGCGTTGCTTTGTATGGAAACCGCAGGTCTTCATGCAAAGCATCGGCTGACAGCAGCGTGATGACTTTATCGTGCTGCTGCAGGGAACATTGACGTCTGTTCCCTTCCTAACTGGATTTAGAGGCAAGTTTTTGTCCACCTATAGGGTCCTTGCTTAAAACCCCATGTATCTTCTGTGTATGCTCATTTATCTGAACACCTCTGGGGTCCTTGGGTGTAACCCACAGGAATTACTGTACACTGGCTTCAGGTTGTAAGTCAAATCTTCGGTCTTAAGTCAAAAGGGTTCACAGTAGCAGGATCGGTTTCCTATAGATTTAGCCATTAACAATGATTTCCATTTGTATCCATTCAATCTTGAGATTTGCAAAGATTTGCAACATAACTAATGAACAAAGGATAACTATATTTTTGTATGCTACAGTTAGGTAATTCTTACAGTTCTTGTCCTAACCGCAGCCTGTGATTGGACAATATGAATAGAAGCACCTACCTGATGAGCCCCAAGTTGTTATATGGCTCCTAGCTGTCAATGATTTGAAAGGACAGTCCCTCTTTTGAAACAAAATGCATCCATCTCTTTTTCCACCATTATTATCCAACTTTTGATGTCTAAGTGAGTTTTAAAAATATTTTTGTTAGAAAAGTGAATATAAAAGGCTGTGAAAGGTAACAATGACTTGAGGATTCAACATTATAAATGAGTCATATGTTTGGTGGGCATAATAGAAATGTGTGCTTTTACTACATAATTTGTGATAAAATCTGTCACTATTTCCATGGAAAGTTGGGACTTCAGTTTCTTATACATTGTGTTAGTAAGCGTTATGACATTTTTGGTTGGTAGCAGTTGGATATGTAGTTTATTATATTATTTCTGATTTAACCTGCTCTTATTATGTCTTCCACACAGCTCGGCTGGTGACCAGCTAAGACGCCACTGACTGGCATCACTATGTGGAGTTGCGAAGATTTTAACTACACTGACAACATTCAAGACCAGCGCCTCTGCCATGATTTCCACCTCGTCCTCTTTGTCTTGTCCATCCTCTACCTCATCATTTGTTTTCCAACCGGTCTCTGCTACAATGTTCAGCTTGTGCTGGTTAATCTGTATAACAAGGCAACTATGACCATGCCGGATGTGTACTTTGTAAATATGGCAATTGCAGGTCTCATCATCAATGCTGTGGCCCCGGTGTACCTTCTTGGACCAGAGTATACCAAATGGTCACTTTGGAGTTTTGGCAATGAGGTTTACATTACTCTGCTAATTCTCTTTAATGTGTCATCTTTGGTGATCATGTATTCCACAACTTTGCTCAGTTTGGATTATTACATAGAATGTGCGCTACCGAGAACTTATATGTCAAGTGTCTACAACACCAAGCACGTCTGTGGCTTCATTTGGGGTGGAGCAGTATTGACCAGCTTCTCTTCTCTCCTCTTCTACATCTGCAATCATGTATCCACGAAAATAATTGAGTGCTCTAAGATGCAGAATCGGGAGGCGGCTGATGCCATAATGGTCCTCATTGGATACGTGGTGCCAGTTCTTGCTGTACTGTATGCTCTGGTCCTTATTTTACAAATTAGAAAAGAGGAAACTCCCCTTGATCAAGATTCTGGAAGACTGGATCCATCTGTACACCGGCTTTTAATTGCCACTGTTTGCACACAGTTTATTTTATGGACGCCATATTATGTGACGCTAATGGTAAACACATTTACAGACATTCAGGTGAAGAACACCGACCACCGTTTCATGAGAACATTTCACTTCATCGAGGGTTTGTCAAGCTTTTTGGCCTTCTCAAGCAGCTTTGTCATGCCGCTACTACACAGACACATTAACAAAAACTTTCACAGTAAACTTCAGAGACTGCTTAAAAAATTGCACTGTGGCAATGAAGGTTGTGCCCATGAACGCACTGTGGTTCAGCAGGTGATGACTTAACGACAGATGGTGTTACAGTAACATGGTTCCCCATCGATCTAACCTCATCCATGGTAGTGGATGAAAGGTGGATGCTATTGTTTAAGCTCTGAGCCTTAGCACGACCACATTGCAAATATCATACTGCATGTCATGTGATTTTCTATTCTTGTTTAGTCATGATTAGCTACGGAGACTAATATATACTGACATGTTTGACATTTGCGCTGAGCCTCTTTGGTGAAGAGGAGACCAAGGAGCAGTGCTGGAGTTGAGTTTAAATGGTGGTGCTGATGGTGGGAACAGTGGATTTCAAGCAGTGCCAGGAAATAGTGCCAGCAGGGTTTTGCTCAAACCTACTGAGAAAGACCTAAGCATGTATGTATGGTTTACCACAACTCCCAAAACCCAGCCATATATTTGCTTACCAATGTTTTGGCTTATTCGTGTATTCCACTGACATTTCCTTGTGAAGTTTAAGGCAAAGACAATGAACCAAAACGTGGGGGTGGCGCGTTAAAATGCATATGCACCCAAAATGAGTTTCCCTATTTTGGAATAAAAAGCAATGCTGTTCTATCCCCTGCTAAGATGAGATCTTCACCAACCCTGGAACAACTTTCAAGGCCTTAACATTGCTTTTCAGCTATTTTGTCACTATTGATTTTCTTGGGCATTCCTTTAGAACCCTACTAAAAAGCTGAGAACAAAGACATATGATAAAGCCTCTATTTCATACGAATTTCATACAAATATAGAGACTTTAAAGGCTGGGCACAATAACTTTGTCCTCAATGCCTAACTAAGCTGGTGAAATCACTCAGTGATGGACTACCAACTATTTATACCAGAGGATGCCTTTTTGTTGGCTGTGTAAAGTACCATTATATCTGTAAAACAAAAATATTGTTAGCCCAATGATGCCTATCAAATGTTACACCTGAACCTCTGGTGAGAATTCATTAGTAGCCTGTGCATTCTGTGCATGTATGTTGGGGTTGCAAAGGATTTTGCTCAATTAGCCTAGGCAGCAGAGGATGATCACCTCCCATTTTCTTCCACAATGGTGAAAGACTTTTTAGGTGGAGATACTCTTTAACTGTTCTACATACTTAACTGCAAAGCACTTTGAGACTATAGAAAAGTATTATATTGCCATTTTACATTAACACAAATGAAGTGAATTTGTCTTTTTTTTTCCTAATGTATGTGATGAGCCTTCTTTTATCTGACTACTAAGTGAAGAATATAAGCAAACACCAAGTTGGTGGATGAATGAAGTCAACTATTAAGCTGTACATGTTATCATATGGACTCTACCTTGCCATAATTATTATTTAGCAAGGACCCATAATAAATATTTTTTGAGAAATAACCAGACAGTGCATTATCATTTTGAATGGTATTAAAGCCCCGCACCTCCAGTATGATTAATAAACAAACAAAATACATACATACTTTCATAGTAGTTGGAGAGATGCTGCCTATTAACAGCTCTGCAGACATAAACCGTGTCACAAACCTGTTGGTATTAACCCCCCTAGTATGTTGTTTGACGCTGCATACCAGCAGTGACAAACTCAAACACACAGAAAACAAAATTGGAATCAAGGTAGCCATACAATAGACTTTTGAACGATCGTTCGTTGATCTGATTGTCTTGTGTGATTTTAATATCGACTGTCAGTCGAACATCCATTGATTGTACCCCTACTCAGTGTGACCGATTCACAACCAATTGATAACTTTCCTGAGTTGTGTGGGCATGTACTAATACCATACCATACTAATACCTAAAAAACCCGTCAGATACTTAAACAATCTACTAAAATTTACTGACATGTCCAATCACTTAAGGTCAATCGTACCAGGTGGGCAGGAATCGATTCCCGTTCAATTGACGTCAACGTATCACTTCTTTAGTTAATAGAACGGAAATCAAATTGTTTATGGCTGCCCTAAAGTCACAAGCCAACCTTGACATTCATGGATAAAATGTCTACAATTAAGAAAGTTTTTCCGTCTACTCAGATATAACGAAGAACCTTTTGATATGGAATCAAACTTTTTGCTTAAACATTGAATACAGAACAAGAAAAGCGTAATACTATAACACACATGACATGAAATATATAAAAAAAAAGACACATCTGTGCCATTAATTTCTTAAATATATGTTTTGTTTTTTTTAAATCTCATGGGGAAAATATAAGGACACTATTGGCCAGATTTGGCCCCTGGGCTAGAGACACCCCTGCTGAATCTCATGAACATAGGAGCACGGAAAGCTCCATACTACTGGATCAAGCTTCTAGTCCATACACCACAAAGCATTGGTCTTGCACACCAAGACACCAAAGTTGAGACTTCTGGGGTATATAGTCTGATCATACACTTTTGTTTACCCAGAAGAGAAAGGGCTGTTAGCTTTCTAAAACTACTATGGCAGCATTTCAAAATACTGCATTTCACCGAGTTCTTTAATTCTCCTGGACTCTGAGAACATTTATCCACATAACTCATCACAGCCCATTATGTTTGTCTTACCTCTGTAAGCTGACAGACAAATTACACTGACTTCCTGAGCCATGATTGAGAATTGTGGGCACATGAAATCTTTGTTATATTTAACTTGCCATTGCCAAATAACACTCAAATGAGCCATACATATCTATTGTACATTCCAATCACTTTTTTATATAGGAAAAAAACAATGAATACATTCATAAAAATGCTAAAAATCTAGAAACTTGGGGAAAAGTTTTCTAACAACATATACATAAAACAATTAGATGTGACTAACAAATGCTAGGCTGTTCTGATCGTCTCCCAGTTAGAACAAGAATACTGCCCATCATATAAAATATATTAATATTTACCTGTCTTAATAGACGGTGGATCTGTAATTGTAGATCTCTTGTAATTGCCCACCATGCCACAGACTTTCAGGAGAAAGTGAATAACAGCTATGCAGTCTCCAAAACAAACACAAGAACAGTGGTTCCCAACCATATAACACGAAGGCCCCCCTTGCCTGTGCCCAAGACAAGCTATGCCTCCAAGCCCAACTCGTACCCACATTCTTGCAAAAAATTAAGTTTTCCACATGCGACGTCACAATGCTCCTGCCCTGGGGTAACCTCCGTTCCCTCCTAACTTGCATGCACACAATCCTACTTTATATCTCCAGCAATTGTGAAGATGATACCATGTTTAAGTTTTTTTTTTATTATACTACATTTCCAAAAAGAAATTCCACTAGTTCAACTCAGTAACAATGAGTAAAAAGCCCACAAGATGATGCTTGAGTTGCTTATATTTCACCAAAACCAAAAGTTTTTTTCAGCCTGATTTGAGGAACGCTGAGCTTGCTGATAGACACAGGGTGTCACTTCACCCTGTAACGCTACTGATGGTGTGTCCCCTGAAACCCTTGGTGGGGGACTGACCCCAGGTTCAGAGCCATTTCTCCAGGAGGAGATGAGAAAGAAATAACTTTTTTGGGTCGAAGTAAGTTTGCAAACATGAGAATCCTTGTACACAGAGCCCATTATTATGCATATTACTATGAACGCCATTCCCGTAACCCAGCAGATCTGTACACGCAGCACCGACACAGCGCTCCGGCCAGGCAGGGCAGAGCTCTTTCTCAGTGCTGTATATGATACGGTGAGTGACAGAGCAGACGTCCTATGAGCAGCCTCCATACCATAAACAACGTCTTGTCACCTTCCCCGCCACCCAATCACCTTCCCTCCTTGAGAAGGCAGCCACCTTGTGCCTGTCGGGGAGCTCCATAGCTGATCCCTTTAAAGCATCGGCTAGCCTCGCCCTATAGTACCTGGTCTACCGTTCATCCAAAGCGTGACTGGCAGGATAGTTGTGCAATAGTAGCCCGGTATCCATCCTACTGGGGTGGGTCATTTTGGTGCCCTAAGAAAATTTTTTTACAGCTGTAATGGCGCCCTCTGCAATTGCTTCAACTGCTTATCAGTAAAAACGGCTATGACAGAGCACATAATTAAATTAAATAAAAACTGGTGGGTGACAACAGTACTGCACACTCAAAACAGCCTATGATGGTGAGCTTATCAGAGGGATATATATTATGGTATTGCTAATATTCAGTCCAGAAAACACATACAGCCAAATGACGCCTTCTAACCTGCTTACTCATCTGAAGATAGCAAAGCCAAAAGCCTACTAGTTGGTAATTTAATTTATGTTATTGTAGTTTTACTTTTAAAAAAGTAATATTTTTCAATAGTTATTATTTCAACTACACCGCCAATTTGGGTAGCACCCTTTGGAAAATATAGGGGTCAACCTCATGAACTTACTACGTTAAGGTATTTCTGGTGACACACACATAGTTAATGCTACACCATGAGGCCCCTTTTTAGGACAGCTCTATCAACCTCTTAACCCAAATAGAGCTCTGAAAAAAATGTTATGTCCATGAAAAAAAAACAAAATGATGAAATTGCTCTTAGTGGTCAGTGAGAAGAATTCCTCTGAATTTAGAAAGATTATAATGTCATCGGTGTAAAGTTATTGGCTCTTCTGAATGGCGTTGGCATAAGAACTATACAGGTACCATCAAAATGGAAGAAAATCAACCACAGTTTAAGGGAATCCTGTGGGCTTCCGGAGGAACTTTAAGGTTTCATGAATCCCTGGTTGAGAATGTCTTACATTTTGGAGAAGCCAATTAATATTTCCCTGTGCACAAAGCCAACACCATACAGACAGAATTTGATAACTGGAATGAAAAAACTTAAATGTGTCCGTAAAAACTCCCTCAACTCATCAAACAGAACACTATTAAAACAAGTCAGGTCCAACATCAGTACATAATGGACACTTAAAGGCTAATTACAACATTGTTGTTTGCCAGCCCTAAGATTTATGGTGTCAGAGAATGCCTGTGCCATATGCCCATACCCAATGCACATGGATTTTGAATAGGACGTCAACAAGCTCACGATGATCAGAAATCCACAAACATTTCACCTACAGATCGTTTATAAATTAATTTCAAGTGGTGCAAAATGCCAACTGGTGGCAATAGGAGGAAGGTAAAACATTAAACTGTTTCCCTTAAAAGTTTGTCATACATTCAGTAACATGGCATAAATCTGTATTTATTAATTCAAGGATACAAAAAAGAATTCATATTCAGCTTTGTCTCTCACATTTCTGACATCTCTTTACCACTCAGGCTCACTGGGGTTCTAAACACAACTGATTCACAGTAGACAAAAAAAAATCAAATTGTCAAACAATGGTTTGACTAGGTGGCTTATAGGTTAAATTGGCACCATTTAAAATGCATATTTTGATATATACATTCCTGGTTTACATTACTATACAAGGCTTTCAATACGCATTTAAAATGAATACAGAGAGTCCATATGGAAATGTCTGGGACTGTTATCTCATCAACTAAATGTTATTGAAGAATGTGTCAGTAAAACCCATATAGTTGTGACAATCCAGCATATATGTCATTACTTTGTCTGGCCTGTCAAACTGTACTACCTCAAACAGATCCCTCAAGACTTTCTCACAAATACATTGGATGTATATAGCACAAAATAGCTTTCAATCTTCATCTACAGCTTGTCTATCTGTTAAGACAAACCCGTAAATAAAAAACAAAAAAGGACATGAGAAGCACAACTTAGATCCTGGTATCCACACAGCTGGAGTGACATGCATATGGCAACTTCTGTCCCTGTAAGAGATCATTGCTCCTTGCTAAGCCTGCATTGTAACTCCATTTTTGTGCATGCATTATTTAATCTTTTTCATGAACATAACTCAACTTTTTTCCTATCTGTTTTTTTATAGGGGGTCACTTTCCCCCTTCATCTCTGGAGCTGAAAACTTCTATGCTACTTCATCACTCACCCCTCATACTGACCCATTGGCCATTTCATTACCTGGATTTCCAGGGGTTACCCTGTTCCATACATGACCTTTTTTGCCACTCAAATCACTTCTATTGTGTGATCGCTGATGACAGTTGTGCACAACTTTTTTTTTACATTTTTTCCTGTTTTTCAAGTACAGCCAACCGTTTGTGGACTGTGCCAACTCCCCAAATGAGTCCAAAATGAAAATCTGGCCGTTTCGAGTGCCGTGCACAGAGCAGAACTGTCTCTACCCAGCTCCTCCGATATCTGACAGCAGCGTGATGACGTCATCACGCTGCTGCAGGGTACATCGGACGGCTCGAATATCAAGCCGTCTATACCCTGCTTAAGATCTTATATTGCTGTCACTTTGTCACATGAGGCCATTGAACCTATTTCCAAAGACCTCATTTGTCAGTGATGTCAAGGTAGGTGTGGCTTTCAAAATATAGGTTTGTCCCCATTATAGGCATGGCTTAATGGATCAATCTGGGACTTATTTTCTCAATACTGGGAGAGCCAACCAATTCATGACATTACTAAAAAAAGAAATACAAACCAATAGGCATTATAAAGAAAATACACTATATTTTTATATCTTTTTCACTGCTACCTGAAAGATTTATACATAATGATACATAATGTTCCTGTGTGTCATGACATGCGTTTAACTATATTACTATTGGGTGAAGGCTGACTAATGTATAATTGTAGGCTATTTTAAACAGGTAATAAGTAATGTGCAGTACCAACCAATCGTATTGCATTAGCTGCTTCTTAATACTGCTCATCAATTTGCACAATGTGATCAGACATTGGCTCTGCTATTCACAGAATGTAAAGGACATACGTTACCACACATCTGGACAAACTTTACATACAACTTGTAAATTGCTAAATTATTTTGGAAACGCAAAGAACTGTTGTGCAAATCTATAAGCCCAATCATTACATGTGTACCAATGTATATGTTATATATAATAACTGGTTTTAACAATGGCCATAACAAAGTGTCCTTAGCATGTTGTTGTCATGTACTGCACGTGCCTCTGCCTGCAAAAAAAAAAAAAATCCAATGAACCCAGTGTTATAAATTTCCTACATGATGTATTATGATATCAACCCAATTAAAACAGTATTGCTGTGTCTGTTGTTACTGTATTGATTTTGTTGCAGCGACTCTGCTCTGGATGATCAATAATCAAGGTTCATTACCACTCTTGCACAACTTGCAGCAAACTCTTCAACCCTGTTTCTAAAAAAAAAGTCAGTATGCTGTGTGACATGTAAATAAAAACACAATTATATGCAAATCAGTTAAAGCCTATAATTATTATAACAATAGAACGTCGACAACATTAAATGCGGAAACTAAGAAATGTCATTGTTCTGTTATAGAAAACACAAGCTGGAACACTTTCAAAAACATTGTGATCTAAAGATAGGGTTTTGACAATCACAAATTCTATTTTTATCTACATTTCCCACCCAACTTTTTTGGAAATAAGTTTGGATATAAACCAAAAAATGGTGTTGAAATGTTTTTTTTTTTTGCTATGTGCCATTAGAAGGACATCGAAAAGGACCTCTAATATGGTTCTCTATGCTACCAAACGAACTACAACTAAAGTCACTGCTTCTGGTTCCAACCGGCCTACTAATTTCCACCACAGAAAAGGTTAGGAAATAGAAGTAAAGGAGATGATTGGCTGCCTATGCAGAGAATGATCTATATACTCTAGAGCAGGTTGCAACCCCCTTTAGGGGTTGAATGACAATTTACAGGGGGTCATCTCATTCCGGGAAAGCATCAGAGCTTCTGCTAACATACAGTAGTGCTCATGCCCACAAGTGGGGTGGAAAGTTCAGAGGGAAAGTAATGACCTCACTCTTAGTGTCACCCTTGACACTAGTGCACGAGCCGTCACTTTTTTAAAACATGCAGAGTCAATGCAGCTGCCCCCAATTGCCCCTAATTGTGTCCAAAGAGAATGAATGGTCGTGGTTAAAATTGCATCTACACGCAATTTTTTACCGCGCCCATTCATGTCTATGGGTGCGATTCGGCCGCAGCCACCCACTTGAGTGGGGACAGGGCTACTTAAATGGAAGAGGCCCCCCACGGTCACTGTGGCACGGTTCAAAAGCTGCGCAATGTATGTGCGGACGGATAGGGCTTTACACTCCCTCCTCACTTTTCATCCCGCACATCAAAATCACTGTATCACTTCTGATGTTACTTCTGGGTTGCGGATCAAAAAAAATTGAGAACTACTTTCTCTAAAGAATAAAAAAAAAACTACCCTGCTTTACCCCATCTTCTACCAGAGCCTAGTGGATGGGAATTCCATTACTGGCCATATTACTAACGTTCTGCCATGTCAAATAATTTAAAAGCTTGACCAAAGCCATGTAACAGACCACACCATCAAACACCACCTCATCTAGCTATTTTCATTCATCCTTTTAAATATTGTCTGCTTACTATTACAAAAGTGGAAAGCATTGCAGATTTGTAAAGCACCGTTATCAATATGCTGGCATGTTTTTGCTGCAGTAAGGCCATACAACTGCTGTTTTTCAAATACGAAACACACAATGAAAGACCAGTCCATTGTAGACTGAGTTTATTTAAAAGTGACTCTGCCTGTCCCCTTTGTCCAAATAAAAAAATAAAAAGAACAGTTTGATATGGTGGCTTTAATAATCCTGAAAAAATCTCCATCAATGACCCCCATGCCCCTTCCTATTGCAACCAACACAGTTTGTTTAATCTATTGCAGTGTTACTATGGTTCTCAATGTTTAGCTTTTGGTCATTGGAAACCTCTGGCCATTTACACCCAGAAAATACATTAATAATGTCTGGGTTATTTTCTTTAAATCTCAGATTCTTTACATGTGGAAAATATATTTGCTGATAACTATCTAGTCTTATCCACACTTATATATAAAAAAAATGATTTACATTTTCAGAGGCTCTGCTTGCTATCTTTCCTCCGGCTCTTTAAACCCATCTGTCACTGAATCGTACACAGCACAATGATCCCATGCGCACGCTACCCATTCCACATACATTTTTAATGTGCAATTTCTCTGGAAACCCATAGGAAAGGTCAACAGGAATTGAGTTGATTAACTCTTGTAATCACTTGTGTGCGTGTCAGGCAGTATACATCCAGCGGCAACGATATTTAACACGTTACCGCATACAGTCAGTAAAGAACTACAATCCTGAGGATGTACAAGATGAGTGAGAAGATGTTTTTTTAATACAATAATTGACACAACAAATAAAAATGACCATTCATTATATCAAAAAAAAATGGAGTACAGCAAAGCTGTTCCCTAAGGCCATGTCTACATTTGACATCATGGATAGAGATGTCCCGAACTGTTCGCGGCGAATATCGCATGTTCGCGTTCGCGCGAATA
>CM070039.1:72885983-72905452 GCA_036250615.1 Ptychadena robeensis
TCCCTTTGTTTTTTAATGTTCGCCTCCCATTGAAGTCAATGGCGTGTTCGCGAACTTTTATAAATGTTCGCGTTCACCGTTCGCGAACGCCAAAATCCGCGTTCGCGACATCACTAATCATGGACGCAACGGCGTTACAAGTCCATGATGCCCAAAGGGGGTGTAATTGTAACATTTGGATAATACGCTCCCTTTATTGCTATGGACATGACACGGACAAAAAAAAGCACGCAATAAACAATGAAACTGGTGAGTTTTGTATTGTACTCATCATTTGACAAGTCTATTGGTTTCAATGGGCCTGTCACAAGGAATATCGGTGGGAAAAGGCACGTCATACACTCATGTCAACAATGGGCAGAGACTTCTGCATAGAATGGTTTCTCCTATATAAATATCAACAAGATGCCATCTTTAAATTAAACTTGGTTTCATAACATAGCTTTTTCACCGCATGTGCTTCAGGAAAGTCATAGTGTAGTATAAATGTATACAAATGTAGAACCTCTATAATAAATTGAACTGAAATACATTAGCAACTTGTCTGATTTGTTTCAGCTTCCAATGCCTAATGTGAGAAACAGAAACACAGCAATATACTGACAAACAAAACCTCTCATTTGTTTTCCCTAGGAAAGGCTTGGTCCTCTATGACTAAAGCTGGGCATACACACACCAATTCCTGCAGGATCCAATCCCCGATCGGATGCCGCGCGCGCTCCCGCATTCCCTTAAGGATCGGGTCGTGCAGGAATTGGAGGCTGCAACTGAGGAGGATTGGGCTGAAATCAGCCGTCCTGTCGGATCGCACAGAGATCCGACTGGATGGTAAATTTTAGCCCAATCCCATTAGTTCGATTGGGGACGGCTGCCCCCAGCCGAACTAATGAGCTGCAGATGCAGAGTGCCGGCCGATTCTCTGCACTAGTGGGCGGGCGTGATGACGTCATCACACTGCCTGCTACTGCATAGCATCGCACAAGGAATAGACGTTTTAGCCTTTATGAGTAAAACACGTTGTTACCGGTTACTAGATTTTGGTTGTGTCGATACTGATGATTTATCAATAAAATTTGTATTTTCCTTACGATCTATGAGCAGCTCAGCTCATAGATAGGGGCAATAAGATATATTTGAAACTTGAAGCTGGCCGTGAAGATCTGCATCAGCAGGTATGATGGTAAGTAGCTTGTCCTGTGGTTGTAGACCTGTTGAGGCATTCCATACTCTTTACAACAAACAACAAAAAATGGAGGTAAGTTGAAGGGTGTACACGACAGTTAAAATAACAAGATATATCAATGTAGGCATGCATCTGTGAAGCATAAAATAAGGTTGGTTAAAGCTACGATCAGTTTTTTTTGGGGGGGTCACAGCTGGAAGATAGAAAGTGCTCCTCTTAACTCTTGTTCTGGTGACAATCTAACATGAGTTTTATTACTTCCACACAATCAAAAAGTACCAAAAACACTTTAAACATGTTTTAATAGTTCCAATAGGAAAGAACAGCTTAATATAAATAATATTTCCACAAATGTCTATGGGGATAGCAAATGAAAGAAAGACGTATGACTTACTTTTGGAGAACATGATTTAGTATTCAACAGGTGAACTGGCACCACCAACACAAAACAAGGAATGTATCGTCTGGGGAAGTCATCCAGGGCCTGAATCTTTAAGAAAGTCTTCAATATTTTATGAAGTGAAATCACCACAGGCCTAATTAAAGACAGGATAGTCGACAAGGGGGAATTCAGACTGACAGTCTTATTTACGGGAAGAGGCTATTCTGTAGCTCAGACAACTGATTTATTATCGCTTTCTCTTCAGGAACACCAGCAGGCTATTGAAGGCTATTGAAACCTGCACACAACTGACCTTGCAATTGTGTGTTGTGGTGGTGTATTGGTCATGGGGAAACAACCTTACCTTAAAGTGACCCAGTCTCCTTCAAAAAGAAAAAACAAACCCCAAAAAACTAAAAGCAAAACGTCCACGCAGAAGAAGAATGTTATACTTTGCTAAACAAAATGAGCCCCACTCCAGGTAGCTTACCCTGCTCACTGTGATCCTGCTGCATCCTTCAGCAATGCCAGCTGGGGATCACTTCATTGCGAGGACACCTATTGTCTGTCAGATAACACAGGCAGACATGGGCATTGTAATGCGTTGCATGGCAATAAGGAGCCTGTGTTGTTAATCATGGAGGGGATGTGCAGGGGCCGAAAATGGAAAACAAGTTAATGTTTTAGAACTCTTTCAGCGCCCAATTATGGCAGGAATGGAACCGTTAAGGTGTTTAAGTAGTGTAGAGTCAATTGACACTGTTACAGGACAGCCATATATCAAGACCCAGATCATCCAAAAGGTAACCTAGGCATGAGTCTGATGGATGTCCCAAGGGACCTGGCACCCCCAACATGCTCTTACATCAAACTTAGCGGTAAAGAGTGCTATTGGTCAAAGTTCTACACTTGCTTTTCACTTCATAAAGCAGAATGTCGAAACTGTTTTTGTCTGATGGGGGTGCTCTATAAATATTATATTGTTTCAAGAACAAGCAAAGTGTTGTTGGTTATAGTTAGATAGTTTTGGCAAAAGTGCTCTCACCTATGGAGTCAAAACATCAAGATCACAAACTTGGAAGCTTGAATCAATAGACATCAATAAGAAAACTAAAATATTTTTTAATTAAACTTAGATTAGGATACATGGCATTGTGAGGGACACTGTTACTCAATAACAACCAACAGTTGTATCTTATTATCTAAAATTGACAATTGACACAATGCAAAACAGTAAAACATTTCATGGCCCCACTTTAGTTTTTTATGCTTCAGGCCTGCTCAACTATGAAAGATAAAAAATGTTCTATAACTGTTATAATTGAGTATAAGACAATCCGAAAATAAGCCTAGGTACGTGGAAAACTGAAAAACTGAATGACTTGAGTATCAGCCTAGGATGGGAAATATAGCAGCTGAAACACAGAAACACACAGTAAATGTGCTTTTGTTTGGGGTTGTCATTATTAGACACGGTCATGAAATTTGACTAGCTGATTTGTGAATGTGTTCCTACAACCCTTCTCTACATCTACTGCAATTTTGGTGAGGATACCATGGTCTGGAACTTTGCAATTCACTTTCGTCAGCTGGCGAAATTTCACGATTTAACTATTTACTTGATTAGCCATTTAATTGAAAACCAGACGTTGGGGACTGTACTAGAGAAGATCTGTCCACCTACAACATTTAAACTTCACTGTACCCATGCTTAATCTGGAAAATAGGACTTGTGAAATAAATTTCTCCTGAACATGTTTTGCAGTGTATTGAATATTGTCGGGGAATACCGTACTTTCCTCTATGAGTCAGAAACAATTTGACCAGGTGATAAGCAGGTTGTTTATGCTGCTAAGAAGGAGGAACTGACCTCGAACTAACTGTAAGAATTTTAATAAGAATATAAAAAACCAAGAACAAGAGAAATGTGTAAGTAAACCAGCCATTAAAGTAAACATTTATCACATCTCTCCAATACATGAACATTTCCTTAAGTTACATGTACTATCCTCTTTAGAACTACACTGTAAGATGAATGGAGGTCCATAATGTCCTCTATAGCCTAGTTATTCATTATGGCAGACCTACCTTAATGACTAGTTTGTCAAAAACAAAATCTATACTCTCTGCTCAACCATATTGTTTTGTCTGCTACTTCAGCCACTTTGAGCCTCGCAGAAACACTAGGTGACAAATAATAACAAAGCTCCAGTACATGTATGATGAGGTTGCACAACCAAAGTACCCAGATACAGACCCACCATCCTAGTATTGAAAAGTGCTCAGAACAGTGGAAACTGCACTCCAGTGTATGTTAATGGAAAATAATGCACTTGATGCATATAGTATCGGTATTAAATATAGTACAATATTTACCAAAACTAAGAAAAAGGATTAGGGGCTGATTATTACTATTAATTGAGTAAACACAGTGGCCAAGCAGAATTCCAGGGGGTAAAGGGCGCAATATAGAGCATAAGGTTATGGATAGACTACTCTTTTATTAGGCTTTATTACTCTGCTCAATGGGTGACTAGGCTGTATTGTGCCTTTGGGCATGGCACGTACAATATACACAAAAAAAATGGGTGCTTATTATATGTGTCCTTTGACATATTCATCAAACGGCATGGGGACTTGCGCTGACATAGCCTATTGACAACAATGGGTCGAGCCTTCCATGTGTGGGAAACTCTGGGAAAAAAAATGTAGGGTAGACAAAGCCTTACTGAACCTGTGTCCAGTTCTGGAGGCCTCCTTTACAAAAAGCTATTGAAAAGACATTATGAGTCCAGAGACTGGCAAAACATATGGTGAAGGCTCTAAATATGTACACCCTGAAGAAAGGGGACATGATTGAAATGTTTAAATATATTAACCTCCTTAGCGTTTGACACTAACTCAAACAGCAAACAAACTGGGTTAGTCTCAAACGCTAGGGAGGTTAATATGTTTAAACATTTTAATAATTTTCCCCCTGGTTTTCGTACCTGCCCTGACGACGTCCCAATGACACCGAAGGGCAGGGCGCTGTTGTTTTGGGGCGCACCATAGACCTCCATGTAAATGGAGGGGCATTGGTCTCCAAGCCCACGTCGGCAGCATTATTGATGGACAGGGTTGGGGGGGATTTCAAGCACAGTACACTGTACAGAACGCTAGGGAGGTTAAAGGCATAACTAATATTGAGGCAGAATCTTTAATAAGTAACTACATTTTATAAACACAGGAACAACCTACATGAACTTTTTGCATATCACAACAGAATCGTTGCTTAATGGAAAAAACTAAACTGTTTTTGTATTAGTACAAAGTATACTGTAAATACCCAGCAGAAAAAGGAGGTGCTCGAAAAGTATGATAATGACCAGAGTTGGCCAGATATTCTTCCAGGCCATTACTAAAGTCCCTGACCTGATTCCACCCATCATCACTTTCTGTGGTGTATACAAAAGCCTTGTCATTTTTTCTCTAGGGGTCAT
Organism: Ptychadena robeensis; assembly: GCA_036250615.1. Taxonomy (NCBI): domain Eukaryota; kingdom Metazoa; phylum Chordata; class Amphibia; order Anura; family Ptychadenidae; genus Ptychadena; species Ptychadena robeensis. The sequence continues at coordinate 72,891,031 of CM070039.1, forward strand.
TTGATGTATACAATCATCCCATTTGAATTCATACCTGTGATTACATCACTGAAAATTGGTCCAAGTCCTGCTGAAGATAGAAAGAAACAAAACTATGTTTGTTTACGGAGTTCTGGCAGCTGGGATGAAACCTTACAGAACGTCTGTGGAATGCTCAAGGCCGTTCCAAGCTCACACTAACGTCAGCTCTGACAAGTTCCATTCAGGGATTTATAGAAAATCAAAGTACCCGGCATGTAAACACACAGGCAAGAATGAGAACCAATAGGGAGCTAGAAATCTATAAATTAAACTGTAAATGAAGACCACCTACAGACTTGGCAGACGTATTAAAGAAAAGAACAAGGGGACCATACATGAATTATGTTTCTTTGGTTTGGGTGGGTTTCCCAGATTAAAAGATGGTGCACTACTACGTACACAAGTTTATGATGGGGAAGGGATATTATACCACTGCTTCTTTAACCTAAAGAAACAGAAGGACATTTAATCAAATACTAGACATTATATAATTATAAAATATCAGACATTCACTTTATAATTAGTAGATTATCTTACGGCCGTGCCTACCTCAAACTCCCTGCATTTACAACAGGGACAGGCGTGTCATTGGACATAGCCAATTTGGGTAAAATGATGCTTCAAAAACTGGTGCGTTGTTACCCTTAGGGGTACAATAATGCGATGATAAATGCATGTTTAACACAGGCAAAACAAGACCCTGCTCATACATACAACCATATCATGTTGACATGCTGAGGACCCCAAATGGACTCAAGCTCTAACTGAATGTAATGTATGTAGCCTCAAACAGAATAGGCATGTAGTGCCTGCATTTCGGCGTGACATGTCCATAGCACCCACTCTCAATTTGCTCGCTATTCCAGAGCAGTATATGAGAGTTTATGGCGTGGCATTTACCATGTCAGCAATACCGTGCCCTATTCTTTTGCATGAAAAAACTGTGCCTGAAAATGGGTGCGGTTTACTCATGTCACAGAACACATTGGTAAACAAAGGGTGCTTTACCTGATTTTGGTGCGTCTGCGTGACACCCGGGCAAGCATTGGGGATCCATTGCGTATAAATTTAAGGGGATGGAGAACGAGATGATGAAATATTGACAAATAGATGCAAATTGTATGCAAACTAAAAACTGATCATATTAAGTCCAGCAGCTGTTGTACTTGATTGGCTCCGTTTCAGTCTGCAAACATTTGCATGTTAATGTTAAACTATTCGCATTCCATTGCCCATCACTAGTCTTGCGTTGTCACTTAAGGATTTTTTTTTTCATTTGTAAATTGGTGTAGTGCTTCGGGAATAGGGGTGGGAGCTAGGTGTATTACGCATGCCTTAAATTTTAACCTCCCTGGCGGTTCACTGAGGTCCAGATTTCTGTACCAAAAGTGATACAGTGTTTTGCCTTTTGCCCCCATCGGTGACACCGATGACGCCAATGGGGGCGGAAAAGTTCTGTGTGCCTGTACTTGCTTCGGGCGTAACGCTAGGGAGGTTAAACCGGCCACAGACGCTATGCTCTGTGGGCGTTTATCTAACATTTGACCGCAGCATGATGACATCATCACGCCATGGTCAATCGTTTTGCGAATTGAAATACACCATTTGCGATTCGACCCTTGTCCCCATTCAAAGTATTGGCGATCGACCAGAGAAAAACGTTCGTTCTCTGGCTGATCAAAGTTGTGTGCGACCACGAGCGGTTTTGGTGATCATTCGCAAAATCGGCCACAGATTGAAGCTTCTATGGCCGGCTTTAGAGGTACATGAAAAAAATGTTTCTTAAAAAATTTTTTTTATAAGTTTACATTTCTTTTCTTTTGATTTGATAAAACATTTATAAAATCACGGAAATAGCCGGAGAGGCTATTTCTGGAGAGACTCTGGTCCAGCCGGAGGTGGATCCACATGCAGGAACGCTCCCGTTGAGCAGTTCTGCTAGCTGGATCCACTTTTGAACTGGATCAGATAAAGACATTCCTATAATCCAGTTCAAAAGTAAAAAAATATATAAAAAAAAAGAAATTTTTTTTTTTCTTGCTGGACATTGCTGGAGGTGCCAGCTGAACCAGGTGAGCTCCCGCGCCATGCCCGAGGCCAGTTCGGGCGCATCGATAGTTGCAGCCTCCCTGTGCCCGAACTGGCATAGTGCTAGGGAGGTTAATACAAGGTCTTCTTTCACAAGATCCATTTATACATGCCTAAAATAAAAAAATTTTCAAGAATCAAACTTTTCTCCATTTGTGTCTACACCCCCATCCATATACTGCAGTTCCTGGTGGGAGGATTTCAGCAACAGAGCTAATGTATATCTGTAGTGTTTAATTCAGATCAACTGGACTCGCTGTGCTTTTTTCTTGATGATGTCTCAATTCAGAGAAAGCCAGTCGGGTGACTCGCGAAACGTCTTCCAGAAATAAACACAGCAAGTCCAGTTGATTTGAATGAAACACTACAGATATACAAGACCTGGATGAATGAGAACTTTCAGAGCCAATGGTCGATCAATCCAAAAAGCAGTGGTAAACACCGATAGCCATGCTTCCTGCAACATTTTACATCCCAATATGGCTCTGATTTCATAAGCACTGCAGTAACACATCACAGGAAGCTGCATTAGGTGGGCTTTACTGGCAGGGTCAACACATACCTGTGGAACTTTGCAAACTTACAATGAAGTCCTTTAGCTAATATTATTATAATTTTTTTATGAGAAGCCAAAATTCTACTTTTAACAACCAGATGGATTTACCTCCCTTGATCGGGTCAGTTTAAGATAAATTCTGAGTGCTTGCTAAGGGCTTCCTGACCATGCTGATTCAACAAGCCTGTGTGATAAGCAGCAAGCACCCCTTAAGCCTATTTCAGTTTATGGAATAGTTGGGGATTGTTGATTTTAACTTTTGTTTTCAAAACAATAGAAAAGGAAATTCCTTTACGTATACTGTTCCAGTAGGCTGTACCTCATTTCTAAGGACATTTCCAGGAAAAAACAAAATGAATACAAGAACTGCAGTTTGCAGATTATTGGGTTTAATATCGCCATCAAGTGGACACATTTTGAAGTTGCTACCAAAACAATCTAAACTACAGCAATGACTGAAGTCATAAACTTCAGTGGTTTTAAAACTAATAGATGTATGTTTTAACACGTGTTTTTTATACTAATATTGTGAACAAATGATCACTTAACTGAGTGAGCCAGAATTGGGTCACCAAGAATATCCAGCAACATGTATCATTAGGCATTGATTTCTTTGTATAAGGATGGTCAGCATTTGTGGCATAAACCCATGACAGTAGTCCCAATTTATTAACTGAAATTTAAAAAATTAGAGGCTGATCACAAGACATTTGTGTAGACTGAAGAATTGCAACCAGATGAACCAAATTGAGTCTGCATATTTCCTGCAAATTTATAGGGATGCTGTTCGGGAGGCACCCTGAAGCAAATTTGGTGGAAAATAAAAAAGGTTTTGGGCAAGTGTGTATCAGCTAGTCTATACCGTTTTGGGTAAGAGTATCCGCAAAAATCCTTTTGCAGCTCTCCTCAACCTGAAGCCGTCAGGATGCACTTACTGTCAGTTGCGGCTCCTCCTTTAAATTTTTAGGGCCTGGTGGTCCGGGGTCCCCACATTAGCCAAGGTAAAGGCAAAAATCTCATGGTCCCTCATCAACGATAAAATGTATGCTATATTAAATGACACTATGCCTAAGTGTGAATGTACTTGGACCCCGTGGCTGGATCACTACTGCTCCCCTGGTTTGGATGTCCGCCTCCTTACTTTGTGATCTCTATTTTTTTGTGATGTACTTCGGCAGAGGGACGTGGGCTCACTTGCTTTTGTCCGTGGTTTGTCTGAATTTTCCCATTCCCCCCTTTCTTCCCTTTTCTACCCCTGTTCTAGTGTCATATTATTACTGTTGTTAGCAATTATAAAATGTTTTCTCTCTTGCCTTTGTTTTGACTGCACTATCAAACTAGGCATACACGCTACACGCAATTTTGCTTCGATTTTAGATCCTGATCTTTTTATCGGACACCGATCGCAATCAAATCCAAAGTAGTACCACATGGGGGGTTCGACCGTTATACGATCGCAATACGACTTAAATCGGCCATTTTACTTTCAATGAAAATACACAGGAAAGAGACATATATAAACGTATCCATCGAATACAATCGCCCAAATTAACAAACACAATGGTACGATTTTAGTTTGATCGTTGTACAATCTACGAAAAATTTTCAACATGTCCGATCCCTTTTGATCGATTTTTTGATCGGTATCGAATAATTTTCGCCAATCGAACCATGTGTGCAGTATACAATTTAAGTTTGATTGATTGTTTTAGGTTGATCGAACGCTGAAATCGAAACATGTATGCCTAGCTTTAGTTTATACTGGTAAATTATGTTGGACATTGTTGGTACTTAGGGGATTGTCCTTTTATATCTAAAAATCGATTAAAAAAAATTCACTCTTTAAATGAAAGTCTAGATTAGTGGTTCTCAACCCTTTTAGAACCAAAGCCTCAATCCAGTATTTGGTGCGGGTGTGCAGTGTCACTTATGCATTCCAAATATAGTCACTTCTGGCACAATAAAGAAAGTGTAATGTCCACTCCCTTTTTCCCTCGCTTGTGCAAATAATGTGCAGGTTGGGAAGTAAGGAGGGAGAGTAACACCTTTTCACTGGAGTTCATCAGGATTTTAGAATCTGATCATCGCATTTATAAAAGGGGTGATCAGATATTTTACAGCGGAGACCAGAGTTATAGAAAGGCATATTTACTGACAGAAAAGCTGTGCACCACAAAAGGAACACTATGGAAACTGCATTTCATTCAGTAGAGGTTAAGAAAAAAACCCCACAAGGAGCAAATTCAAAACATGCCAACAAGCTGTTGCTAATGCAACTTACTCATCTGGCCTTGAGTTCTATTATACCTCTATAAAGCTTTAAAAACACGTTCAAAAAAGAATAAGGCAAACATTTAATATATCAGATGTACAACATTTCAAACCTCGCCAAAATATCAGGTTTTAACACCTACAGTGAACAGTAAACTGCAGTTTTTGTTTTTAGATTGCGAGGTTACCAGCTCTCTAAAGCAAACTGACAGCAGATGTTTCTACATTGTTAGATTATTTAACCTCCCTAGCATTCGGCCTGTACCGTGCAGTTTTTTAATGCCATGGTATGCCATACATAGTACTCTGCTTAAATTCCCCATCCTCCCCTCTGTCCACACCGCTATCAATTATGCCGGCAACATGGACTGGGAAACAGATGTCCCTGTATTAACATAGAGGTCTATAGTGCTGGAGGGGTGGTTCCGCAACCCCAAAAATGCAGCTGCAGCTTTCCGGGGGTATATCAGGTTTTCCCTGCTCCTGTAGCGGTTGGGACGAACCCAAACAGCGGACTAACTGGGTTCGTCTCAACCGCTAGGGAGGTTAATAAAGTAAGTACTGGGGGGTCAAGTTCCACTAAATATCTACAGACATTTATTGGGGGCACCAAGGAATTCCCTCCCATCTGTCTCGAAAAGGATGATGTCTTACATTCTCACAGCAGCAAGATGCCTTATAACTTAGGTAGGTAGAAGTCAAGAGATCCACCTACATACACTGACCTAATTACAAGGATAACTGATCTGAGAACAACTGGAATACTTGACAGCAAAGATTTGGGATCTGGAACAGTGGGGACACATATGTCTGAGACAACATGTATAGGAATGGAAAATGAAACAGGTGGAGGTTGTCTCTTGGCTATGGAAATATAATTTTGTTTTGTTTAAACATTGCTATTTGTCTTTGCTTTGTATTATGTTGTTTTTTCTATTGTATGTTTTTTTTTTGTAATAATCAAAAAATAATAAAATATACACAGTCAAAAAGAAAAAAAGGATTCAGATTATAGTCTTTGACATTTGGCAATTTGATATTTAACATAACAAGTGGCTAGGGAGATCAGGGATGGCTTGGACTGCGAAGTATAATACATTGCCATTCATTTAATGACCACAGCTTTTCAATTTTATATATAGAAAAAAAGGTTTAGGGGTTTGTTTGTGCATGAAAAGGTTAGAACCCCATTAGTCTTTACCCCTGTCCATGGTGAAGCTCTTTGTTCATCTTCTGCCCAAGAGACATGTGCAGAAGCTTTCCAAGCAACTTCATGTGGATTGCTAACCCTAAAGGTAGGCATTCATGATACGATCGCTCGGCTGCAAATTGGAATGCGCCCACCCGGCAAATCGACCAGGATTGCACCACAAGTTGGATCGCACGGTGACCAGCTTTCTCATCCAAAGTAATGTCCCGCACACAAAGGGTGTGCTCCAATTCTCTGAGTGCCCGGCTGCAGCGTGATGACGCCATCGTGCTGCAATCAGCAGATAGAGAATCAGACGGGTATCGTAGCATGTATGGCTACCATTAAAAAATTAAAAAAATTTTAAACTGTTATGAAAAAGTGCTAAGAAAATGACCTGCTGTTCCCGTATTCCCGACCTGCTGTTAATGCCGTATTAACCATGTTTCTCTAATCTTCCTGTGTCAATCTTCCTGCAGTATCCATCATGAATGGCCACAGGTGAACTAGATATTTGCTTTCATTGACTTGGAAGTCTAGCTCGGCTTACAAAAACCTGCCAAAAGTGGCAAACAAAAGAATACTCAACTCTGACCCCATCTCTGGAGTCCCCAGCTTCTTTCTCTTCTCCAAGATGTGGCGATGTCACATCGAAGGGGATAGGCAGGAATTTCAAAAAGAAAGTTGCTATGTACTGCTTTTGGTACAGGAACTGACACCTCCCTGTAACACCAGGTTAAGCCAGTAACATCTCCCTTCCTAAGTGTGCCTTGTCGATAAGTTTATGTTCTGATGGAGGGGCAGATCGCTGCAGGATATTTATTTATTAGTTACAGGTTGGGTTTTCTGTGTGTGTAATGGGTGCTGTGACTGTGAGAGATAATGAGCACAATAGGGGAGTATACACTTTAAGCAAAATGGATAAACAAACCTGGTGACAGTGTGAAAGTGTCTGGCGCAGTGGTTCTCAACCTGTGGCTCGAGACCTCCTTGGGGGTCGATCGACCATTTCATAGTGGTCATGGAAATAAGTAGGAAGAGGAACGCCCCTTCCATCCTAAACTACGGTGTTACTCTCCCCATCTAACTTCCTAACCTGCACATCATTTGCACAAGCCAGATGGGACAAAAGGAGGGAATTAGAAACGGAAATGGCACTACACAGTGGCACTTCCCTGTTCAAAATACAGAAAGTGATAGTTTGAATCATCCCTTCCAGGGTCACGGGTCTATTAAGGTTGAGAACCACTGGTCTAGTGGAACTCATTTCTGCAGCCAATGTGCATAAGAATTAATATTACATCCCTGATATATGGATGGCCACTAGAGGTAGCCTTTATATATCCATATTAAACAAAATGATCAAAATGTAGAATGTCCAAAAATCTGAAAGCCATGGAAGATCTTTTCTATGTAAATAGTACAATAATAAATAAAAAAATGTACATGCTAAAAATAAAGTGTATTGTAAACCATGATGAAGGCAAAGTTATTTTCCGAGTTTGTTTTTCCTGAGCTTTTACCAGTCAGGACTAGAATTACAGGCTTTGACTGCCAGCCATGGAGATCTACAGAAATATGCTGAGAATGATACTTAAAAGAACATACCAACCTTATAATTAGCAGATAAAATTCACATGAAGCTGCTTCAACAAGTTTTTTTATAAAATCTATTTTCAACCTAAAGTGATGGGAGTAAAAGCACAACTTCCAGAAACTCTGAATGATGTGCTGTGTACAAGACACTGATAAATGGAATATTATATAAGACATGAATAAATGCAGCTCAGAAGACTAAAGCTAGGCATACATGGTACGATTTTAGCATTCGATCGACTTAAAACGATCATCGATCTAACTTAATTCGTATGCTGCACATATGGTTCAATGGACGAAAATTGTTTGTTCAAAACATCAATCAAAAAGTGATTGGACATGTTGGAAAAATGGAACCAAAAAAGTAGCAAATTGTTTGTGGGTCGAGTCGATTGTATTCCATGAACATATTTATGCAGGACTGTGTTTTTTGATCTAAACTAATATTGAAAATTTTGGTCGTATTACAATCAAACCTTTCATGTGGTACTACATTGGATCCGATTACGATCGATGTTCGATGAAAAGATGGAAGATCTAAAATCTAATTGAAGATCGATTGTGCTAAAATCAAACCGTGTATGCCTAGCTTAAGTCTACATTCCGTTTTAAGGCACAGAGCAGATGCCGCCCATTATTTCTTATGGAATATGACATGCCTGTATACACAAGCGTGCCACAGTACGCAACAGGCCATACCGTGCCATACCGCGCCAACGACAACATGAGGCCATTAGATGTCAATTGATATGTCAGCGTGAAGTATAAAAATACAATGCAATTTATTGGACCGTGTTAACACAGAGCTTAACGTAACCATGGGCAAACCGCGGGTTGGGCTGCATGGATGCATCACTATGACCAAGTGTAGACAAGGCCATATTTTCGTCCTTTTCTTCCTCTCCATGGATAAGCATCCCAGACATGCCCTAGATCCTTCAGGAGCAAGCTCATTTAGGTATATCAGAGACAGATCACACAAATTTAAACTGGGAACAATGCTTATGTTGAGAAAGAATTGGGCATAGCAAACCATTTTTCAAGTAAATGTGCATTACAAAAATAACAAAGTGAGAGGATCTTCCTGGTTCTAGAGGCCATTTCAGAGTTTCTAGAGGTAGCAATTGAAATGGCTCTATTAAAACCCAGAAAAGCACTGGGCTATAAGGTATTAATCCCCATGTCTAGGAGAACTTGGGGTGAAGTTGTTGGACCATTGACTGATCTCTTGAATAAATCTTTGTTAGCAATAGCTAATATTGTTTTCACCCACAAGAAGGGTATCAAGACAAGCATAATGGCATCAAAAAAGGTAGGATAAATGGGGACAATTGTTGCTTCTGGTATGCTAGGAACATGATTATTGTATGTTACACATATTTTACAAACTTTTTTTTTTTTTTTTTTAAGTAAGTGGTAATTTGGGTGGTCCCAAACAGAGTATTGTCATTTTCATTATTTCCTATGGGAAAATGGTTAAGACTTACAACCAACACTTCCTTAACAAATTAAGTTGGAAGTCAATGGTCCACTGTACTTCTTACAGAAAGGGAAGGGGGAGCCTGAAAGTAAATACCAGCAAAGGTTGTAGATTGGTCAACAGTGGGTGCATTTGCTTGGCACCAAAATTAAATGAATATTAAAGTATAAGTGTGCACGTATGCAGGTACGCATAGCTAGTTTTTGGCCCCTTTTTTATTTATTTATTTTTTATTTTTTTTCAAATCATAAAAATACATACATAAAGTAACACATATGCAAAGAATTAATAATTCCCTGTTAATGAAGTGTAAGTTGCCAGCATCCCAGGATATAGCAATTAAAAAAAAGGAGAAAGAAAAAGAAACAGGAAGTTGCGCCCGGCGTGACCAACGGGAACCCCCCAGGCCCTCCCACGACGGGACCCCCGAGGCAAGGCAAAAAGCACCTGGAAGACAACCCTCCAATGCGAGCGAGTCAGAAGGACCAGGACCCACCCATCAACACTCGACACACAAGGCAAGGGGGAGGCCCGCACACAAACATACCATTTTGGCCCCTTTTGAGTACTCGAGTACCACATATATGCACCCCTGTGTGTATATATATAAATATAAATATATATATATATATATATTTATAGTGTGTATATAAAAAAAGAGGTGAAGTTAAAATCATACCCTTAATTATATATAGGCCTGAAAAAGGAATTAGTCACCCTAAAAGCTGGTTACTTCAATAACTTAAGTTGACAAAAATAGGAAAGCACTGCAACTCTAAGCTCTCCACATCAACAAATGGTGAACATTATACAATGCTCCGCTATGTTTTAAACTTCCAGCAATTGAAGACTAAATTAGCATTCTATGTTCTCTGATATATATACACTATACTGTACGCAAGCAACAAGGTCATCTAAGGTATGCTCAGGCAGTATTAAGCCTCTGTGTTGGTTGTCTAGGACTTTAGAAGATGACAGATATCCTCTTGGCTACATCTAGCCTGGATAGAAGGTGTGGTGCTACAAGAATGTGCTGCCACTTTATTTAGTTGTCAAAAGATTGTTTATACTGCACGGCACTCTGGGTCAGTATTAAAGTGAACTCAAATAAACTGATGCAAAACAATGCATTAGCAGAGGCTTCCTTACTGAGTAAATGTAAACTTACTAACTCTAATCTCAAATGCTATGCCAATAGGAATGCCAGTCCAAAGCAATGAGCAGCTGATGCTATAGAGAGAGCATATAGACAGGTAGCCTGGTATAAGACATGTCACAATTTTGCAGAAGCAGCCCTACGGAAATAGACAGCATTGGTTGTCAACTTATATGAAATTTATTTTTGGGGTTTAAAGATGTATGAAGTACTATCTTGTTTGTTATGTCCAGTTGTCTAGTAACCCTTAAAATGCATATCCCTTCATATATGAGTAATGAAAATAGCCAAGCCAGTAGGCCTAATGAAATATGATATGCAAAGTAATGGAAATCTAGAAAACACAATGGTGGTAACTGTGGGCTGCAGTTGACACCACTGTATTTGACAAAACAAATGGTTACCTACATCAGCCAACAGTCATTCCATGTTTTGGGGGACAGCCGAGGTCCACAAGGCAACTGGAGGGGGAAAGATTGGTGTGACAGTTTAGAAGACCATGATCAATCATTTCACCTATCTGAAATGAGCAGCTCCTGGAACACAACTGTTCATCGAGGTGAACCACATATGCCAGACTGAGCCAAGTGTAAATGTTTAGTAAAGGATTGTGCTCGTATGATTGACAGGTTAAATATCTATATATTAATTATTAATTAATTAATTATAATAATATAATGAGTACATGCATAAAAACACAAACACAGTAATAAAGCATGATAACTGTGGCACTGTCAGACGCTAATGAGCCACACATAAGTTGCCTTCATCGATCTTTCGGGCAGTATAACCATCTTGCGATCATAATGGAATCAAAAAGGCCCCAACGCGCGTTTCGTTTAACGAAAAACTTCCGCATATTTTGCCAATAATCATTACCCCCTGAGGAAGTTGTTCCCAATATGAAGTTTGCCTTGGTGTCAATGCACACAGCCAGTCTTGTGCTGCCTTTGAGCTGTGTTGAACTCCCGTATTGTCAATCTTTTTACTACCAAGGAAGTATATCATTTATCATGGCCATCTCTTTTCTATACAAACAAGCTCATTGCTGCTCTAGGAGCTTGCTTATATTGTATCATGTGGCCGCTCTGCTTTTGGTAGACATGATTAGGTCAACTGTCTATTAAGTTATGGAAAACATTCTCAAGTCATTGAATTCAATGCACCCATATAACAAGCATTTTTAAAAGAAAGTAGGATTGGTAGCCCCCAATTTGTTATCAGTGCAGCTTAGCTTTATTAAAAACTTGTGTCTGTGATTAATGGACCATACAGAACCGTTTAATGACTAAATTGATAATATGTCAGTAGCCTATTAATTATTTATACACCTTGGTACAAGGCTCTGGGAGTATGAAGAGTATAAATAATTCTGTCTGGGCACAGGTCGAGCTCTCTTGTGAAATTGTTCTTATTACCCATTTACAAACTCATTGTGCTGTGAGATTCTCTGATTTCATTAGGCCTCGGGTTCCATATTCAATTGATCCACCTCTTGTGCGATCTACATTTATTTTCAACAAATGTTTTACAGAGCTATTGATTCACAAACACACACCTCACTCTTTATTGATTCTTTAGCATTTAGAGTGCTGTTTCTCTGTTGATAAATGTGTCTTTGTTAAAAAAAAAATATTACCTTTCATTATAGTGGATAGGTCACATCATTTCAAAGGAAAAACATTCTTTATAGAGTATTCATGACTGTAACCATCATAACCATGTAAAAAATAAATGAAAACAGTGCAACCTCACTCCTGCATACCCAATGACAGCTGTTAGTCCCCACTAGCAGCAACCTAACCAACCTAACTATGAAAAACATTCCTATTGATGATCGATGGAATGGTACACATGTTAGTTATCGCATAAAGTGTTACCGCAGCCTGTGTAGTGTCACTACACAACATCCCAAAACAAACCCACCACAAAATGAGCCACAGGCAGCTTGTCTCTTACTTCAAAAACCTTACGATTTACAGAAAATTAGCTTAAGCCTTTGTTGCCTAGATTATGTGCCTTCTGCCGACATACACTGAGATATGTTCGATTTATTGCATCTGATTTCTTACAAACTATTTCTGTATAACCACTACATTTCAAGACTGTACACCATAATCAAAGGCACCATCAAAATAAGGGTGTCTGACTGGGTGGGTTGTATGGGAAGAAGGGTGGGATTAACCAGGGAGGAAGTGACAGTGGAGAAATGTGGGTATATGAGATATGGGCAGAAGTGACGGCAGCCATTCTGCAGGATAATGCACCGCACCCCTCTTCCCTCATTTTGCTTTATTATTTAGCATTTTTCTGTTGGCCTTGCCCATAAGGAAAACAGTGATTTTTTAAACATTGCGGTGTGCAGGTGGATAGGCAGTCATTGCTGGTATATAACTTTTAATATAGCAGTTTGGTGTTGGATGATAGGTGGGTACTCTATTTTGGTATGGAGTACCCGCCAAACTATTTAAGTTGTGGCTTGTGGCCTGTGCATGGCGTCTACAATACCGGGGGACTGTTGGTGACTTTTTATTGTTCTTTTTACACTTATGGTGTCTAAAGTGTAATAAAACTGTGGCCAAAATATATATATCCAATCTTTGCAGTGTTTTACTTATATTGTGTTTTACTTATACAAAGGTACTTTAAAGGGACTATCAGGGTCCAAAGTCATATTTCCACTTCTGATGAGATATGGTGAGTTTGATCATAATCTTACAGATTAGCAAACAAGTGGATGGCACATTAATGGTCAGTATAACCAAAGTAAGTAGCATTAAGAGCCTACATCATCTTAGATACCGGCCCTGTTCCTTTTCAGCCTTCCCTATGCTGATCCTCCTACTAAAATGTGAAAATGTCATTTCAAATTGATATCATGATCTGTATACAAGGGAGGAGCAGGAAGTAGTTGGGAGTATTTGAAAGGTGTGAAAGTGCAGCACTGGGCAGGACAGACAGACATACACTAGGAAGCCTGCTTTATGCCCTGGAACTCTATTTCTTGCTCTGTTTTTTGGACTAACGTAGATATAAGAAGTTTTCTCCACACTCCCTTGTAGTGCTTCAGTTATTTTGCTCACATAAGTTACTGAAATCCTACTAACAATAGAAGGAATGCTCACAATGTAAAATAATCTGTAACTTACTTGTACACTTCCAAATGTAAAAACCTGATTACATAACATTACTACATATGCAGTCATTCTAAATGTGCAAGGTCAGATTGGGGTGACAATACTTACATGAGCTCCACCCTGATTCTTGCTGACTTACTGCAAAATTGTGAAATGAGTAAAAAAAACTGGCACTACCATGTGCAGACTGTTTATTACAATGTCCGGGCACTTTGCTATAGTTTCTGTATAAAATATAAAAAAAAGACAAAAACTATTTGCCAAATGCCACACATTGTGAAGCTGAGCTAAAAAAAAATTTTTTTTGGGGGGGGGGGGGGTTTGCAGACAGAAAATTCATTTTTAACTAATGTGGAATTTCTAAAATAAACTATTAATTTTGTATGAACAGTAATCTCCACTTGCTCCTCTTTCTATCAGGTTGCTTTCTTCTATCCGTATATACACTGCCTGGCCGGAAAAAAAAAGCCCCCCACAAAAAACAGGGTCACGCACTCTTCGATACTGTTTGTTTCCACTTTTCACCAAGATCTTGCATTGATGATGGTAGAGTCTGACTGCTGTGCAAAGCCTTCTCCAGCACATCCCACAGATTCTCAATGGATTTAAGGTCTGGACTCTGTAGTGGCCTATCCATGTGTGACAATGATGTCTCCCTGGCTCCCTGAACCACTCTTTCACAATTTTATCTTGATGAATCCTGGCATTGTCATCTTGGAATATGCCCGTGCCATCAGGGAAAAAACAATCCATTGATGGAATAACCTGGTCATTCAGTATAGTCAGGTAGTCAGCTGACCTCCTCTTTGGAGCACATACTTTTGCTCAACCTACATCTGACCAACTGCAGCAACCCCGGATTTATCCAATAGGAGGCTCATACCTATTTGCTTAATTAAATCCAGGTAGCAAATTTTTTTTTTGGGGG
>CM070039.1:72912823-72941777 GCA_036250615.1 Ptychadena robeensis
CACAAACAGTGACCATGTCTGGAGGGTTCACATACTTTCAAGCAGCACTGTATGATGATGGTGTCACATGCCCTAAACTATGTGATTATGTCAATGGTCTAAAATATATAATGAGAATAAAAAGGTTTTTTTTTTAATTTCATAAGCATGTTGATGAGGTGGGGGGGCAGTAAAACCATAATTTAGCTTTAAAAATACAAGAATTCATTTACTCTCTTCCTGCAAGCTGTGGATTCTGTGCTTGTACACAGGCAGTAACGAAAACCACATTTATTTTTTTTAACGTGATCTCGGCAACTTCATCACATGGTGGAAGGGGGAAAAAAACAGTCTGCTAAAAATGTAACCTGAACTTCTCAAATTGCTTGCAACTTCCGTTACAGCCTGGGGACGGTAAAATCACAACACAGAATCCCTTCAATTCAACCCAGCTTCAGTAGAGGATTGCAGGCTTCTCAAAACGGCACACTAACTGCGATGTAGAGCCTCCGAACCTAGTGATAAGGTAGGTGCCTTAGATTAGACAAACAACCCCATTGGAACACTTAAATTGAGGTTTAGAAATTTTCCTAGCTAACCACTGGATTGTTCTTTATTCAGGTCCCACTGTTGGGACCTCTGGAGTCTTAAGAAGATTTCAGGTCAGCAAATCCAGACCATGTCAAGTTTTCATGTCGAGTAAGAAGCTACTGATTGAAACAACGCAAAACTAGTTTCCTTCCTTCTACAGCATAGATCTTTAGAAAACAATTATAGTAATACAGTTAAGATGGCAGCAGTTTTCAGCAAATGGGGCAACTAACCAGAAATCCTCTTTCATCTGCTTGCTCACTCATAGCTGTTGTAGGAACTGTTGGGTCAAGGCACACCATTGCTCATAACACTATTAACTAAGCGTGTATATTACATGAGGCTAAGAGCAGGTAGATGAAAATTCTGCCTTTAAGCTACTTATATGTTCACCATGAATATGTTTACCTTCTGTATATTTTATCTGATTATGAAGGCAGCAGCCACCACTCTCCTGTATGCGTTTGTCTTTATAATCAACAACATATGAGCTATTAATTGAAATCCAGGTCTATGTATAGGAGAAATCTGTATTGCTTAAGACTCTAGATTAAAAAAAAAAACAACAAACATAGCCAGAGCCAATAGTAAGCTCAGAAATGATGTTGGGTATATGTATTTTTTAAATAGCACAATAAAAATAAAGTGTCTATTAGAACATTGTCACATGAAGCTGAACTTCCCATAAATACTGTAGCAATTCAAATAAATGTCATATATAACAAGAGCATATCTACCCTTCCCTGCATATCAGCTGGAAGGGAGCCAATCAGATTCTTCAGCATGCACATGTGCTGGCAGGGATCAGCAAGTGTATGGTTATATTATCATTATCCATCTAGAAGGTCTGGGGAGGGAGATGACATCCCTGGTTGCTTATGTCGCCCACCCCTGGCTGAGATTAATCAAAGGGGCTGTTTAAAGTTACAGCAATTCACAAATTTTGTGATTTTCAGTTGATTTTTGTGAGCTGTGTTTTAAGGAAACGATATTGTTAAATTACAAGGCCATATTTCCTTTGATGTATTCGATAAAAAGAACACTATAGTGGTCATCAGCATTTCAGGCTGAACATGAGTTCAAAGGAAGTAAAAAGCCTTAAAACTAGATTGCTGACCTGAATGGTCTCTACTCTTGTTATTCTATACAGCTTAACAACCCCCCCCCCCCTTCCAACATTCCTGAGCTCATACCTTTGCTCACACTGCTCTCTCCCCCTGCCAACAGTAGTAGTAGTAGTATTTGCATTCAGCTGGACCTTTGTAATAATAATTGAGATAGAATAGCCAATTCAAGAATCTTCTTTTAAAGAACAAACTTTACCATGACGTCTGAGAACCTTGTTTTCTTACAGACATACATGGGTAGATTTATAAATAGATTTGAGTACAATCAAGCGCTACTCATGTATGCATTCCTTCAAGCAGAAAAGAAACTCGATTGAACAGGGTTCCAACATGTTGGAAACCCCTGTTCGTTGTCCATTACTTGAAAGGGGGACCGTGAGTCTCCATCCAAAGTAACGGAGGCAGAAAGCTGCAGCTACACAGCCTACAGTCTGTGATCAGGTTCGGCAGTGGAAAGGGGGTGGGGCCTGTCACTGCTCTGTTTTGGAGAGGGGGGGAGCATGCTGGCTGCCGGCGGCTCTTCTCATGCAGTTCTCAGCCCATGTTGTGAGAGATTTTTTTACAACACAGGGTCCCAACACAGGTCCTCATCGAATGACAATTAATGTGCACTTTGGTGCACATTGATTCCCATTCGATTAACCAGCAAACACTCACAGAGTGGTAATGTCACCATGCTGTGATTGGTTGCGGATCGATTGCACAGGAATCTACCTGTGTATGCCCAGCTTTACACTGATAGTTAGCACTAGGCTCCGCTATCTTATTACATTGAACGCAGGGATTTTAATGGAGTGCACGAGATGCCCATTGATGGCAATGATGGATATGACAGGGCTGTCTCTACAGCCCGTCTGAGCCCTGGAGGCTTGACGGAACCCAGCGGATCCAATAGCGGACACTGAGCTTAGGGCTTAAGCAGCAAAACATACTATTAGGACATGCATTTACTCTCAACCAACTGGAAACCACAACCGCAGGAAGGGCGCTACATGTTGTGTTTTACCTGTAATCAGTCAATCATGATAGAATGGGGGTCATTGAAAGCCACCCTGTATAAAACTGTATAAAAAACAATTTTGCTACAGAATAGTATGGTTGCGGTTTTATTACGACTGGCAAACAACATTTTGAATTTAGAACAAAGGACAAACATGGCATCTCTATATAATACTGTACCTTAGAATAAACCATAACTAAGGGCATTAACTGTTCAAAAAATGTTGTTAATGTATTTCTTTCATTTTAATTTTATTCCTTTTTATATATTGATCTCCGACAAGCATCTTTAGTCCATATTTGTAGCACTCCACATTTTCTTCCCCCATCTATGAGCCTCAAAGTTTCCGTCATGGACTAACGGCTGCTTTTTGAACTAACAAGAGTGCCTTTTATACCAACATAGAAAGGATAACAAACATACAGAAATGTACTCCCACAGGTCTGCCACTAAGTCTCCTGAGCTCAGGACAGAATTAGAAATGAAAAGCCCCTGGTATACCACATATTTTTCACACAAATACACATAAAAGCTAAAAGAAATGTTTATTACATAGGGGTAAAGAAAGATTGTGTTTCTCTTGAATGGTTTCACTGAATTTGAGACCAGTTTTAGGGCATATCCACACTCATTAGTTTCTTGTTGATAACCAACATGGTAGATGTAATGCTACCGTGGATATTGTGTCCACCAATTGGCAAAAGAAACGCATTTCGCAGTGCGCTGTGCTTCCGTGTCCCATACAAGTGTATAGGAGACACTAGCGCTGCGCCTGAAAAATGCAGCATTGCACGATACTGGAAACAAAAGTGCAAGGCATAGGAAACCTGTGTACCTTGCGTTTCCCTTATTTGTGATGATCTGTGGCACTAAACTGCAACACTCCTTGAAAATACATCACATGGACCACGCAATAACCATAGACAGAAGACACAGGGTGCAGAGGAAGTACCACAGAGATCTTATTTAGTAAATTTCTCTTTTAGTAGAATATTTCTCATGGGAAATTGCCATCCCTCCATCCCTAGTGCAAGTATTTATATCACGGCTATGTTCAGATGGCGTTAAGGGATGCACTGAAACCTCCTGCGTTAATCACATGCCTTGACGGGGATGTCGCCGCATCCCATACATATGCATGACTTTCCATCCTGCCTGTTCACACGGAGTTCAGTCCTTCTGCCGGCTGGCCGAGATGTAAACACAGGGCAGTACGTCAACCTCCTCTGTCCGCTCAGCCAGCGGACCCACTGAAAGCCATGTAAACAGGTAGGGTGGGAAATCATGCATATGTATGGGATGCGCCAAAATCCCCGTCAAGGCATGTGATAAATGCAGGGGGTATCGCCGTCTGAACATAGTCTAAGACAAGAGCCACAATCCGTGCTAAAATTCTTAATTAATCTCATGAGAATCATGTCCTACCTAAGCAGAGGTGCCATAGCAAGTGCTTAACTATACAGGTATCAGATACATATAGATATATACATTGTTCTCATGATAACAGTTTTATGGAGACCTATGCTTGCATTTTAAAGAGGTATTATAGACACCTGCATTTATGAAATGGGTGACTTGAAAACAAATAGAAGGGATTCCGTTTACAGTGAAAAAGGGTCTTTTTGGAAGGGTAGATTAACTTATTGCTACTCCAGGGTTCTGCCACTGCCTTCTTCTTTGTGTGTCTTCCTTCTGCTATCTCTTCTGGGGCCTGTACTGATTTCAGTATGAATGACTCATTGCCACCTAGTGTTGTAAATGATTAATTCGGCCTAGTAACACAATGAAGCTAAATGTGTCATTCACAACACTAGGTGGCAGTAATGGGCATTCATTGTGAAATGGATACTAACAAATACCATGGTATATACAGATTATGGAAGACACAAACACAGAGAGGTTGTGTACACAGCACCTACTTAAGAAGTAATCATTATCTTTATCACTTGAATATAAGCCAAGAATAAAAATAAAGTGCCTTGCCCTTGCATACACATTAGAAGACCAAGAAACATTTCTTATATTTGGAAAGATCATTGATCCAGGATTTCCCCAAGTAAACAAGCTCACCATAAAAAGGAATGACAGCAATCTATTACTATACTTCTAAAAGCCCAAACCTACTGGTGCGTATTTCATCTCTTTTAATTGCCTCTAATGGATTGCCCACAGATCTCTGGATTATGTTATTAGTTAAACCTCGACTAGCCACAAATTTTTACAGTTACTCTCCAATAGAGTATATAGCTTAAAATGAGAATGTGCGCTCAACACAAGAAAATAGGACTTTAACCTGCGCTTCAGGTCAGCCTTTGTTTTATCTGGACTTATTCCATAAAGCCCAATCGTGCCTAATTGGGTCCATTATTGTCCATCACACAGCCATATTACACTGATTGGTAAACAAAGCACATGTCTCAATGTTCTATCGCAGTGACAGATGAAAAGATGATGGACCATAAAAAAAAACCGATTTGTTTCATACACACAACCAGAATACTTCTGTCTCTAGAAAGACAGGAAAGAGCAGTGTGATGGAGCTGTGGCAGTAATTTGCAGATTGTCATATATGGTAGGCTATCGCTAAAACTGAATTCAGGGAAAAAAATAAGAGAGGTGTTATAGCAACTGAAGGATTTCTGTGATATAGCACAACCCTGTCTGGCAGGGCAGAGGACCTAATTTTTCTCTGCTGAAGTCAAATAATACTTGGAGGTCTTGTCCATCCGCCAACTTGTGAAATGACAATTTTAGAACTATGATGAGCCTATGGCTCTATCAAACTTCTCTTTTTCATTTAATATGGACTAAGTAAACCTCTCCCTGTTCCAATGCAAACTCTGCTTTACAATGGACAACATGAGGCTGATTAAGCTAATTTAGGTGGATAGCTTGTGTTTACAAAAATATATTGCAATTGGTTTAGATTATGTCATTTATCTTATTATAAAAAGCCACTGTAATAGTCAGAGGACATGGTCTACCTACACTTGTTTCTCCTGGCATTAATTCGGTACAGCAGATTGCCTTCTTATTCATTGCACAATGGCTGCCAGTAATGTGTTTTCCGGGAGCTTTTCATTGCACAATGGCTGCCAGTAATGTGTTCTCTGGGAGCTTTCTATTGCCAAGGTTAACATGAATAAAGCACAGGCAGCCCCAATCAAAAATCTGAATTTATCTTCCAGGTTGTTGCCTGTGTTCAAGACTAGCCAGGCCTCCACAACCCCAACTTCTTCCGGCATACAGGCATTATAATTAATTTTCCTGGAAGTGATGTCACAACGCTCCCACCATGCGGTAAAGTCCTTTCCCTCCTAACTTGCATGCAACTGTTCTTTATACCTCCAGCAATTGTGGGGATGATATCATGTTCAGGGGCATAGTAATTATTTTGCAAAGACAAACAGTAAAATTTCTATGAAATTCAATCATATCCAGTAACATATTGTAAATAGTCCACAAGATGGAGATGCCACTCCAGATCAGGTGAAAGGCTGTTTTTATCGAGCCCTAAGAAATAAGTAAAGCAAACAAGTAAAACCAACTAGTGACCTGCTCTTGGGTAAACCCTATCAAAACCTAATCTGACCCTTAAAGAAGCCAAACATGGCACAATTTTACGTTCGATTCCCACAGCCATTGTTCAGAAATAAACCGCTGCTCGCCCCCGCTCAAATTAAATGTCCATCATACAGGCATCCAACATGTTGGTGAGTTCCTGTTCGAAGGTCCCCATCTAAAGTATTGTCCAGGGATCAATCAAGAGGCTCATTGATTCTCGGAACGTTTGGCAATTTTTGCGTCGCCCCATTGTGATGAATCGCATAATAAGCAGTGTATGGCCAGCTTTACTCAGGTTAGTGTAATTACCTACACTGAGATATCATAGAGCCCTTCACATATAGGTGCTTCCTCAAGTCTTTGCTTGTTGTCGATTTAAATCTTCCCAGAAAGAAACATGTTGGTAATGATATATTGATAAACCAGCAAGAAAAAGTAAAAACAAGCTTTGTAATGAAACATATTCAATCCAAACTTTTAGAGTATTGAAATAATACTTGGCATTCTCTGAATTACTTTTCTCTGGTTGACTAAAGAAGCGCCACCATATATACATCATACAACACAAATATGGCAAATTTGTTAACAGAAGTCTGACCTTAGATGCTGCAGAATCTGGTCTGTCAGAAACCTGTAGAGGAAGAAAATGAAGATGCTGAAAGTGGATTACATTATAACAAAAAATTATTCTTATGGATCAGTCACCAATGCAAATAAAAAACTTTAGATTTACCCTAACACATTTTGGGCTTTAAAACACCATTATCTAGCGCCATCTATAGGCCCAGTTGCATTAAATAACCCCCACAATGTTGGCAGCTAAAGTATTAAAGATTTATTAGGATTGTGGAGCACTTCTCCCCCCCCCCCCCCCCCCCCCCCCCCCCCCCCCAGTTAATATGTAAACATAACCATTCCCTAACCTAATATTGGCAGTTTGGAGTGCAAGTGATCCCCTTAGCAAACTGAAGTAATTAAAGAAGCAAGCTTCTGTGAGGTCTCAGATCCCTTCTTCAGGCTTCTGGTTTAGAGACTCACATTTAAACACACATTACAAACATGGACAATAGGACATACATATTTTAAGAAGATAGTTATTTGTATTATATTTTGATACACTTGACTGATAGAGGTGAATGTGAAAAATTATGCTAACCATACACGCATTAACATTTTTCTCGATTGATCTCCAATTTGATTGGCTTGGGCAATTGAAATATTGACTGCCCGTCTAAAAAACAATCACTCGAACCACCATGTGATTGATTCAAAACCAATCCCGTTGTTCTATAGTATTGATACAAAATAGTTACGAAATTCCTAGAAAACTCCCCATCGATCACTGCTCGATCAATTTTATGTTCTATTTTCATCATTTCTGGTCGATCAACTCAGGTAAAAAGGAATCATTTGAACCATTTTAAACCATTGATTGAAGTCAATCAAACAGAAACATTAAACAGAGTATTGTCCCCTTTGAGGAGTGGAGATGTGATAAGTGTTAGGAAAAGTTAAACTAGGCATACACGGTTCGACTTTAGTACGATCCTTTTATGATTCAATTTTAGATCTTGATATTTTCATCGGATACCGATTGTAAGCAAATCCGAAGTAGATCCACATGGAAGGTTTGGTCGTAAAACGATCACAATATGACCAAAATTGACGATTTTAGATTTGATAACAAAACCCAGGAAAGAGTCATATATAAATGTGTCATCGAATACAATTACCCCGACCAACAAACACAATGCTACGATTTTAGTTTGATTGTTTTACAATCCGATCATTTGATGTCCGATTATTTTTTAAACATTTTTATGTTTTGATGGGTATCAAACTATTTTCGCGATCGCACCATGTGTGCATTATACAATTTAAATCCGATCGATTTAATCTTTCATTGTTTTAGCTCGACCGAATGCTAAAATCTAACCGTGTGTGCCTAGCTTTAGGGCTCGTTTACATGGTTAACTCTTTTAACCACCAGACAAACAAGCAATTACCGCAGCCTAATGTTGCAGGCCGTCGGTCGGTTTTTGGCTTTAGCTCGATAGACCTGCAATGAGGACGCCTGCACACGCCTTAGGGCTTGTTTACAGAGATGGTTTTTAACCGCCCGATAAACAAGCATTTAGCGCAACTGCCCGGTGATCGCATCATTAGGCGTTGATCGGTTGGTTTTCAGGCTTTCACCCAAAAGATATCATAGGGACGTTATCAAAATAATCTGCGAGCGCCTGCAAAAGATTGAAGGCGCTCTAGACAGGTGGTTTCCCGGGCTGACCGTGTAAATCTAGCCTTATTGGTGTAACTGACATAAGCTAGCCATACATGTGTCGACTCGTGAGCGATCGATCGCCCGGTGAAGCCACAGGCGATGATCGATTGCCCAATCAAGTCTGTGCCTACCACCTTAGGCCACCGATTCCTGGACGATTCTGTTCCCAATCGATCACTTCACAAATGTCAACTCCCCTTGATGTGTGCCCAATCGATCAGAAAAGACCAACAGGTTGGTTCTCTGGCCGATCCGATTTGGGGGCCATGTCAATTGGGCGGGGTCCATTGGGCAAGGTGGGATGCACTCAATTCCTCGTCGATCGATCGGCGTGCACGCGCCCGGTGATCGATCGGCCAGGAATCGTGTGGGGAATCGCCCCGTGTATGGCTACTTATAGACATAAGTCTAGCTGTAATTCCTATAGGAGTCATATTGTAAGTGAAATGTCCAAAGACCATAAAAAACTGCTAATATAGCTATTTTTCAGATAAACCTTAACATTTTAAAAACAGGCACCATCCTATGTAAATGGTCACAAATTAAGCTATGTACAGACACTCTCAGGTGACACAGATTTAGACCATGTCATTATACTCTGGTCCTTAATATTTTAAAGATATTTCTGAAAATTAGAAGTTAACCCTTGTGTGAATATAATCTTGTGGTGTTAGGGTGTTTATAAGTTGCTTATTTGATAGTTATTGATTCGATATTTTAACATTCAAGTCACAACATTGGACAGAGCTCACTGTTCTTATTTTTAAAAAGGAAAATGTCTTAATAGCAGTTCCACAAGACACTTTTGTGCCTCTCAAACATATCTATTAAGACAACCATTTAAACATTGAGAGTGGGAATGATCAGAAAATACCTCTATATATAACACAATAAATGCAGGTTATCGTACTTTTAAAGGCTGCTGTAGAGCCAATAATAACATCTAAGAATGGCAGTGAATTGAACTAGATTATATGGTTTAGCAATAGGTTTAACCTCTTAGATTGAAAGCCCCATTGGGCAATGTCCTCTTCTACTCATGTGTCAGTTTGCAACTTGTGATGCCTTTGAACACAAATGTATAGCAATGCATTATTTTTAACTTTATGAATTATTATTCATAATAATAAGCTCTCAGAATCACATGTTGAATAAAACTTATATACAAATCAGATAACTAGAGGGTATTTTTTTCTTGATAGGAATAAGGTGCATATATATATACATGTTTTGATTTTCCTGTTGATAGAATTAAACCAATCGATATGTAAGTTGATTGGCCAAAAATTGATGCCTGACAAAAAATCAATATTATATTGTTGTGCCTGATACATTCAATGGCAGACATTTTAGTGGTAAGATCGACCTTCTTCGATTATGCTTTTGCTCGATCAAATACTGGTTTCTCAATGTGGGGTGTATTTCGATCACAGTTCGGTCGATCGAACCAACATCATAAATTACGACTGAAACAGCCATCTATTGTAGGGAACGTGTATTGGGGGTCTTATACTGCCTGGTTCTTTAACTCAGTGTCTTATATAGGAAGAAAATGTTGCCCACCTGTCCTTCTATTAGGACACAACAGTAAGCGGAGGTTTTCGTTTCCTCACTCTGTGTTGTCTATATATTGTACTGGAGAATCCAAAATGTGTTTAGCATTTGGCTTCCTACCAGAATTTCCCTAATATTATATACAGAAGGTTCTGTTGGTAATATCTTTTAGTTATGGAAAGAAAACACAATGAACGCCCTTCATCACTACCAACACCAGACATGGCAATAAATTATGAAAAATGCAGGATTTAATGATTCATTGTATAATTCATAGACTAGTTTAAAATGAAGTCACCAAGAACCTTCTTTGGCTTTTGCTTGTTATGACACTGCTGCCAAATATTTGGTCTGCTTATACAAATGTTTGTTTAAACTGCTAAATCATGGCAGGCATAGTATAATTGCCTTTGTTGGTGACAATACCACCTAACTGCATGACAAAACATTTATTGATTTATTTATTTATGTTTTGCAGCTATATAATTGGAAGAGGTCTGTCAATCTGAAATATGGGGCATTCAAATATGTCGGAGTTGTACTATCCAAGCCAAACACTTGGGAACCCCAGTATAGCCATAGAAGATATCATCACTTCTCAGAACATCATATCCAGGGTCATGCACAGCTTCCTTGGAATACTAGTTCCACTTGGCTTACTTGCTGGTATCTTCAGTCTTGTGGTTTTAATAAAGAACAAGATTAAGAATCAAACAATGGAAAATCTGGACTTCTATCTTTTATGCTTGGCAGTTACGGACATTACCATCATACTATATTCTTTCACTTCTTCAACAAGACCTGACTATTTGGAAATATCCAACATAAGCTGTGGGGTACTATGTTTATTCTTCAACATCAGTTATTTCTTTTCTCAATACCTGTTGCTTGTGATGCTCCTCATGTTGCTTGCGCACAAGTCGGCTTCTGGATTTCGAATTATAACAATTATTACAAATTGGCTGGGATGCTTGTCTTTTATTTTGGTTTTCTCAGTAACAATGTCTGTAGCAACTGTGTCATTCCTTGGAACATTCAACAGTCTTTACAATACAACACACTGCCAGTTGGATCCGTTAAACGCCAGTCCGGAGTATGATTTGGTGAAGTTTTCCATTGGATTCTGTGTGCCATCTCTCATCATCTTAGTGTTCTGTGTACTACTGATTGTTCAGATGCAAAGAGCGGACAAGGTCACAGGGAAAGAGAAGCTCCACGGTTATATGGTTATTCTACTGGATATATCCATTATGTTTGTATGTCGGCTTTTTTACAATATTATGTTACTTAGGAGAACAAGATTAAAGATTTTTGGATTCTTCTTGACTCCTAGAGAGGAGTTGATCCTAAACATTGCCGAGCTGGTAGTGTTTAGTGGCAGCTGTATTAGACTTATCTGTACAATGACTTTACACAAGCCATGCTGGGATGATATCAAGCAATCTGTAATGTTCTTCAGAAGGATGTGTGGAACAGAATCAACAAGCAATGTTATCTAACTATAATACCTGTACAAATCACTCTATACACAAGAAGCAGACTAATTGCCATCATCGTCAAACAATATACAGGTGAATTATATTCTAAAGAAATACTCCAACTCCACATAAAACACACATGAATCTAAACTCCATCCAAATAATTCACTTAGGATAGATATATCCTCTGTCAATGTTATGTTGCTGTGGAAATTGATACTCAATAAATCACCCAAAGCCGAACAACCTTTTTTTTTCAAAGGAAATATGACCTATTTACTGCCAGATCCCCCAGAGAGAATGGAATCAAAGCAGAGAAACATGCAACAAATGCTGGATGGGGTTCAATTCCTTTGTACCAATACTTAAAACCATAACAAACAGATAAGGGTATGTAATAAACATGAAGCACGTGCAAAATTCTTGGCACCCTGCCACTCAGGACATATCAAGCCTCCAATGGTTTTATGTATCACAGTAAAACATAAAAGCATGGGAACAAAAATGTAATATATTTCAGCTTACTGGTCATTAGATGTAGTGGTTGTACTAGTTTCAATGTTTCAGGAATATAGAGAGTTTGGAGTTCAAGTGATACCGTTTAAGATTGACAACATAAACTAACACAGCCACTACATATATACAATATTTTTCTTTCTGGCCTTTAAAGTTTTAGTTTATTTTCCCCTACCCATGTTTTCAGTTTAGACATGTTCTGAGGACATGTCATATGTATAACATGACACGTACCTATGCATATTCAATAAATAAGTAAACACATAGTAACCTTGTATTACAAGAATCATGTTTACAATTGTTTTTCCTCAGTGTGTGAATGGAACATTTTGTTCAACGGTTTATGGCTCTCTCTCTCATGTCCTAGTTCTCTAGCAACCTCTAGATCAGAGGTTGGCAACGTGCGGCTTTTCATCCATTTTGTTCTGGCTCAGCTCGCATACCTCCTCTCCTTGCCACCACTGCAAACATGCTGAAAGGAAGAGAGAGTAGCTAAGATCATGGCTGTAAAAGAAGTTGTAAAATATCTAGGCTGCTTTCCTCACATCCAATGTGGTGGATGGTGGTGTAGGGACAAGAAGAAGGCAGCAAGGAGCTTCTTACTATCACTCCTGCCCCACTTACATCTCCAACCTGGTACAAAAATTCACCCCTAACCAGCCCCTCTGCTCCTCAAGTGAATTACCAATGACATACCCACTCATAACATCAACTTCTCTAAGGCCACTTCTACTTTCTGGAACTCTCTCCCTCGCCCCATTAGACTTCCTTCTAACTTTGGCACTTTAAAAAAAGCAGTGAAAACCCACCTCTTCAGTCTCTCCTACCCATCTTCTCACTCCTAACATCACTGCCATGCCAATCCCATTCTGCCACCTATCGTATACTCTATCGTACACCCTGTGTGTTTTATCTTGTGTTGTAATAATAATAATAACTAGGTGGCTGGAAATGGGGGGGGGGGGGGGGGGGGGGGGGGGGGGGGGGGGGGGGGGGGGGGGGGGTGGATTAGAGAAGATTTCCAGTGCAGCTCCTTGCTCTGCTGCTACCACTATCCCCCCATCCATCAGTGGCTCTTTAGCCCCAAACGGATGCTGACCCCTTTCTAGTGAAAAAAATAAAAAATATGTTGGTTTGTATTCAAAGATACATTCAAAGATACATTTAATCATTACCTCATGCCATTTACCTTAAAGATTTTAGAATGGTTAAGAAATAATGTTTTGGCCTGTAAAGTCACGTTTTTTATGTGGCTTTCCAGGCCAAATCAATAAATCCCAGATCTTTTCCTGGGATTTTAAAATCTGGCTAACTTAGGAGGGAGGGGGCGTGACTCTCCCTCCTAAGTTCCCCACCCCCAGATGATGTGCGGGATGGGACATTACTACGAAGAGCAATGCCCTCCCCCTCCTAAATTAGGCACGTGCTAAATAGGAGGGAGGGGACGATACCGAAAGTTACACCAATGATGTCACTTCTGGTATTTGGAACGTGGAAGAACAAGGTCGGGATACCGGAAGTGACATCACATCCCTTATTGAGTTGCACTGCTTTTCCTTCCCATTGTTTTCAAAATATTAATCAAATTCATGGCTTCCTATTGCTTCGTAATGCTCTCTCTTCTTGTTCTAAGTCTTTGCAAAAATGCATAGGAACTAACTACTTTAATAATATCAGTGTTTATTAAACTTACTTTATGGTGCTAAGTACTCTGGATTCTGTTTTATGCCACACAAACTTCCTTCTTTTCAGCTATAGTCTTTTCACCCTCAGGGTGTGGCACACACTAGTTAATTATAGTTTGGTACCAGCACCACCCATTTGTTGTGTCCAACTTGAAATATGTGCCTCTGTAGAGACATTTCTATCCTAAACTACAACCTTAACAGGAAGCGAAAAGAAAATATCTTAAAAATAATGTTTTTCAACAAAAAAAGGGTATCTAACCCCCATCTCCCATATTTCCTTGAGACAATCGTTCCCAAGGGTTGGTTGTAAGTCAAGACTATTTTTCACATATGTAATAATGAAGATACCCAGAATGCATTCAGAACCTCCCAAAACACCCTTTACTTAACCTTTTCATAGTAATAATACTTTTCTTGGTGTTCTCACTAAAAAGTTAAAATGTGCTTAGCTTACCAGTAACAACATTTTTAAATCACCATTCAAGTTCAAATATTTGGCTTTCAGGAAGAGAGGAACAAACCTGAAGGTAATGATGAGAAGGGATTAAAGCAATCGAAAAGCCCTCAACTCAAGTAATGCGTAGCACAGGCAAGCATTATTAAAACAGAAGAGATGTTGAAATTGAAGGTGGTTATAGTCCATAGTCGGGGGGCCGTTTCCCGCCCACACAGCCGGCGTCAATAATGACATCGGCTTTGTGGAGAGACCCGGGAGGAAAGGGAGGAGGAAAGAAATGACAGGCAGTGTACTTTGTACACTGCCTCGATTGCCCGTACCACGCCGTTTACGGGCAGTGCGCTAGGAAGGTTAATGTGCAAGAATAAGGGGAAAATACAGTGACGTCCCTGAGGTCACTTCCAGTACTTGAAAAGTATCTCTTCCGTGTTCCAGATGAAGGAAGTGACGTCACTTCCGGTATCGGAATTAGTTGTCAGCTAATTAAGAAGGGAGAGGGCGTTACTCTCCCTGCTAATGTCCCACCATCAGCACAAGCGGGGTTGGAACTTGTGTAATACCCCCTCCCTCCTAAATGACCCCCATTTAAGAAATCCAGGATTTATTGAAATCGGGATTTGGCCAGGAAAGCCACATAAAAATTCCAAAACAGAATAGTTGACAGGTTTGATATACACACAGGATTCTGCCCTGATTTGTATATGGTAGACAGTAACCAAATCATATGTAAAACAAGAATCCATAACATATATACTACATAAAACCTTTGAAATTTAGTTGCAAGTAATATACCAAGCTGGCTTTTTCCATCTTTTAGAGAATGCACTCTGCCCAGCAGAGCATCTGGCAATGCCACGTGTTCGACAGATTCTCAATTCACTAGAGCGGCAAATTTTCACTCATTATGTTGCAGCACCTATGACCTAAAATCCCAACAATGAAAGGAAATCGCATAATGGCTAGTGAGAGCACACAGCGCTTGTAACTTAAAAGGATCCTGAATCCTAGTGCAATGCAGGACCCAAAAGATAATTTGCCCAATATTGAACTATGTAGACTGACCCACCATAGTAATAATCTTTACTCTCTAGGAGTTAAAACACTTTGTCTAGGGATTAGTGCCAGAGCAGGAATGGCAACATCTAATCCTGCTTTACCGGCTAAAAGAGATCACAAGCGACTAAACGATCTTTCAGTAAAATGGCAGATTCACAGCCGGACTGAGACCTGGCAGGGACAGAATATAATTAATGGAACCAACACCTGTTCCTGAACAGAGCTGACATAATACTACCATAACAAGTTACATTTAACCTGGACTTCAATATGCTCATTATTATATTAAGAACAAACAAAAAACTGTTCTCACTAGCCTAGCAGTAGACATTGTGGAGACATTTGTCTTTGAACTTAAAGTGGATGTATACCTTAAACGTATATATATATATATATATATATATATATATATATATATATATATATATATATATTTACAGATTTACCTCTGTGCGATGGTGGCATTACACTCTACAATCCTAAAAAAAACATATTTACCTGCTGTTTCCTGGAATCATATGACAGAGTTACAGGAGTTAATTCAGGAAGCAAAATCGCAAGTGGCTACTGGGGGTGTATATAATGATGACTCTTTGAACAGAGTTTTTGAACAGAGAAAAACATCAATGTGTGTTTTAATGCAAAGCCGAGATCAGGGACTTTCCCAGCTGTCCCTGCTCGCAGTAATGTTGGCTCTTCCACCCCACCACAGAGCTGCATTATTAAAGAGAAGGAGAGAGGAGAGGCCACGAGGGATCTTCTTTTAATCACAACATGCTGCAAGCTGGGGAGAAGCAGCCTTACTCACACAGCTTCAGAGGAGTCCTGGCTCTGCCCCCTTGACACTGACAGCAAACGGCTGTGCAGGAGGCAGCAGCACCTCTAATATTTTGCATGAAGACTCATGTCTCCATGCAAAGTCATGGAGATTGAACAGGGTTTTCCAACATGTTGGAAGACAGGCACACACGGGCAGCTTTGTAAACAGATTAGAGTACAATCAAGCACTGTTAGCGCAAATGTTGATTGATTGTACTTGAATCTTTTTACAGATCTATCCGTGTGTCTAGCTTTACTTACAAAGCTCCTGAACAAGATATCATCATCAAAATTGCTGGAGATGTAGAGAAGGGTTGTGGGAACATTCTAAGGAAAATAGTATTACTCTAGCATATGCTCATAGCATAAGTTTTTGCACAAAGTTCAAATTAAGCCAACTTTAAAACTTCGACTTAACTTTTAACATAATTTTTGTAAAACCTACATACACTAGAGCTATATTCAAATGTTTCCACAACCCTTTTCTACATCTCTAACAAATTTGGTGATGATATTCGAGTATATACGGTACTCAAGCAGCTAAATAGGTCAGGGATAGTTTATTCATATAATCGCATACTGCCTTTTTGTGTAAATAATTTTTACATAGCTTGGACAGAGGTCTACTCAAATGTGTTATTTAGGATTCCTATAGTTCCTCTTTATAAAAAAAAAATCAGCCATTGTACTTTACTACTAATGTAAACAAGGGATGAGAAGTGTCACCGGAGACATTGCGGTGTAATTTTAGTGAATAGTGGATGGCTAATCCAGAACAAGCAATACAGGTCCTAAAGTTTGGTATGAATTCTGTCCGTAATTTCTATTTGAGGTCAGTGACTCGCTAGATACTTAGACAAAGGTCCTGGGGACAGCCACAAAACACGTCAGCAGTGGTAGGTCCCGCATTTCTTTTCTCACTGCTTCCCGCTAATGATCTACTCTAACGTGTCTCTGTGGTCCTCAGAGAACTTATATAGGAAAAGTGCAAGGAAAGGGGTTTGTAACCGAGATATCCTGAGGAAGTCTCATTTATTATTGTCACTGTGCTAAGAAACACTGGTCGATATATATAGCATACCATACAAAAATCCTGGCTGTAAGCAGAGGTACTATAAATATCTGACATGCCAATTATATATACGATATTCATGAACATATTATTTCTATTGTAGATATGTGTTTATCGAACAACAAAAAACCCTTTAAATTTTACTGAGGTGTTAATAAAAAGACAAACATACTGAATCAATAAGCATAGTGTGTTACCTTAACCTCCCTAAGTAATCCTAGCTGATAGCTTTAACAAACAATATGGTGCTTTATAATTTTGGCAGGAATAAAGCAGTCTGATGCGATGGAAGAAAGAAAAGGAAGCTCTTACCTATAAATGATTTGGGACCCGAGTTTAATTTGGATGTATATAACCATTAGCTGCATATATAAATTTACTGTAACATGCCAAAGTCCACCCAAGTAGTTGCATTGGTAAAATGGTAAAGCCTGACATAAATGATTACTTTTAACAAGCTGTGTTTAAGCCAGTGGTTCCCAAACTGGGGGGTGCAAAGTTATTCCAGGGGGGCGCAGGCTCTCATTCTTAACACGTGTTAACACAACTTTGTTTGTTGGGCGGGTCGATGGTATTCGATGAACACATTTATATATGACTCTTTCATGTGTTTTGTGATTGAAACTAAAATTGTGAATTTTGGTCGTATTGAGATCGAACCTTCCCCGTGGTACTACTTTGGATTCAATTACGATCGGTGTTCATATGCCTAGCTTTAATACTATATTCCTCCAGTTCTGTCAAAAGGCCAGCATCCCATGAGGCAGGTCCTAGTTTCAGCAGAGTGTGCAGGGCTGAAACTATAGTATATGACGGCATACACTAAAAAAAGAGGAACTCTCAGAACTCATAAACACACTTATGAAGAGTAACATTTTACAAGTTGGCACATTTTCAAGCCAGCACTGGCATCTGATTCTTATTAAAACTCATTTGTGAGGGGTAAGTCTCTGTCACATAATATATTCACTGAACTGGCCATTTCCTAGGTTGAATGAGCTACTCAAGAATTACATGGTATGCAAATACTGAATACTACAAGTACAGGACATATATTATGTGACATAGACTCACTGCTCCTTCTCTGTGGGTGTAAATATGTAAAAATGGATCAGTTGGCTGTGCCATCTTGTGAGTGCCTCTACTTCAAGTTTATACGGACATATAGTATACACTTTGCCGGAACCAACCCCTCCCTCCTTGGATGCTGGACTTTAACTTGACTGGAAGGAGTGGAACAAAGCCCTGACTCCTGGGATGCTGGCCTTTGGGTCCAACCAGAAGAATATGTTTGCCTTCTACCTATTTTGTTTTAAATGTTGCACTATAACACATACATGTATCTTATAGAGCATAAAACATAGTACTTACTGATAAAAAGATGTGGTCCAGGACACCTTCAATTTATCCTGAAAAGCCAACTAGTGCGTGTGCCATTTAAGAAACCGTAGTAAAGGCAGCAGCTAATGCCGTATTTTTCAGACTATACGATGCACCGGACCATAAGACGCACCCAGTTGTTAGAGCAGAAAACCACAAAAAAATTATTTTATATGTTTTCACATCAATTGGGTTAATGCAATGGATTAAATTAATGCAATATTCAATTCAGCCAGTAGATGTCACTAGCAGCAATACATGGCATTGGCAGATAGCAGTTCATTTATCCCTCTCTTCATTGCTTTGGGCTCTGTTGGCAAGAGCAATTATACAGTACAGATGGGAGATCCTGACACTGGCCGGCTAATATACTTGCCGGAAGAGCTGGCGGGAAGCCAAGGCGCGACCACCTGTGGCCGCACCTTCTGACCAGATTTTGGGGGTGAAAAAGTGAGTCTTATAGTCCAAAAATACGGTAGGTGGAAAGCAATGCATTTTGGGATAGTATTATATATTTTTTTTCATTACATAACAAAAAGTTTGGACAGTTGAATTAACAGTTTATATTTGACTTTGGGACTCATTGTGAACGATTCATTGTGAACTATGCAGCACTAAAAAATACATAATTACTTAACAATAATAATCAAAAATAGTAACCATGACTAAAAAGGAATCTGTACAGGTTACCGTACCACATAAACGTTAACAGGGCGTTGGTTTATAAAGCATTGTGCATCATAAAGCCTGGCAAGTTTCATTTTTTTTTTGGTTCCTTAAAATATTGTTTTCAATTGTTGAACTTTTTGGCATCTCAAGCTTCCTGACCTCTTCGGCCTTATTTGAAAGCGGTCAACCACGCCTGTCATTTGTCTGCAAGGCGGCAGGTAAGAGCTTATGACATTTAAACTTTTTTTCATTCTAACCTTTCCATTTCACGCCCTTATTTGTATGGAGAAATAATAATCCAGTATGGTGTAGTACAACAGTGCAAAGACACTAGACCTGTGCTTGCATTTCTGGTAACGTGCAATGCCACGCGTTACTGAAAATGCCCTGCAGCCCGTATTTTTGCATACGCTGTGCAAGCATCTCTCATACACTTGAAAGACAGCACACTGCAAATTGCTTTTTTTGCCGGTAATGGGTGCGGTTAGCAGGTAACGGGTCTGGTTTGTCGGTAACAGACCATTAGCAGCAAAAAACATAACTGCATGCGCAGCGAGGCTAGTGTGAAAAGGCCCTACGATATGGAAATCATAATGCAGAGCATGGCTGGCTTAACTTCACCTACATAGGTCCCCCCTGCACTGAGGATTGTAAATTCTATATCCCCTTTGCCTTATTTAAACATACTCACATTCACTCAACTGACACTGTTATTTTATCCAACAGGACCAGATGAAGCTGCACTGTATACATTCACTTAAGTCACAGCTTAAAAATGCTATAAAGTCTTTCCATGTGTATCTACTAGGTGATCGGCCCAGCACATGGAGCCAATATGGAGACACATTAGCTGGTTCAATTACTTCAGTGCTTTTTCTGTAAAAATTGAGGGTGAATTTTCTTACATTGCCTGTAGCTAAAGAAGTTAAAGACATGATCGGGAAGGTGGAATCAGGAAGATGAGCTGAGGACGCTGTCGCACTGCAGGGGCTCGCCTGGAGCAGATAAGCTTTGTGGAGCTTGTGGTTACCGATATTTAATACCGTTATTTAATATCTACCTTGAGCTACACTTGGGGTCAACTCTAGGGAGGTTAACCCCCCCCCCCCAAAAAAAAATTACTCACCAACATTAGAAAACAGATATATAATTATGTTACCATGGTCTGAATCCAGTTGGGCATGGGGTAAAAAGAAATGCCTCAAACCCACTCGTAGGATCAGTTTTCAATCGAATTTATGTTCGATTTTGAAAAAATCAATCTATGTTTGGTTCTACCTTAAGCTGAGAACTAAAAACAAAACCTAAATGTCAGGATCCAAACCCAGGGACGCCTTGGTGTCTGTCTGCAGAGCCACCTGCTAGTCTGACTTTACAACTTGTTGGATCCCTCCGACAAAATAACCATAAACCTAGTTCTTGTTGAACCCTTAACTTCTAGACCCTCCCTAGTAATTCCTATATAAAGCATGCCTCTGCACTTCCACCTTGCCAGATTATTGTGCTCTTGCCAATATCTTGCTCTTGCTGCTTACTTGTTGTACCTTCGCTATTATCATCAGTGTACCAACCCTTGGCTGCTGACTATGCTTTCTTTGTTATCTGACACCTTGACTTTTGACCCACGCATGTTAATAGATTACGCTTCATCTTGCTCCCTTTATTATTCGACACCTTTGGCTTTTGACCCACGCTTGTTAGACTACGCTCCTGATTTCTTCCTCTGGATTACCACTGTTGGTCCTGCCAGTATCTGTACTGCAGTTTTAGCACCTGAGCTCTGAGCCTGAACCTAGATCGTTGCACTAAATCACAATGGACAACTGTAGAATGCAATTTAACGAAACAATCAAAATGGGGGATGTGATTTCTAAATATGGCCCCTTAGGCCAGGGCACATCACCATATCATATATGGGCTAATAATGCAACTTAAATGCAGAAGAAGCAACCACCCCCTTTCAAGCTGGCTTCTATTACATTTTAGTTACAGCAATATTTCTATATGTTACTGTACTATGTCTAAGACAAGTGGGCTTATGTTAGTGAGCTGTCTATGTCACTATGCTATTATAAATGATGATCTGCACTATTCAGCGTGCCTTGGCCTCTGATTTAGATCATGAATGACTTGGGTCAGAATTATATGATGACTGCCTCTTTCGGAATTTGTGCAGCCTAAGCCAAAGAATATTATGCATTCTGAAGTCAATAAAAGGGATTTAGAATAGAGATGATCACACTTCTCTATGAAGTCATAGCTATGTTTATACCAGTTTAAATATAATCAGTTATCATAATCACTTTCAAACTCTTAAGATCCCTGCAAGTCAAACGTATATACAGGATTACAATCCCAGGTGGATACATTATGTAAAATAAAAACCTAAATATGTCTAGGTTTTTTAGGACATGATACAGGTGGACCAATTTGAACGAATAATATAGTTTTGCCTGCCAACATTAAAAAGTCCACAGTGGCCATACATGCGCTTGTTATACAATTTTCGGACAATTGCTGGCACAATCAGTGGGCGCCACAACACTGAAGAAGGAAGAAACAGGATGGAGAGACCTAAACAGGAAACAGTAATCAAAAAATCTCCTAAACATGATGTCCCAAGAGAAGATAAACGCAGGAGACAGCTACTAATAGGGGACAGGGTCTGTGAACACATCAATGGTGCCTGCAAAAAAGAAGATGACTGGATCCTCTTTTACATCAAGTAGAATAATTCTTTGTGTGCTGTTACTATTATTTGCTATCAACAACATTTATGCTTGTTGTTAATGTAATTAATTAACGGTATCTCATGGTCTCTGTAACTTTTTTCTGTACGCAAAATGCAAATCTGTTTTCCTGCATGTGGTCTCTCTAATGTGGTTTACATTTTATGCAAACAACTAGAGGTTGTGTGAAACAAACACATCAAAATGGTATAAATAGATCAGATGATCTAAATTAAGTTATAACTGACCCCGAGCGTCTGTACAGAGTGGGCAAACGCCCACCCCCAGGAGTGCTGGGTTGTTTCCCTGTAAATCCATCCTTAGGGGTAAAACATAGAAAATAAAACACACAATTAGAAAGTTGCATAAGTGTGCAAACTGATACGAAGCACCTTCTAATTTAACTTCCCCGGCGGTACCCCTAATGTAGCTTGAGGGAAGCTAGTTTTACAAAACAAACTCACCCCAAGTTACATTGGGGGATACTAACTTATCCCCGGGGAGCCTGCTGCGTTTTTTTTTGAACATCTTTAGACCCTACAAACACTTCTGTGATCCAAGAGAGGTGGGGGGGGGGGGCTCACTATTGACCTACGTTGATTTTCTCCTCCCCACCTCCCTAGCGGTCAACAGAGTAATCTACTCTGGTTTCTTATCCTCCCCCCTTCACATCCAAATACAGCTTAAAATTTAGGTCAATGGGGCATAGCCCCCCTCCCCTACCTCTTCTGGGCGGAACCCAGAATGTTAGGGATGTTAATGTCCAAAGAAAAGCAACCTAAAACATAGTACTGCCACCACCATGCTGTGGGGATTGTGTTCACTGGGAGTTAAGGGTAGGATTTCAAGATAGAAGCCTTTTTGTACAGAGAAAAACCTCCAGGTCCAGTAAAAAAAGAGGTTTCTCAAACTTATGTGAGAAACATGTCATGGTCTGATGAGACCAAAAAGTTGAACCTTTTGACCTCAATTCCAAAAGGTAAGGCTTTTGTCCAAGTGAATGGAATTTACAAGCAGTTCCAAATACCAGTCAGCTTGTAGAAGTAGAAAAAAGAATTGTAGAATATTTGTAAAACGTTAATAATACATATTTTTTGCATGTTGAATTTTTTTGCAACTGTAAGATTGTGTTCAGCTTTAACCAGATCCAAATTGTAGCGAATAGGTATATCAATGATTTATGATATAAATATTGGTGATAACATTCACTTTCTAAATATAGAGCTGATGAAGATTTCATATAAAGCTCTCCAGATGGTGCATGCTCTCTCCATCTGCACCCCATGATTTGTGGTGTCTGCATGCGCTCGTAATGGGAACCAGACAATATCTGATGCTAATCAAACTCTACCCTCCTAAATGAGCCTGAGAAGCAGATTTCTGAACAACACTAAATGACCTTACATGAACGGCATTATTCCATTTAATTCGGCTGATGTTAATCTCTATTAGACTTTAGCTAATCACCCTCTAGAGGATTCCAACTGAAGCCACCAATGATTCCTTCTAGACC
The DNA here is from genome assembly GCA_036250615.1 of Ptychadena robeensis. Taxonomy (NCBI): domain Eukaryota; kingdom Metazoa; phylum Chordata; class Amphibia; order Anura; family Ptychadenidae; genus Ptychadena; species Ptychadena robeensis. The sequence continues at coordinate 72,936,297 of CM070039.1, forward strand.
CAGCAGAGTTAACACAGAACTTCAGAACATTACTATGAAAAATCTTTTTGAAATACCAAATGGGCTTGGAACCTATTAGAGCCAAGTGTTTTATGCTAATATTTTGCTTTCTCTGGCTCCTCCTTTCACCCCACCCCCTCAGTAACATACCAATTAAGGAAGATCACCACTGGTGGAAATGGTTAACATCCAATGAAGGAAATGGAAGACATAAGACAAGACTTAGGAGGAAGGAACTAGATGTTCTTGATAGCTTATCAGGCATAAAATATATTACTTACTTCATATTCTAATTTACATTCTCATTTTCAATATTTTCTCATTTAAATTTTAAGCTCACAATGTGAGGTGAAACAAGAGTAAGCAATTATACAGGGTTCTCATTGCCGGTTGGAAGCCAAGAAGTTATAGTTCCTAACCACTTGGGAACCACAGACCGCAGGTGAGAAGAGACACGTTTCTTCTCTTTTGTGGCTGCTAGACCACCATGGTATTAATTTCCTTATAGGGCTGGTAATGGAGGTTGATGGGCGCCAACAAAAAAAAGTAGAGCAGTGCAATTGAAGTTTCGATGTGGCTACTAGTTGCCAGTGTCAACAAACCCTTGCAGAACAGAAGAGAAAAGGAGTGTGTACCCCATGGCAATATCCTGTTACCAATTTAACCTCAAAAATACTAGTACTATGATTTCAGCTGGCTTCCCGCCAGCTGTCCTGGCAAGGAGATTAGCCGGGGAGCTGTCAAGATGAGAGATGCCAGCCGGTGTCTGGATCTCCCATCTGAATTGTATAATTGCTTATGCCAACAGAGCTGTCATCTTTCCCTCTCTCCATGTCCGTGGAAGCTGCAATAACTCTGCAGCTCCCACAGACACAGGAACAGCAAGATCGGCAGAGGGAGAGAAGAGACTCTGCAGCTGTTGGCCCCCCTCCTCCGAGTCAGTGAGGAAGAGGATGTTGTGCTGTGCTGAGAGTGTACTGCTGCTAGTGACATCTACTGGATGCGTTGAATATTGCATTCATTTAATCCATTGCATTAACCCAATTGATGTGAAAACTTACTAAATATTTTTTTTGGTTTTCTGCTCTAAAAACTGGGTGGGTCTTATGGTCCAGAGCATGTTATAGTCCGAAAAATATGGTAATTTTGGAGATTATTTTGCCGTTGTCTCTTTTCTATAATAGTTTGCTTAGTACCAAAGCAGATAAAACTAATTCACAAACATTTATGCTTCTAAAATGAACAGATCAATATCCTAGAGGCTTAAATACCTTGGAGTTATACTGTGATAATGAAGTGTTATTTTTTAAATTTTTTTAATCAGTATATATAATTTTTTTGATCAGTATATAAAACATGACCAGTTAGTAAACACTTGAGATTTATTTTAATGGACATTTCATCAAGCTCATCGGCAGGCAATAAGTCCTCTGCTTAAATTTTTGCTTCTCAGTCACCAATGAAAAGTTCTTGTGCATGTAGTATATTAAACAAATGGCAGCCATAAACCATATATGCACCTAATGGGAATATTTGATTCAAAACTGTAATAAAATCAAACAAGTGAGAATTATTAACAGGTCCAATAAGCTTTTTCATCTAGAGAAGCACTTTCTGGGAAAATTGTCATAAGTATCTGCCATAGTTACTGCTGACTCATCAATATGAAGACACGCTGACTCATTTTATTTTCTTAGCCAGGAGCAGGTAGTTCAGGTCAGCATGAAAAGCACCCTTTCATCTCTTCCATGAAGTATGGACCACATGTAAAGCACCCCACACACGCAATAAGCAGTGGCCGATTTTGCAGCCGATCGATGTGCATGCGGGCTCGTGGCCGGTGGCAAGATCGCGGGTGCCCACATGGGGCGACAGATCCAGACATGTCAGACAGACAGACAGAGAACAGACATGTCAGTAAATCTCTGGCCGATGCCATTAGTTTCAATGGGATTAGTTTCAAAGGGTGCCCGCTGATGCTGTGAGCGATGGGGAGCAGCGTTATGACGTCATCACGCTGCACTCCACCACTCATCTGGTCGGCCCCCACCCGGTGTGGGGGCCTTAAGTAGATTTCAGGTCAGTGCTTTTTGGGAATATTTTAAGTACCAAACAACAATACTTTGCATAACTCTGCTGTAAAGAACTACCCCGATGCTTGTCATGTGACCAAATGTGTTCACAAGCACCAGGATGGGACTGTAGTGCATCAGAAAATGTATGTAAAGCTATTGTTTCATGTTAATATGCATTTATCTGCACTTCAGGCAATGCTCTGTAGGCAAGACAGAAGAATAATCAACATCAGAAGTCTTTAAGATGAATAATACAATCTAGATACAGTCTATTGTTTGCCCTCATTACTCAAATAGTAAGATCCTCTGGCCCTATTTTCCTCATTTTTATTGCCCTTTTGAGGTTTCTCACCAACCTTTATGCGTCCAGTACCTGTGATTGCTCTATCAATAGCATAAAAATAATCACAAAGCTCTAAATGGAAGTAAAAAAGCCATTTCTAATGTTAACAGAAGCTGTCCAAAGCAAGGAACCCAAGGAGCAATGGACTCCAGGTGACCTATAAATATGTCCTATTGCCATTTAAGCCGGGGACACACGGCAGGATATACAAGCCATTCAAGATTCCCGGCAGCAGCGCGATGACGTAATCACGCTGCTGCCCAACATGGAAGAAGCTGGAGGCGCAGCACTGTTGTGTTATCCAGCTCCGACGATGCTTTGCATGGAGACCCCACAGTCCCCATGCAATGCAATGGACATCGACCGTGCTTCACGGTCATGTCCAATATCCCTGTTTTGGGATTGATTGCTCCCGCTCAAAAACAGGAATGGCCACATTAGATATGGGCCAGATAGATGGTGATGAGTGTGCACGGCGCTCGAATCGGCCATTGATCTAGTCCATATCTATACATGTGTTCCCTGCTTAAGACATTAGAAGAAGAACCTTTAAGGGCATGTCGTCCTAAATGCCATGCCTATCTATAAACTTGTGAGTGTGTTTTAATAAAATCTCTTAAACATTAAAGCAGGGTACAGACCTGCAGATATGGGCCAGATCGATGGCCGCTATCTAGCGCATATATAGTATGCGTCCATCGCTGTTTTCGGCGGTACAATTAATTCCACTCGAAAACAGCCATAATCAGACATGAACGTTAAATACGGCCAATGTCCGATGCTTTGCAAAGAGACCGCTGGACTCCAGGCAAAGCTTCGGCTGTCTTCCCAGCTCCGCCGATATCTGACATGTTGAGCCGTCTGTACCCTGCTTTAGGGTCCCCATACACCTTTAGATTTCCTTTAGATCTTCTTTTGTTTTACCAAAACCATGTAGTACGAGGGACTTTCCTAACCATCAAGTCTACCTGTGTTCAATTGCAGAGGACCCTATACTACATAGTTGTTGGTAGATCTAAAGGATATCTGACAGAGAGAGACCTAAAAGGTGTATGGCCAGCCTAAATCTTTTATTGCACCAGGTTGTGATCCCTGCTTTATTATCAGAGGCACATTATCAGATACCACATGCATGAGGACTGGTGCATTTGTTTGTTCTCTTAGGTCCCAACCTTAAGGTGTCCATACACAGGTCTATTTGTCAGCGATCAATTGCCGATCCGATCTTTCCAGTCGATCAGGAATTAGCGATTGATTGGATTGGGAATCAGTGGAAAGCTGGCCATACACCTTCAGATTTCTCTGTCAGATTTCCTTCAGATCAGATCAGATCTACCAACAACCATGTAGTATAGTGTCCTCCCTGATAGAATACATAGTGATTGGAAGGTGTAGAAAGGTCCTCCTATTACATGGTTTTGGTAAAACAAAATCTGATCTGAAGGAAATCTGACAGGAAATCTGAAGGAAATCTGAAGGTGTATGGCCAGCTGAACACCACCATGGGAATCCGATTTGTGGCCGATTTGGACATGAGCCGATCTCCAAAATGGCCGATTCCACAAAATCCATCGATCCGAAAGGCTGCTGCATAGGGCTGTGGGTCCACCAACGTACTCCGATTGCCAAATGATCAACCAAAAAAACCAACATGTTGATTCAATGCCCAATTTTTAGTAGATTCTGATTTTGTTTTGTCGATCGTTCAGGGTGGGCAGAACCCGATTGATTGCCAATCGATCTCTTGAACGCATGCAGTGATCGATTGGTCAAAAAACGAGTGGAAAATCGACCTGTATATGGCTACCTTTATGTATGCCTCTCAAGCTTGGTCAACAAAGCCATTGTGTCTTGAAACTTCTTCCAGACAAGGCCACCACATGGCAAGGAGGTACTCCTTTAGATAAAAAATGTCTTATCTGTTCTGAACAAGCCCATCGTCCAAAAAACAGCTAATGCTAGCCATACACATACCGATAAGCGGGCGATTTTTAATCTGACCGATGGACGTGCGTGCTCTCGCCGTCGGTCAGGTTAAAAATCGGCCGCTAATCGGCATGTGCCCACATGGGGCGACAGATCCCTGTCGCCCCACAGCTCGGCCGGCCAGAGAACGGACATGTCCGATAATCTCTGGCCAGCGCGAGCCGATGAAAGCCGATGACATAAGCTTCCATGAAGACGGCGTCTTCATTGCAGCTTATGGCCGGCACACAAAGGGTGCCGCCGACTGAAGGGGCCCCATAATGCGCCGGGGTGCAAACGTGATGACGTCATAACGTTTGAATCTCGGTGCACATCGGGACTAGTCTGCCTGCACACCATCGGCATGTGTATGGCAGGCATAAGTCTTCTGTGTTTGAATGGTCTGGACATGGGCCCCCTTAATGATATAAGAAAAATATTTTGCAAGACTTAACACATCAGTGGAGTTCTATAGGCCTTCAGTGAACCCAGAATTCTCCTCTAATCTCTGTGTCTGCAAATATCCGTAGGTCACACATTAATATTTCATGTTAGTTCCAACAATCCCTAGTGAATTTCTGCTCCTGATATGGACAGTGAACTGTGCCAGCTTACTGCTACTATTTTAAAGTCATGCTTTAATTTAATAAAGATTTTGATGAAAATAGCGTACAGCTAGATGTTGATACATGTATTAGACCGATGATGGTAAACAGGATTTGCTGCTGCTGGATACCTAGAGATGTCTGCAATGTACAGGAGTTGCTTTTCTCTGTCTGTGGCTGTGCCTGCAATTCCATGATCCACAAAATAAATTTAAAACACTTTCTACAAGACAATAGACCAGTGGTTCCCAAACATTCCTTGCAGGGCCCCCCTTTTCTATATAGGAACATCAGCGAGCCCACCCCCTTTCAAACTACACAGGTTCAGAATGATGGCCAGTGCAATGCGGAAACACAGGTAACAGATGCGGTAGCATTACCGCCATCACATCTGTTATGGTCAAATCTGTTACGCCATCACATCTGTTACGGTACACCAATCATGCAAAGACATGCATCATATATACACACACCAATCATGCAAAGACATGCA
>CM070039.1:72955328-72976096 GCA_036250615.1 Ptychadena robeensis
GGACAAACTTACAAAATCAGTGAGGGGTCAAATAATTATTTCCTCCACTGTATATGAAAAACAACACAACCTCCTAAACTTATATGGATGTTCCTGTTGCAAGAGAATGTTCTTAGTGGAGCTGATTGTCGAGTATGGTGCAAAGAAAAACAATATATGGACAGGGCTACAAAGTTTGCCCCATCTGACATCCAAGTTTGTTTGTTTTTTTTACAAGACAGCACTAGTGGTGAAAATAAACCAATAGAATGTCATCTGTTTAGAAAACTTCAAACATTAAAGACTATAACGTTCCCTTTGAGAATGAATACTGTCCGATTTTGGCTGACAACCAACTTCTCAGGGAAAACCTTAGTTAGCGCTCAGCCAAGGCAACCATTCTTGTTTAACACACCATGTGTGGATAAAGGCGCCCAACTCAAGGTTTGATCCCGCCTATGGCCACATTACTGATAACTGATCCACAAAGGAGATAAAACTCCAATGGGGGGCTATTAGTTATCACACATCATGCACGTCACTGGTTTTAACACCACTTTCTAGAAAAAGAAAAAAAAAAACCTCAGAACAAGTAAATGATTGAAATTAGTTAACTCAACATAACCCACACCAGCTGCTTAAGCCTTTATTTTAAAAAATGCTTTTAGCCTCAAATAACTATGACATTCTCTGTGATCCCTGTTTATAGACGACATTAAAAAGGTGCAATGAAACCTTCAAGCACACAAAAAAAAATGACAGCTCTAACAAAGAAAAGAAAAATAATTAACTCAATTGCAGGAAAATTATTTTATCGTAGCGAAAGAGAATCTTTGAAATGCTTTCACAGTCTCCAGCAGCAGAAAGGGAAGGGTTAACAATAGCCTTTAAAGGAAGCCCGTTCAGCAGCACTTCCACTAAACACAAATTGGAGCAACCCTGGGAATCTATGAAGCGACAGTCTGTTGCCAAGGACAGAAGGAATGAGCTCTTGTACGGCACTGCCCAGTCATTTAGATGTCTCAATTCTAGCCGACTGTCCCATCAAGTTTTTTTCTCCCCTAATACTGAATCGTACAAATAGGTGATAACTCTGCAACACTCAGAAAAAGGCAGCAAAGAGGGAGAAAGGCGTTTTTTAGTTGTCGGTGATGTCTGGCACTGCTGCACTACCACGCTGATGAACAGCATCTTCTGCACAAGGAGGGGAAAGCAAAGCTGCAAGGTAACATTTTCCTTTATGTACATGTCCAAGGGTTTAACTGTAGAGCCATGTAAGGGATGGAATGTTGAGTTTGGGAAGAGGACAACCTTCTTCATCTGTAAAGATTCATTGTTATAATGGAAATATTAGCAACCAGTCACATCAATGAACAAATTGACTTTTTTATGGTGCCAAGATCCATAGATTGGACGATCGGTCATTGATTTGCCATAAAGGTCTTAGCCATTTTCCAGGTCATTGTTTTACAATGGTGAACACAGAAAGGTGGTTTATCTCTTTTGTTCAAATACAAATGATGTAGTTATAGGAGAATGAGCATCTAATATCTGTTTTTTGAGGCATATCATGTCTTGTACTAGAATTTGTTCACGTAAAAAAGATGATTTGTGACAATGAGCAAAATGCTAAAATATCTCTGCAGAATCTGGGAGGACAATAATGCACTGAGCCAGGATTCATATCTACTGTAGAACCTTGCTGAATGATGAACCTGTAGAATCTTGCTGAGACTGAATTCAGCAAAAGCCATGTACTTGCAAGCTTGTGTAAAGGTGAAGAGATCTGAATACAAATTATTTGAGTAAGCTGTGCAACAGTTGACTTTATGACAGTGTTTGAAACATTCGACCTTACATCTTGAGAAATTGCCATTTAAGATTTCATGAGACTACTAGAGAACTGACTGGCCAAATTGTACAATCTTCTGGCTATTTTTGTACTTCAGCTGGTTACACAGACATGTTCAACAAGTTTAGACAGGGCAGCCTAAATAATTATTTACTTTTATTGCCAATTTGGTGTAAGGTCAGCATTCCCATGACCCAAATAAATCAACTATCTCTAAATTATGAATTAAAAGGTCAATTATAGGAAAATATTGATCAATAAAACCAACACAATACTGGTTGAGGGAAGATTTTGGCAGTATATGTATATCCGAAGACACATTGGTCCGACATATTTGCAATGACTTAAAACTACAAACTAGACCCATCAAAGAGAGAGAGGTTTGTGGATAAACTCATCACATCTGTTCTTATAACAATTTGTCAACACCTTGACCACCTATCATTCTCCTTATCTCCACTGGGACAAGGCAGGAGAAGTTAAGCCTTCAATTAACTATACCTCCCATAACGCACAGGCAATCATTGCACGTAATCAATGTCTTCTTTAATCGCAAGGGACATGATTTGTGACACAAACACCATGTGACAAGTCAACATCTTTAGAACCCATCGATAACGATGCTACTTGATCTTATTTGTGTCGCTGGTTCAAATATTAGAAAGTGACAACAAGGTTGATGTGGCAGAAGTAATGCAAACATTAATGCAAAGCAAGGCAATCATATTGTAACGAAAGGTCATGTCCCTTTCTCAATTAACCTTCCATTTTATTGTATTTTCATGTTTCATTTCCTCTACTGCTGCTGTAAGTGAAACAATAATGTATATGTACTAACAAAGACGACTTGGATGATAGATTATAGTAAACCTTATATTACACTGTGACAGCTCAGGAAAAAATGCACATTAGTATTTTGCGCGACAACAATACCAACTCAGATAAAACCATATGTTCAGCTTCTGACAATTTTGTATTTATAGGATCTAAAGCTGGCCATACGCAGGCTGATTTAATTGATTAATGTGTACATATATGGATAATGTTTTATTTATTCTGTTAATTCAGCCAAAAGTGAATAAGATAAAAATTTGGAATTTGAAAAACCTTAATTGACCAGGTCCAAAGATTTGCTGGGTCATCATTGAGACCTTGCCATCGTTCTTTTGTTTTATCAACATTTTGGCCATATGCAAGTATCATAACTTCAAAAGGGCAATCCACTGAAAGTACAGTAATCCATTTATTTTTCAATCATATACAAAAACTTGCCTGTGATAATACAATCAATCAATCATATACAACAACTACAGTGTGTCATAATACAATCAATCAAGTTTTGGTGAAAATCTACACATACAAGTTGATTGAACTGAATATCAATTTTTAAATGGCTAGTTTAATAATTTAGTGGTAAGAACTTGATTTCATGGTAAGTAATAATGCAAATGGAAATCATTGTTCATAAGTTTTTACTTAGTTGTCTTACTTAATGTCAAAGATGTAAAAGTGAGTAATACAACATAAAGGGAGACCTCGATATCAGATATTGCCAAGTTAATGATAACTCACCATAAATATAAATCATAACCTAAAATTTTAGGCGTAGTGTGCCTAAAGCACAGATGGTTACAAAAATCAATAGTGTATCACAAGTCACCTATGAGAAGTCAAATCTAGACAGAATGGAATGTTGTCTTCCATGGTCTACTAAACTTCATACTGTCCTTCGCTTTGTGTCTGTTCATATATGTGTTTCTAGCATTATCTTAACCTGACTATAGTTACAGCATTTAGATAATATATACAAAGTGTCACATTTCAATTAACCACTTTAAGTTTCTTTAGAGCATTACCATGAGCAAATGTTGGGTGGTATTTTGCATGTTGCATTAAGCTTGACTTTTTATTTAGATTATTTTCATTAAATGAGCTGCCAATGCAGGAAACACAGTGCAATGCAGCCAATTGTACTATTGTAATAAAGAATTTGCATTCTATCAAAGATCCAGAAGCATGGTATATGAAGTGCTTAATATGGTGTTGGACACTATTAAATTATGATAATGTCTAGTTCATGTCAATAGATATAAGTAGGGACAGGGCAAGCACTAGCTGTAACTTCCCAAGTTTTAGCTTTAATTAATTTAATTATTATTAATATTATATCTATAGATTGGTCTTAAAAATCTATAGTGTACCAACTTTGGCTCAATCGATGTTTTATTTGATCAACTTGTGCCATTTAAATATTGGCTGTGAATCTACTATCACATACCAATTCCTTAAACTCAATTCCTTTCCAGTTATCAAAATAAAAGTGCACGCTACAAAACCCATTTAGATACACCTAAAGAAATTTAAAATTTGGGTATTTTCTGCTCCATTTCCATCACTTGTGGTCAACTGATTCAGTAAATAAATAAATAAATAAATAAATAAATGTTATCAATTGACAAAAAACATGTAATAAACCTTTACTCACCTCTGAGCTGGTACAATGGTGGAGAATTGTTCCACTACCCTAAAAAAATTTACCTACCAGCTGCTCCCTGAGCTCAGTGGCAAATTTGCCACTTGTCCGGTATTGGTATAACTGCAGTATGGTTAAAGGACACTAGATATCGTATTTAATGCTAAGCACATCTTCGGGGGCTTGTGAAGGGAGCATGGCTAAGTTAAGTTTACCTTCTCAAGCCTCTCTGCATTCTATGCAGACCATGTGACAACATGTCATTAGATGGGAGGATAGGAGCCAGACAATCAGTATTTACTGATAGAATGTAAGGTCTTTTTGTTTTTTGACAGATTGTATTCATAATGGGGGCCTGACTGTAAGGGTCATGAAGTCCAATAGGTGAGTATAGGTCCCCTTTAAACTTATAATTAATTCATTAAAGTACATTAACCCCCTTGCCGTTCCTCACGGTCCAAGCTCATCCAGCTCTGACCCGTCAGAACAGCAGTGGACGAGCTGGGTTCGTCAGGCAGATTTAGGAGCAACAGGAGAGCAAAATCCCTGCTCCCTGTGTCTCTGATCTAATGAGGTAGCTGCAGAAGTACAGATCACTCCTCCCCCCTGCTCTCCTATGTAACCTGCCACATCTGCACTGCCATCTAGTGGTTGCAGTGCTAATTTACCTGATAAAGTGAATTATTGAAATATTCATTATCTGATATTGTGAGTAATTCTCACAATCCTCTTAAACAGAAAAATTTACTTGTGTATGGCCACCTTAACAAAAGTATTAAATCACATATTAATAGACAATAACCACCTTAAAGCGAATACTAAAAAAATAAACATGTATACACAACTCACCTACACTGGGTCTTCATCCAGGGACAGCCACCCCCAAAAAGTAAAAATAATCACCTATACTGCATGCTCGCTCCTGTGCCGCCATGCCTGGTTAATCCTCCAGGCTGCAAAATGGAGCGAGACTCTTCTGGTCTCGCTCCCTCCACCAATCTGACTCTGGTGAAGCTCCGCCCCTCCACGTCACTTGATTCTGAGCTGGCCGGCTTTCATCTTTTTGTTTTGAACTCTGATCTGCCTGTTTATCTTCCCCCTCTAGCGGAATAGAAGGCAGACGCAGAGGTGATGGGTCAGCTTTAAGGCAGAAGTTTGAATATGCAATTTTCAGTCAAAAGATGCAAAGTGAAACTTTCTTGTCTACATATGATTTGTCATATTTCTTCTAAATCAACCCCTTCAATAGAACACAGCCAGAAAAACATTTTTGGAGCAATTTTAATGAGGTGGAAAATATTTGTCAAAATAAATTAGAAAATCTGAAAACGGATTTATCTTGTTCTTGGAATTGAAATAATATATTGTATCATACCTACAAGTGTGTCATTTTTATAAATACAATTTTTCACTTTTGGATTTAAAATAAAAAAAGTGCAATCTTAAGCTCAAGCAAAAATGTTTTATTCTTCCAGTAATGACATGACAGCACCGCAGCACAGGTACGTGCACTGAGCATAATGACAAGGACACATTGCTCCATTTCTCCATTTGTATACAAGAATACCTGTATGAGTGGACGGGAAATTCCCTTCTGGTTAATGTAAAGACGCTATATCCGCCTTATGTCTGAATGTGTAGCAAGGATGACATTCAGTCTAGTTTAACCCTCCCTGATAATATCTTTGTGAGCATTTTGTATGTATAAATAGTACTTTGCTAGCACTTTAATTCACCTGAAGTATACCAACATTTTACTAAATACATTCATTGGAACTGGATTGTCGGCAATGTTTTCATTTATATAAAAATGATCACTGAAAAGATTTTTTAATAACATTCATATTGGAAGAACTAGACAGACAGCTAAGCTTCTTCTTCAGACTTATACTCAGCTCAGCTACCATAAATTGTTCTGTGACTTCAAGGGTTAAATATGATTTTTAATCTAGGGAATAATTAAGGTGGATTACTTGATTTATTCCTAATTCAGTCCTAGCTTGTCTACATATCTCCTCCCTAGATACAGTAGAATGAGCATATCCACCCCAGCACAGAATGTGTTTAACAGGCTGGCTCGTTATGTGCAAATGAAGTGAAAAGGAAAGCTAATACATAAATACATAAAACTGCAAAATATCAATGTGTGTTCTTTGGTTGAGACACTTTTAAGTGTATTCTGAGTTAATGGTCACCAATGGAGCCAAGTCAAAATCAAAGTTCCTTATTTAAATATTGGAAAGCCCAAGCTCATTGTATAAAAAGTAAAGCAATGGGTAAAAATGATAGCGAGTTTACAGCAATTTCAGAAGCAGAGGACCTGGGAAGGTAGAAGAGGCCCCTTGCCTGGATGCTCAGTAAAATAGTGCAAATTCAGCATAACATGAAGTAGCATGGGTGTCCACTACCCCACTGAGGCATGTTGCTATTTTAAGAACATCCCCCAGACCCAGCAGGGCGCTTGCATCAAGGGCTTTTCAAAAGCGCACTGAGAAAAAAATGTTAGGGACCTATGTATAAGGGACTATCCACACAGACATCTGGACCCCCGAAAAGCACTGCAGCCAGAAAGATGCATCATTAGGCATCCCCCAGGCCTTTTCAGGTGTTTGCCCCCCAAGCGCCTGCACACAGGGGCAGAAAAACGCTTTACAGGCCAAGAAGACCGGAAATTGCCTGTGTCAGTGCAGTCTAAGGTCAATACTCCACTACATTTTGTTCCTACTTTTGGCCCCTGCACTGATCGAGTGGAAAAGAACGCCAGAACACTGCCTATTTAAAGTAATGGGGCTTTGACGTGCATTTCTGCTTACGCGACATGGCACCGCCGCATGTCTGATGTCAGTCGAGTCCATTGAACATTGATCATGTCATGTAGACGTGCACACTGCCATGTGATGGTGGCATGTTTGCCCTATAAACTATCAATCAATTCCATTAGATGGAGATTGAACCGCGAAAAACTGAACTATAAGTAAGTAAAGACACAAAGGACAGTTTCATTTCAAAATGCAAAACCAGCTGCAAATTTCAATTACTACTACTACTACAAAAAAAAGGTAGATTTCTTTTCCTCCGTCTACAGCTCTGTTATATTCTGTAATCTGCACCGCCTGAACTCTGATTGATTTTGTTCACTGCCTTTGCCAGAAGACAGCAGGGAGCTTGATATAAAAATCTAGACATCTCCCGCACAAGTAGTTTTATAAGACTCTGCTCATCTATTGCACTAACATTAAGGTTTCCCTTTTCAAATTAGTTTGTTGAGACCGATATTCACCATCAATACTACACAATCAGCTACACAGTAGACTACACCATGGCCTACATCAATATCTGCTGAATGGAAGCAGAGAAATTCCTTCTTATACATACAGTCATGACAGGCCAAAATTAATGGCACCCCTGCAAATATATGTCAGAAAGAAATTATTCATAGCCATACCATCCCTGAAGGTGGATTGGGGGGTAACGTCTGTATGAATATACAACATGTTTGAGCAGAGTGTGCAGGGCTCGAACATGCTGTATTCATGGATAAGCCAAGAGACTTTTTCAAAGGCTCACACTCCAAGCTGTCAGCTGCTGACCTGGGAACATACTATTTACATATTTACTAGGGAGAAGGGGCAGTCTTTCTCCCCACTGTACTCTGTCAGTCTATGACTGGAAGCAGTGCCTCTCCTGCCGAGTAAAAACTGGTGTACAGCATGTCTTAGCAGGTAATATATTCACTGGACATACAATTAAATATGCACATAATAATGAGCTGCTCATTTACTACATCTGATATCTATCAGTTTGAAAACGGGAAGCTGCTGTAATGCCCATATGAAGCGCATTGCACAACATTAAAAGCATATGCGAGTTAGCACAGCTTAGCTCCATACAAGAGAGGATCCTGTACAAATCTTCATCTGCAAGGCTGGAGGCCAGCTTTGATGTCCGTTTTTGGGGGGTTTTCTGAAAAACAAGTCTCCAAAAATTCAAGAGCTTCACATAACTACATAACAAAATGTCGGCATAAGATTAGCTATTACATAAACAAACAAGAGAACTGGTCTGAGAACTCGTACAAGGAAATGGGCAGTGATAACATCATCCTACTAATGAGTGTGGTCTGAGGACATTGGGAGTGCCCCTCAAGAGTGGGAGAAAAACATGAATGGACGACTTGACAGTATAAAACCTGTTTATCCTTGATAAAGGTAGTCATACAGAGTTCAATTTTTACATTTGCTCGAAAAAAAGATCAATGATTGAAAATCGATTCTTTTTTACCAGGCTAGATCGACCAAAAGCAAATGACCCTAAGACTGACTGAGCAGGGAATTTAGGGGATCGTTTAATATTTGATGGGTTTTCTAGGCAATCAAGACAAAGATGTTTCGCTATGAGTGTTGGAGAGCCATTCATACAACAACATGCTTTGGAGTGATGTGGATCCTCTATGTGCATTAACTTAGCAAAGTTAGGTGAACAAGTCCTTATTTGCCCCCTTTTCCTAGAAAAAGCCTAGTTATGTGCAGATTTCTCCTATAGCAAATATTAGGAGTCTCATCATGTTGGTCTCTTGGTAGTAGTTAACCTTCCGAGGGATGCAATTATTTTTCCTTTTTTTTTTAATAAAAGTGGTACAGGACATTTAAACAGATTACAATGTTCGGGGGTTACTGCTTTTGGTAATTAACCTACCTCCATGGTGGTATGCCTGTATGGTGTTTTTTTAACAATGCAGTATGGGCAATTAAAGCATAGTACAGATAATTCTGATTTGATCATCAACCCTCCCTTCTCTCCTCTTTACATCCCGGTGTCATTGGTGAATAGAAAAAACAACATTGTTAATGGCACAACCCCCCTGGTCTAAGTTCAGAATCACTGTGGTCTCCCTGGGGATAGCCAAGTGTCCCAGAGTGTAGCTGGGGGCAAGTTTCAGTTGTAAAACACTTACCCTGAGCTACATTCAGAGTACCACCAAGGAGGTTTATATGTACCCTGAGCTGCACTTAAGTATACCACCAGGGGAGTTCAATGTTTTGAAGTATGCAGATTGGGAGTCGTAACTTCACTGTGGCATCATGTTGACCTTTTTGAATAGGTAGTCTTGCCTCAGAAATTGGCAAATTGGCAAAAATGAGCCCTCATCCTGTACGCTTAGCGGAGGGGTCTCAACGCAATGGAAACAAAGCCTAAGACATTTGAGCATTCAAACGTTAGTTTGCTCACGTCATGTTTCACAAACCTAAAAGGAAGAGCATGTGCAATAGTTTAAGGTGAATCTGAACATAAAGGATGACATCTTTAGCAATTATAGGCAACAATTGCAATTTCACTTTCCTATTTGAAAAAGGTAATATGAGGCTCTAATGGAAAATTCAGGAAATTGCATGCACGCTTTCCTCCCCCCAATAAAGAAAATGGTGTGCGTCTAATTGCATAATGCTGACACATGAGTTTACATCTAAAGTTCAGAGGCACTTATCAGCCCTTACAAGTTCAAACCTTCAACTGATGAGATGTAGATGTTGAACTGTGTACACACAGACCCATTCAGCTACATTCACACTTAACAGTTCTAGGAACAATGCAACACCTGGAATCCCTCATTCACACAGGAAATCCTATTAAACATAGGATAAGCAAAGCACAGAGGTATAATGAGCATCAGAAAATCAATAAGATGTACCCTAGGTGAAGAGGTGTTTGGCAAGCCTACTGTTTATTTTAAACATTGGTTGCCAAAACATCATCCAAAGTGTGTTAAAAGTATCTACTGGATGAGTGTAGATATATAAACCCCCGAGACAAACAGGAGTTCCCGATCTCTCATGCCTGTGTTCATATCCAACTGGTCTTGATTAGTAATGTGAAAGATGTTTAGTAGCCAACCCAAGCTATTTATTAATATAGTCGTGGTAACATCTTCAACAATACTAATCAAGTTGAGTTGAATATGACTGACTACTACTAGATGTGTCCATGGCCTGGACAACTAAAGGCCCCCACACATGTACCGAGTGGTGGCCAACAGAGCAGGTGAGATAAGCTCTGGAAAGCAGCGTGATGACGTCATCACGTTGCTTTCCAGAGCCAACAGCATCGGCCGACACCCCTGATCGGCGGCCAGTTTTGCAGACGGCCGTGCACATCCATCGGTCGGCGGCAAATCGTCCGCCGCTCGGTGCGTGTATGGCTAGCTTAAGGAACATTCATGTGAGATATCTACTGGCTGTCCAACCCAACAGATCACAGTTCTTTCTACATTAAGGCAATCTGATTGACACTATATTTTGGAAGACTACACTACGTGAGGAAGACTAAGCATATTGTTTTCAGTGGGCGTTGACACACAGGTGCTAGTCAGTGTCATGTGTTGTAAATAACATGTGGCCCCAAATTGTTATTCATGGGACGCAGGAGTGACATGTGGCATGTCCATTGAAAATCAATGAACATGTAAAATGGCACGTACAATACTTGCCCATTCATTCACCTTTTGTCAGTGTCATCTCCATAGCATTAAAAGGGCATGCATTATCTGCAGTACAATAATGAAGCCCATTTTATGCATCGAAAACACTGGAAAATTGTGCTTGCATCGCCCATCATCAACATGCAACATCAACATGTCCATGACTCGCCAGTGTAGACATGTAGTTGTATCATGTCACAAGAAAACTATACTAGTCACCCCTAGTTATCTAATACATATTCAGCCATGGAAGGTATTCCCAGCTGAGTGGTACTGTTCAAAATCCTTGGGAAGGCATCTGCCACCCTCACCCTTACATACGTGCTAGGCCAATACTAGCATGTATGTTTAGGTCTACTTAAAACAAGTTTGGTAAATGTGTGCATTTGCATAGCTGGCCACCCTATATCTATGTCCAAGTAAAAAAAAACAAAGAGTCAGTCCTTTGGGGACATCCGGGGCTAAAGATTAAACAATGAATTTGTTTTGCTGGTTTTTAGAAAAAATAAGAGAAATACTAGATGAAGTCTGTCCCCGTCCAATGTAAATAAATAATATGTTGTTACATTAAAAATGAAGAGGTCTGGTTCTCAAGGCATCCCAGCCTGCAGCTGAATCAATGAGCAGAAGGGAAAATTCACAAGAGAGGTGAAACCAACCACACATAACTACAGGGAAAATATTAATATGAAATTGTTTTGCCTACAAAATGTTTCATGATTTAGAGAACACACTTGGGGCTGCCATAAGTTAATAAGGCTAATTTCCCATGTTCTCATAAACTGCCACTGCCTGGAATGTTACTTGATATTCCCATTAATACGATGAACAAATGAAAATTTCTTGTTTGCTTATCAACAAAATATCACAATATGGTGAATTAATATCCACACAGTTGTCAGGATCATCCATGTTTAAACCTTAATTAGGCTGCTATCATCTGCACATAAATTCATTAATGCAATGTCAATAGGAAAACATTACAAAATGAAACATTTCTATTTAATCCTTTGTTAACCCTTTTATTACCTACTTCTTTTTTTCCATTTAGCTATTTTTTTTATTATTGTTTTGACTATCCACAGCTTTTATATACTCAATTGTGTTACAATTAAAAACACTTTAAAGCTGAGTTCTGGGCTAAACTTTCATTGCCCCTTAAAGTTGGCACACCACACCTCTATAAATTAATGAATTAAGTCTAGAAGGAATATTTTTTTGTTTTACTATAACCTAGGCTCCTGAAGTCATCCCCTCTTCTGGCATTTAGGGGGGGGGGGGGGGGGGGGCTAAGGATGTAGAACTCACAAAGTGTATGCAATGTCTTGTTTTTAAAGATTATTTTCTCTAACAACCAAATACATGTCCAGCAGGGTAAAATACCTACTGCTAAATATAATAAATATAAAGGTATAGGAATAAAGATAATTAAAATATATAATAAAAGTCTAGCCACAAGTTTGGCTTGAAAAGGAAAATATATATATATTTTAGTTTTTAAAAAAAGCCAAAAATGTTGTGGGTCTTCATATTTCGTATTGGTCTTCAGTTGGTACAATAACTAGTAAAAATGTGTGCTTGTAGGCCTGTAACTTCCCAAAAATATGTCCATACAAGGGTCTCATAGACATCCTGAATATAAGAATGTTTGAAACAAACAAAAATTATGTAAAGTAAAAATTTATTTTATAATAAAATTAATGAGAAAACACAAAAATCAGGGCACAAAGCTATGCTGCTACGTACTAAATAAAAACGTCCAAATAAAGTCTCTGGTGCCCCAGATGTGCCCATTTGCACTTAACCCTCTCTAACCTGGTGTGATGGATGTGATAAAATCACACCAGGGAAGAGAGGGTTACTGCAAATGGACACATCTGGGGCACCAGAGACTTTATTTGGGCGAGATTTAGTAGCATAACAGCACATTGAAAGCAGTTTTCAACATAGAAAACTGATTTTGTGCTATTCACTTTAAAATTTCCCGCCGCCTCCCCGATGTGATGTCATCACGTCACTCGGAAGGGGGGGGGGGGAATAAGCCGGAGAATCCAGCAGCCATGTCGCATTCAGGACACCGGCACAGCGCAAAACAGTAAGTATGCGCTGCCGGAGCCCAATCTTCACTGGCCGGCACCATCTCATCCAGTGCGATAGTGATGGTAGTAGCGCTGGACAAGATGGTGCCGCCTTGACCGCTAGGGCGGTTAAAGATAATGTGTCATCAACTGTACCACAAATGGCAAGATCTTCAGGAGAATAGGTCAATAACAGTGTTATCGAGCTAGGAGTGCCTGGCCTGGTGCCTGAGTGCCTGTTCCCGAAGGAACAAACTGTGCCGTTTCATTGGTTTAAAAATGAAACTGCTGGAGCTTAAAACTGTCAATAATGAAATCATGGCAGCACAATGATTTAAGGGTTTGGTCAACTATGGGTTTCAGACCCCCAAGATTGCAAACTCAAAAAAATTTAATATAGATTTAATCTTCAAGATAATCTTTTAGGTCAAAAAGTGAATCATGGTTACGAAAATATCTAACGTTCTAAAAAAAAGAATAATAATATAATATGTTTTTCTTTTTCAGCTGCTTCACTGGCATACAAATACAGCCTTTTGAAAAGAGAAGCTTTGAATTTAAAGTACACACTCTTAGTATTATTTAAGTTTCTCAAGTTGTACATCAGTTATGGAAATGAAGCAAACCAGAAGACGTAAAGGAGGTTCTGTGGCTTGCAGCAGTCTTACGTTTTTATGTGAATATAGTGCTTCAGATGTGGTCCAAGGAGGAGGAAGCAGCCGTGAAATGATCTACTGTAACTGACTGATGCCAGAAGGTCATGGCTATACAGTGAGACAGTCTTCTGTGCTGACCACACTATGGATAATAACACAGCCTTCAACCTTTTTTATGGCACATATTTTCCTTTAATTAAAATCCTGCGATGGATGAGTACAGCGCAACATTTCCATCGATCACTTGGAACTTCTCATTAATGGAACTGAACACATCATATTATGACAATGGAAGTCTGTTTGTAAATGGACTATTGGATACGAACAAGCAGTATTTCATTGGGCTTGTTTTATCCTGTCTTTACACTATTCTGCTTTTCCCAATTGGATTCATTGGCAACATTATGATCTTGGTTGTAAACATCCGATTTCGGGAAAAGATGACCATCCCGGATTTGTATTTCATCAACTTGGCAGTGGCTGACCTCATTCTAGTGGCAGACTCTCTCATTGAAGTGTTCAACCTCAGTGAGAAATATTATGATATTACCATCTTGTGCACTTTTATGTCCCTTTTCCTTCAAATCAATATGTACAGCAGCATCTTTTTTCTCACATGGATGAGCTTCGACAGGTATATTGCACTGACAAAAGTAATGAAATCCAACATCTTTAGGACTAAAGAGCATGCAAGGTTAAGTTGTGGACTCATCTGGATGGCTTCCATCTCAGCAACTTTGCTGCCATTCACGGTGGTCCAAGTGCAACATACCGAGGACAGGCATTTCTGCTTTGCAGATGTCAAAGAAATCCAGTGGTTAGAAATAACGCTCGGTTTCATCATTCCCTTTGTAATTATTGGCCTATGCTATTCTTTAATCATCCGTGTGTTGGTAAGAGCCCACAAACACAGAAACCTAAGACCAAGGAGGCAGAAGGCCATGAGGATGATTGTGGTTGTAGTCTTGGTGTTCTTTATATGCTGGCTACCAGAAAATGTATTTATTAGCATTGGACTGCTTCAGAACGAGGAAGATCAGCAGAACAATCAGTCTTTTAGGCATAACCACCCACTGATGGGTCACATTGTAAATCTGGCAGCTTTCTCAAACAGTTGTTTAAACCCACTAATATACAGCTTTCTAGGAGAAACATTTAGAGATAAGCTACGCTTATATATCAAGGATAAGAGAAGCATGTCTGCCCTCAACCGGTTCTGTCAAGCTTCCCTAAAATCCGTCATTCCTGACAGTGCGGAGCAATCAGAAGTCAAATATAACAGCGGTGTGTAAATAAAAGGTGCAATGTTCAATATGTTGTTCTTAATGTGGTATCCATTGGTATCCTGGCATCCATATGTTAGTTTGTGTCTTCTAAAAATTGGCATAGTTGTTTAGGGCACATAAACTCTTCTCACCAACAACTGCGCACCTAAACAAATAATTTGTCACATGCAAAAAGGCAATAGGGGTTAGTAAAAAAATAATAGCAACAAAAAATATAATGATATGTATATGCACATAGGAATAAAATCTATCACACCGATATAATGTGCCAAAACAAATATATGCAACACCCATTTGCTGCTTATAAACAACATGGTCATAAGTAACCACCGGGCTCCAATTGATCTACATATGGTGGTGCAGAAGTGTGTTGTACTGTCCCATTACCAATTTAAATGAGACTAGTTTGCATATAAACCCTGTAAATGGGGTTTTGACCTCTACTTTAAACATGAATTCCTTAACATCTCCATAATGTCCCGTTAAGTTTACCATCACAAGGAAGTTAAAACTGCATCTGGCATTCTTGATCGTGGGCGTTTAGATACACCCAAACTACCATAAAACAGGAGGAAGCCAGAAATGTCAGGTTTCAGGTGTGACAGGTATACTTTAAAGCAACCATGTTGTTTAGAAATGTGTGTCATGATTGACTTACTAAATACTTACCTTTCCAGCTAACCCACACCATTCCATTCTTAGAAAGTCCTAAAATACCATCAGGAAAATAATCATTCTCAAAGTGTCAAACCTCTAAGTATCTGTCACAACGTAAATGGTTCCTCCCATGGACTTCCACATAACCATTAAGTCTTGTAGGGTAACAAGAGGAACCAGCATAAGTCATCTACATCAGGGGACTTTTTTTTAATAAATTTACGAATGTTTGGCAGTATATCCAGCAGAAAAGTAAGTATTTAGACTTTTCCTTTAGAAATATTCCTGCCCTGGGCTGGAAGTTTTATAATGCAACATGTTTTTTGTGCATTGCTTATTGAAAAAGAAAACACTACCACTTTATATAACATACTCACACTACTGTATTGCACATTATGTAACCCCTAATGAGTCCAGGAACCCAGCTGTCTGGACAGGAACAATGATCTTCCTACTGAACAGCAAATATCAGTGCTAGACCTCTTTCATCTTTTCTCCTAATGTGACAAAGACTTGTGGTTAATGGAAGAGAAAGGCAAGAAAGATGTTCATAAGAACAATCGTTATTTCTTGCTGGTTTCACATTAATTAATTAGATACATGATTTCACGCAAACAGAATGTTCTTTTTCATAAATGCATTTTAATGCCGCTAACAGAGATGGGAGGAGCAACTTTTTATTTACTATGCAATTATGTTAATACATAAATTTATAGAGCTAAGGTCCACTCTAACATTTGGAATGTTTGAGAAATTTATGGTTTCGGATACAGTATTTTTCGGACCATAAGAAACACTTTTTCAAAATCGGGGGGGGGGGGGAAAGTGCCTGCGTCTTATGGTCTGAATGCACCAGCTCTCCCGGCCGGTGTCTGAATCTCCCATCTGAACTGTATTATTGCTTATGCTAACAGAGCTCAGAGCCATGCTGGCATAAGCAATAAAGAGAGGGATAGATGAACTGCCATCTATGGACACAGGCAGCCAGGGAGGGAGAGGAGAGAAGACTGGGCAGCCTGTGTCCATAGATGGCAGTTCATCTATCCCTGCCAGAATTTGATATTGCATTCATTTAATTAACCAAATTGATGTGAAATTATGTGAAAACCTATATATTAAATCTTTTATTTCTGGGTTTCCTGTCCTAAAAAAGGGGTGTGTCTTATAGTCCGAAAAATACGGTATATGACTACTAGGGGGGATGTGAATGCTCTCCACAATGTACCATCTGCTGGGTCTTATATGAGAACCCAGGTATAGACTGCTGAAGGCTTCCCTCTCTTCCTCAGCGTAAGCCCCTGGAAAGCATTACTTTAATTGACAATTGGTAAAGTTCTTTAAAAGTCAGCTTGAGTTAATTCCTATTGTTATTAAGTGTGGATAATGAGGATATCTTATAATCCCCAACTTATCCCTGAGGAGACTTGGGAGAAGGTGGCATCAAAAAAATGTCATCCAGGCTTATGCAAAGGTCATCCCTCTGTCTCCCTTCTGGGAAGTTCTGGAGTTCAGTTGGTAAATAATAACAGGGGCACACACAGGCAATCTCTTGATTATCATAAAAAGTGGCCAATAAAATAACCGCTCTGCTAACAATCTTGCAACCATTGAAAATCGGACCAATTCTTCTAGTTCTGTAGAACATAGAATAAAACTTTGATGTAAAATCCATCTAATTATCAATAAATATTTCATACAACAGAAATGTTTTTCTACAGGCTAGATCTTGTTAACATAGCTCTAGTGATGCATAACAGAGGGAGAGTACAATGAAAAATAGATGATTTACATAAATATTTCAGGTTTTAAGATACACAGTAAGTCTAGTGCTCCTCTACATCTACATGTGCACTGAACACAGGGAAAAATACACGGGGAGCACTGCACATTTAAAATAATGGGGCTATCACATGCCTGTACACACAGGAGTGTCATAGCCTGTGCACTGACCATATTGCGCGACACAAATTCGTTTTTTTGCAGTTTTAATTTGCAGGACGTGTCAAAGTTGCATGTCTAATACAGGACGTGTCCATTGAAAATCAATGGGCACGTCCCATTGACCCGCACATGGCCACAAATTGGCTGCGTGTTTGCCAATTCGTTTTCAAATGGCGTGTAATCACCGCATTGCCGGGGTCACAGGAAGGCCAAGTGAACCACACGTTTTTCTGTGCCGATGATGGGGAAAAAACTTAGTGGAGGAGAGCCCTTAGAAAGCTTGGTGTTACGAGTTTGGAGATTTTGGAATACAATGCTCAATTGCAGAATACATTTCTGATAGGCTTGCAAGGACTTGTTTACACAGCATCTTCTTCCCTCCATTAGCGGGAAGAGGGAAAGCATCACGTCCATTGAATATCAATGGACTTGTCAGTGGGGCATGGGATGCTTTTCAGGCAAAGTTTCCTGCAAGTTTCCAATTCAAATGAATAGGGCGCATTACCATCAATGTGGCGCAAATCGCGTGTGATAAAGCAGATAGTGTCTTCGTCGTTTTGCCTGCATTGGAAACATGTTCAGTGTGTGGAAAAATATGCAGTGAAAATTTAAGAGACAGAGTTGAGGGGTGCATGACCTAGTTAAAAGATAAAATTATGTGCATTGTTTAACTGGAGCCTGCTGTGACCCCAACAATCAATAAATACCACCTAAGTTGTGTTGTTTTAGTAGAGGTGGAGACAGTTCTGACGGACTGCTTTTTGTATGTCGTATACAGTAAATTGATCAAACATTGAAATAGATTGACCTTTTATTTTTGTTTTCAAAAGATTCAATGCTGTTTCCAGGTTAATGAAAAAAGCAATCTTGCAAATATCAAGGTATGTATGGTATTTCTTAGTCTAGACATACACATGATTCAGTGGCTGAACACCCTAGAGTTTAATGATCTTTCTTACAGAATATTCTTCCATTAAAATTTTAACTTCAGTTGGCCAAATGTCAGTTTATGACAATCATTCCATACAATGGATTTGCATTAACATGTCTGCAGAGGTAAAAGCATTCATAGACATACCAATATTCCTTATTCTGATCTTCAGCAAGGACCATCTTGTATCACTTAGGTTCCTTTTAACTTACTTTAACATCTATTAGCACTGACATTAGGATATCATGTACATTTAAAGATATTAGTGTTCGCTTGCCTGGGAAAATGAGATATGAGGCTCACTCATGACCTCTGCTCTTTGAGACCACTGATATCATATTGGTCCTGAACATACATACGTAGTGACAGCAAACATGGGCAGGAATCATTTCCATATGTGTGGGAGAACTACATCATGTGTGTATATTTTTAGCTTAGAACAGCTAAATTTAAGAAAAAAAAAATTAGAAGTCCATGAAAGAACCTTCTATTTATGAGGAAGATATATCTGTTCAATACCATACACTCCCATTCCCAAATGGTTTGCCCGATTTGTAAAAGGAAAGCTAAAAAGTTATTTTAGTGAGTACAGAAGGGGAGCTGTCCTTGAGCATACATTGCAGTGTAAACAACAGTAATTGTAATATTGGGAATGGAATGTTTACATTTTTACAAGCTTGCTTTTCCATGTTATCATAACTCATACATACAGTACATGTGTAGATTCTCCCTCTGTACCTCAAACAAACATTCAGCGCACATTCTGTCATTTGGATTCATAGTTTTTTTTATAATACTTACATTCTAACACCTGTGGCCTCTAGACGAGGATGACATCATTCTCTTATTCAACAGATTAAAGATAGAAATATAAGAAAACCTAAATCTATCACACTGCATGCTGGAACGATGGAGAGATGTTAGCCTGACATCCCATATATAAATTTCTTTAATCTCCTGGACGTTACATACATGGCATGCTTTTTTAAAAAGTACAGTGTAATCCTGAACCCTTGCTCCATGCCCCCTTCACATCCCTAGCATCCTCTTTGATGCTGGGCATGTGCTGGAAAAAAGCGATGCCCGCCTCCTTTAAATAGAGGTCAATGATGCCCCCACTTCTCCAGCATCATCAATAACGTCATTGAGGTGGAGCAGGAAAGAATGGCAGGGCCGCTAATATGAAGAAATGCTGTGGGCTCCCACTGGACAGTTGAGTATGCCCAAAGTTATCACAGCGTGAGTATTGTTAGTGAACAAACTTATCCAGAGTTAAATTGGGCTGACCGACCAAGGGGTTAAACCTTAACAAGCAATAAGTTGATTTTTTTAATTATAGTTAGATTTGGATAAGTACTAGATTGGACCAGGAAAATGTATCTGACATCTAAATGAGAGTCTATTTGTGGAGTTAGCTGATTTTATTAGCTACTGTATATACTTGAATATAAGTCGAATATAAGTCGAATATAAGTGAAATGTGCTAAAAAAAATTACTTTTGGCTTATAATGGAGTAAAGAAATGATATCATGTTCAGAGGCTTAATCAAAATCCAGCGATTTTCATCACTTGCTGGAGATGTAGAGAAGGGTTGTAGGAACATATGAAAAAACAAATATTGCTCTAGCAGTCGGGACACAGGGGTCGGCACATTCCCTTAAAGCATCAGAGTGGGAAGGAGAGAGTAACGCCCCTTCCCTCGCTCCCTCCTAAGTTCCCACCCCACACATCATCATCACAAGCTGGGTGGGAAGATAGGAGGGGGGCTTTATACTTACCTGTTCATGGTATTTGGAACGTGGAAGTCTCACTCAGCACAGCACTTCTGCATTCTAAATACAGAAAGTGACACTGCATGATGTCACTTCCGGGGTTCGCATGTCTAAAAAGACTGCTTTAGCACATGATGGTTATGTGAGAAGGGAATAAACTCCCTAGCGTTCTGCCCGTAAAAAAACGGCACAGTACGGGCAATCGCAGCAGTGTACAACATACACTCAAATTCATAAAATTCCCGCCTTCCCCACCCGCCTGACCACATCGCCGGCGTCATTAATGACACCGGCTGTGTGGGTTGTAAAGCCGACACCTCTCCATTAACATGGAGGTCTATGGCGTGCCCCGCCCCCTTCCGCGTCACCGTGACACGATCGGTTTTCAAACAAACTCTGGATGAGCAGGGCTCATCATGAATGCTAGGGAGGTTAAAGGAATCGAAAAGCAGTGTATAGCACAATCAAGCTTTCTTAAACAGAAGATATTTACATGCCCAATCCATCACAAATCCCAAAAGTTAAGGGGAAAATCCTCACTTCAGCAAATAATAAGGTTAAAAAAAACTTTTATTCTTTTTTTAAGAAAGACTTAATTTTGAACTTTATTTATGCAAAAACTCCATTAAATAGAGCAACACTTTTATCTTCACAATTTACCTACAAC
>CM070039.1:72977682-72998335 GCA_036250615.1 Ptychadena robeensis
AAGAAGGAGCGGGGGCTTCTATACTACCTGTTCATGGTATGGAACGTGAAGTCTCACTCAGACTTGCACAGCACTTCTGCATTTCTAAACAGGAAGTGACACTGCATGATGTCACTTTCCGGGGTTCGCATGTCTAAAAAAGGACTGCAGTTAGCACATGATGGTTATGTGAGAGGGAATATAAACTCCCTAGCGTCTGCCCGTAAAAAACGGCAACCAGTACGGGCAACGCCGCAGTGTACACACATTAATGACCCCGATGTGTTGGGTGGGAAAGCCGACAACCTGCAATTAACATGGAGGTACTATGGCGTGCCCCCGCCCCCCCCTTCCGCCGTCACCGTGACAGATCGAGTTTTCAAACAAACTCTCTGGATGAGAGGGCTCATCTGAATGTAGGGTAGGGAGGTAAGGAATCGAACAGCAGTGTATAGCACAATCAATCTTTCTTAACAGAAGATATTACAATGCCCACTTCATCACAAATCCCAAAAGTTAGGGGAAAATCCTTCCTTCAGAAATAATAAGGTTAGGTTAAAAAAAACTTTTATTAATTAAGATAACAAAGTTTAAATTAAGAAAAAAGACTTAATTTGAACCTTTATTTATGCAAAACTCCATTAAATAGAGCCAACATTTTATCTTACAAGTTACCTACAACCTCTCCATCAATTTTGGTGATGATATCATGTTCAGGGGCTTAGCTTAAAATCAGCTAGCTTAAATAAAAAAATCTCAAAAACAAAATCACGTTTGCTGTGTGTTTCCTGTATATTAGTTGCCCCTGATTTCAGTATTTCAGAATTGTTGTAAAATTAGGGTACCTTGGCTTATATTCGGGTTGGGCTGTATATATATGGAATATATGATGGTAATTGACCGTTATTTTTTGGACCCATAAGATGACACTTTTCCACCGCCCAGCTTCCCGCATTAACCCAATGAGGTGAAAATGTATGAAAAATAATTGTAGATTTTCCTGCCCTAAAAACTGCGTGCGTCTTCAGTCCGAAAAATTTATGTTACATTTTATTACAAAATTTACCATTACAAGATGTTGATTGAAAAGCTACAACTGGTTTTTACACTCACTTGACATGTAACAACTGTATCCCCCATGCAAATTACAGAAGCGTTTTCCGGGGTTTACTCTGAGGCTTGCAGGGTGGGTGAGTGGGTTGTGTCTCAGGAGGAAACACAGGTACAGGCTGCTGTTATGGTATGTTAAATTATGAAAGACCCAATAATCCCACTCTCTAAACGCCCCCAATACACGGTCACGATTAATCTCCCGGATCCGATTTTTCGCCCAATCGTTGCTCCCCCGATTTCACCTAAAATGTTATGGTCGGTCGGTACGAAAAATCGCGAAGTTAAAGTAGGAAGATAGAGCAGGACTGCAATGCATGTAGATAACAGAAGATCGCAAAAAGTGCCACTGAAAGGTAGAAGCAGTCCCGACCATTTTTCGGCAGATTTTGGAAATCTGGATCGGTTCGGATACATAATTCGCATCAGATTAATCTCACCGATCGAGTAATCCAGGGCTGTGGCGTCGAGGCGTCGGAGACATTTTTGGGGGTCCTGGAGGCGGAGTCGGCAAAAAACTTGACCGACTCCGCTAAATTAAATGTGGGAATGAATTTTTTTTTCCTAAATTAAAAAAAAATTCAAATGTCGCAATTAACAAACAGTCATAATGAAAATAATGATTCTCCTGCTATAAGAAATATACATGCATGCAGCGCCCTTGGACCCTCGCCTGAAGGCCCCCAGCAAATGTTACCGAGTGGGGGCGACAAACCAAGCTCAGATGAGCTATGGAGTGCGAGTGATGACGTCATCCGCTGCTCGCAAGGCTGACGCAAGCCCCGGTCTTCATTGAGCACGAACAGATTATGCCAGAGATGATCGGACATGTCAGTAGAGGGGATACTAACAGGCACCCATAAAAAGATCAGCCTCCCCACAGAGCAGGGGCCCGCGAAGGCGACAAGCGGGCAAAGACCCGACGACGAGATAGCATTACCCCCTTACATCTCCCACCCTCTCACCCCTATCCTACTCCACACCCCCAATCACACCACTAATCATACAAATGTAACCCCATGGGGCCCCCCCACAATCGTGAGTCGCGCACGTCCATCGGTCCGCAGAAAAAAGACGGCAACCGCTCGGTGCCTCGTGTATGGCGGCCTTAACTTCGCTGATATGAAGAAAATGTTTGTTGCCGGTAGAGACGCTTGTATAAGGGAAGGAATGGATCGCCAATAGTTCAAGACTAACCGTTTAACTAAAGCATTGAAAAACCGCTGTCATTCAGCGACAAATACTTCGTTGTTAGCTTCAACTTTACACATGAGATGGGGTTACAGGGAAATCATGAATCAGTTTGAAGTGACCCTTCGCACTGGCCTCTTTTGGAGCCTTCCATGCCATATCTTTCAGCAACGCAGGAAGATCCAGAACACTAAAAGCTTGGCACACACGGGTGATCTCGTAACAAGATTTGAGTACAATCAATTAACTTGTGGCATCACGGTGATTGATGTCTCTAATCTGTTTACCAAAACCTACCCGTTGCTGGGAAAAGCGACGGCGGGTGGGAGAACATTAGAAGACGGCTAGAAAGAAAGAAAGAGAAACTTGACTTGAACGGGGTTCCAAACATGGTTGAAAAAGACCCGCGTTCAACTCAATACTTTGCATGGAGACAGAGTATTCCATGGAAAGTATTTAACACAGGGCGGCTCTTGGCCTCATCCACAGCCGTCGGGGGTCAGGCTTCCTGTGGAGGGGCGGAGCCAGACTCCGCCGGGAAGCTGTTGTGAGTGAGCGCAGATGTAGAGACAGGCTTGCTTCGCCCCGCTTGTGGCGCGTGTTGTGTGTAAATCACACAAAAAATGCAAGCTGGGTAAACGTGTCCCCATGAAACGCGAATCAAGTGCCCTGTGGTTGCACATTGATTTCAGTCAATTGATCCCCGATCAATCAAGAGTGGTGCCTAGCCGTAAGGAAAAAAAAAAAAGCAGCAGCATATTCTAATAACTCCCGGTTCTCTGCTTTAATGGCCCATTACCAGTCCAAGGGTTTCCTTAGCCAGTAGTTATGCTGGTTAATTGTATGGTTTGCCTGACCTTCCTAAATAAGGATGAAAAATACATTGAGAGAAGAGGAAAGAAAGAGGCAGTAGGCCAACGGAGTGAGGTCAGTCGGAAGAGTAAGAATCTGAACTGAGGAGTCGGAAGTCGGGGATTTATTGAACCGACTTCCACAGCATGGATGTATCCGAACCACGTGCGTCGGTCGGGCAAAATTCGCGACGACAATCGGAACGTGTATGCTTTATTAATTAATGGACTTTGTAAAACCTATTATGCGAAACCTCTATTTAGGTTGGGCCAGCAGCTGTTGTTTTTTCCCATATTTTAACAATTACCAGTAGGTTGATTTTTTATTTGTTACACCTTAGCCAGCTATCAGAATCAATAGCACAATAGACAAAAAATCAAGTAGGTATATCAATATACTCAAAGAAGCAATCCCTTATATGAGGGGGGCGTCATGTTTATACAGAGGTACATTCCTTCCCGAACTGAAAATGGTTTTTCAAAATTCCCACGTGCTAGAATGTGAGGCATGATCAGCCGCTACAAGTTTTAAAAAAGCCTAGGTAAGCATCAGCCGGACTTATAACAAGGAATTACGAGAGCTTCTTACACTGACACTCCAATATCGGAGAAGCTCTTGCTTCAAATAAGATCTTATCAGCCTCTGGGGAAAGATAATAGGAAAGAGAACGTTTTATACCTAGACGAGGAAAACTAATTTTCAAGCATGTAAAATATTTGCAATCATATGAACTCTACAGAGATTGTCCATATCTTGTGTATGCTAATATAAGCAACGCGTTTGTTGCTCCGCATAATTTATTTTTGCCGCAATAGGAAAGTAATTGCCAATTACAAATCACAATATTACAAAACATTTAATTTAAATCACAACCATTGTTAACCTCCCTAGCGCACTGATGCGTACAGATTTCTGTACCAAAGGCGCACAATAGGACTTTAATGGAAAAAAAAAGTTGTTTACAGTAGGCTCCTGTAATTTCCCCAAAGTATATCCATACAGGAGTCTGGTGACATCTGAAATATATAACATGTTCAGAGCTTTGTGAATAACTCACAATATTAGATACTGAATGATACAATAATCACTGTTGTTCAGGTTAGTTAGCACCTGCAACCAAATAGATGCAGTTGAAGAGTGCCAGGTTACATAGGAGAGAGCATGGCGGGGCGGTGGGGTGGCAAGGTTTGTGATCCGTTCCCCTGCAGTTGCCTCTTCATTAGTCGGAGACCACACGATCAGTGAGTTAGGTTGCCGACTCACTGGGCTCGGATCCTGCTCGGTCCACTGTGTTCGACAGCCTCAGAGTGGATCTATTGATCAGGGAGAGGAACCCGCACTACATAGCAGTGATATATACCTTATTATCACAATGTATTATATCAGGGAGAGGACCCCAGCACTACATTACAGCTGATTATAACCCGTCCAATCAATATGTATTTCTATAGGGAGGACCCCACGCAATCTAGACAGTGATATATACTTCCAATCACCATGTATTCTCAAGAGGACCCGACTACATATGCAGTGATAAATACCTTACAATCACTATGTATTCTATTACGGGAGGGACCCGGAACTAAATTAGCTGTGATATATTACCTGCCAATCACTATGTATTCTATCAGGGAGGACCCCCCCGGAGCACTACATAGGAAGTGATATATACCTTCCAATCACTAGGTTTCTATTCGGGAGACCGGAACTAGCCCATAGCAGTGACTAATATAAATTTCCCAATCACTAGTATTCTATCAGGGAGGGACCGGGCACTACATAGCGGTGATATATACTTCCAATCAATGTATTCTATTCAGGGAGGACCGGCACGACAAGGCAGTGATATATACTTGTCAATCACTATGTATTCACTGGGAGGACCCAGCACTACATAGCAGTGGATATATACCTTCCAATCACTAGTATTCTTCAGGGAGGACACGGCAAACAAATAGCAGTGATTATATACCTTCATCACTATGTATTTTTCAGGGAGGACCGACACTAATAGCCAGCTGAATATTACCTTCAATCATAGGTATTCTATTCAGGGAGGAACCACCGGAAACTACATAGCAGTGATATATACCTTCCAACTAACTGTTTTGTATTAATGGCATGAGGAGGCCCGGCACTACATAGCGTGATATATACCTTCCAATCACTATGTATCTCTATCAGGGAGGGACACGGAAATAAATAGCATGATATATACTTGCCATCACATATGCATTCCCTAGGTGAACAACCTGTGCGCCCGGGAGGCTTTGGTTGGGCGTTGTTTGGCGGCCCCTTGGGCATTACATGCATAGCCCCAAAACCCAACTGTTAATTGCATAGGGCAAAGCAAACTCACACGTGAAGTGATCACAACATTGATCCAGCTTTCCTATCAACTTTGGAGCTCCTACATCAGTTGAAAATTGTCAAGTTGATCATGGAACACAAAAAGGTTTAAATGAGGCGCTAAAACACGGGACAGGAGGGGGGGGGGGGGGGGGGGGGGAGTGCTTGTAAGGTTTTGACTGCTTCAGGATCTGGTCAACGCTGATTGAGATATTGTCAACGGGGGGGAGGGTCGGGATCGATGTTATGGGCGGTAGTGATACCGAGGGCCGCACTTGTGGCCCTCCATATCAACTCAGTTGGCCACCACTGATGTATTTTATCAGGGAGGACCCGACACTACATAGCATTGATATATATCTTCCAATCACTATGTATTGTATCAGGGAGGACCCGAAACTACATAGTAGGCTTAATTTTAACAGTGGGTAAACTCATTAAAATCACATGTCTACATACCATGGACACCAATTAGTACACTTATACTGTCCTTATTGCCCTGTTGGCAGGCTATGTTTCCATCATATGTCGGGACCCCCTCTACTAAGCTTATTGCTTGCCAGAAGGTCCCAACGGAGCACATTTCCTTACCTGCTCGGCAGATGCTGTGTCTTCACTGGGGCAAGCCGTTCTGCCAATACAAGGCTGAACGTAGTCGAGTATGTTGAGCCTCTTCATCTGCGTATGTCTAAACAGAGCATCCGCCGAGCAGGCAAAGTCTATGTGCTAGGTCCGGATCCCTGCCAAGCAATACGCTTAGCAGAGGGGATCCCTACTTAAAGTGGAAACAAGCCCTTAGAGAGGTTACCTGTCCAAACTTCACCAG
This sequence comes from Ptychadena robeensis, assembly GCA_036250615.1. Classification (NCBI taxonomy): domain Eukaryota; kingdom Metazoa; phylum Chordata; class Amphibia; order Anura; family Ptychadenidae; genus Ptychadena; species Ptychadena robeensis. The sequence goes on from CM070039.1 coordinate 72,983,990, forward strand.
CTTAAAACAAACTGACAGAAAATGTGTTCTACAGCATCCAAAGGTGGGTCTCCCTGACCATTCCAAGGGGCAAAGCAATGGAAAGTGAGATTGAAGGCAGCAGTCTGCAGAATGGTACATACTGACCAAGGCAATGTAGTCATTTTGTAATTCATTTCTTACTTCATCTACTGCTGTAAAAGAAAATGTATAGATGTGTACAGATCCGGACTCTCAAGACCTGAAATTTGTCAACCTTGATTTAGAGAGATAGGAACTGTAGGGGCCATAGCACACTAATTATTTTGTACAGGAGATATGTTCTTAGCTAGCTTCTTCCAGAACCGCTGGCTTCAGTAAATGTTTGCAATAAAAGTCAAATACCCCTGAGAATGATTACAGAAAACTTGTATATTCCAGAGAAAGAACAACAGAAAGTTACAAATTGCGAGAGTAAATGCTGCTACAAACCTGCTACTAAAGCAGGGAATACAAAGGTAGATTTTTTCCAAGATTTCTGCAAAGCCGAGCGCCATGCGCGTTCACAGCACTGAGCTGTGCAGAAATCTGGGAACAAATCTACCCATGTATGCTGTTTTCCGAGTGAGATCTGAACAGGTTACTAACATGTTGGTAAACCTTGTTCGTGTCCTAAACTCGCAGTTCCCCATTCAAAGTATAGGACAGGCTGACAGCTGGCTCCCGATATCGAGGAAGCCTGGCAGTAGTCATCGTGCTACTGGCTAAATCTCTCTCTTTGCTCAAATATCGAGCTGTGTATTCCAGCCTTAAGACATTCTACCACACAGCTACTGTGTTACATTACAACAGGATGCATGGATGTCATAAGCATATATGGCTAGCACGGTCTACAATATATATCCTTATGAATTGTAATTTAATTACAAAATTAATGACCTATAATATGTTAATTACCCATATTTTTCGGACCATAGAACACACTTTTTCACACCCAAAATTGGGGGGAAATAGTGCCTGCATCTTATGGTCCTGAGCTGGCACATGAGAGATGCGGCCACAGCCAGATCCCTCATCTGTACTGTTTCTACAAGCAGAGCGCTGCTGATAGAAGCAGTAAGGCAGAGAGACACACAGCGGCCCGCTTCCTTGTCTGCCTGTCAGCTATGATCACCGTTCAGCTCACACGCTTGCAAGAAGGGAGAAAAGAGTGCAGAATCCACCGCTCCCCCTCCCCTTCTGCCTGAAGTGTGCTCTCTAGCCACATATTTATAACAATCAATATATCTGTGGCCATAGAATGTCAATTATTTAACACATTACACTCTCTGTGTTAGTGTGAAATGACAGGCTTCACTCTTCAGCAACCCATTAAGTCAGTCATGGGTCATTTATTTGGCTCTTTAATATGACCTGTACTTCCCTCCACCTATTTACTTCACCAATGTGCGGACACCATGAAAGTAAAAAAAGCGGAGGGGAGCGCAGCATGGGTCAGAAAAAAATGGCATCCACACATCTTCCTCGGTTTCCCTGCGTTGTCATGGGGACGGAGAGGTGCGATTGGACCTTCATAGACCTCCATGTTAAGGGAGGCGGTGCCGGTTTTTCCGACTCACAGAGAGGCAGGGGAGGGCGGGGAATCATGGCGGAGTACAGAAGAAATGGCGCGAAAAAGCCCATAACGCCCAGGAGGTTAAACCCCAGCTCTTTATGTCTATTTCACCTTCTATTTATTGTCAGGTTTTGTCCATTGAAAGACATTGTATATGGCGCCCTCCCGTGGCCTTTAGCGTTACTGCAGCATTAACCCATGGGAGCCCGGAAGCTACACAGAAATTTAAATGGCAACTTCCACAGATGACAACAAGCTAGGTAAGTATATTTACATATACATATATTTATATAGCTTTTTGAGCAACTTTGAACAATTGGGACAGCATAGAGGTAAGTAAAAATTTTATTAAATTTCTTTGGGGGGGGGGGTTGATTTTAGGTGCATTTTGACCAGGGGATTTCATCAACTGAGATGCAACATTTAATGGCAATTTGAATTAAAAAGATGGATCATGTTATATAATTGTAGAAAATGATATTATTATATAAAAGCTCAATTCTCCATAATGAAATGTATCTATATGGATATAACAATTCTTAGTACAAAGATCAGACAAAACCAATTCCTCAACAAAGAAATAAAAGAAACCACAAATTAATGTTACAGAAAATTACTTTAAATGTTAATGGCCTACTCATTATCTTTCCACAATATTACGATTTTTCTCAGTTTTGAAGACTTCATTAACAGAGTGGCCATAGTAAGTGGTCCAGTAATGTAACCATGGCGATTTACAATATGACAGTTGCCACAACTGCCACTCCAGACCAGACATGCTGCTATGCTATTTTCTTTATATATTTAAATACGGTAATGGAGAAACTGTAGCCAGATACCGGCATGAACTGAAGAAAAAAAAATTGCCAAGGGCTGAAATGTTGTTAAGATTGCAATACATAGCTAAACACCACAACAAGGAGGTCAATACTTATTTGTATTGTGTGCACATCTTATACAACATAGAAAAAGGAAGGGTGTTCGCCATAAGATGATGGTCACAATTTGCAAACTTAGTAGAGTTATCTGTAGGGTCCTATGCTCCTAGGCACAGAAGCATGAATGTTTCCCATAGGTTCCATATCTATACACATAAAAGAATAAATGATAACTGTAGGGTCTATGTGCTCAGAAGCATGTGTAATATTCTATAGATCCATGTCACCATGAATTAAACCATAGAGAACATGGGTTATAGCTGTAGGGTCCATAACCCTAGACCAGGAGTGGGCAAACTTAGGCACGGGGGCCCGTTTAGCTGTCTGTTCCGGCCCTTTGTCACATTGTTGAAAAGATGCTCCACTTCACTTGTTCTCTGCAATGAGTGCACATAATGCCTTGAGGTGTCTTGGGGAGGATGCAGTGGCGTGATTATGACACTGTGGGTGCATCCTCATGGCAACAACAGACAGTCTAGGAATTATCTCTGCTTATTCAAATGAATGGGGTGGTTGGCCATTACAGGCTGGCCATTACAGCCTCATGGTCCGGCCCCTTTATCAAATTTAAGAAGCCATAGTAGCCCATGAGTCAAAAAGTTTGCCCACCCCTGCCCTACACATGGGTAAAAACTGTAGGGTCCATATCCCTAGGCATATGGGTTACAGCTGTAGGGTCCATACCACTATCCACATGGGTAAAAGCTGTAGGGTCCATATCACTAGGTACATGGGTAAAAGCTGTAGGGTCCATATCAGTAAGTACGTGGGTAACAGACATATGGTCCATATCACTAAGCATATGGGTTATAGCTGTAGGATCCATATCATTAGGTACATGGGTGATAGCTGTGGGGTCCATATGACTAAACACATGGGTGATAGCTGTAGGGTCCATATCACTTAGCACACAGGTGATAGCTTTAGGGTCCATATTACGAGGCACATGGGTAAAATCTGTAGGGTTTGGGTAACTAGGCACATGGGTAAAAGCTGTAGGGTCCGGGTAACTCTCTTTCTCTTGACAATGTAGTCACCCTCCATCTCCAGTTAGGTGCATGCACCTTTACAGTCAGAACACCCTCTACTAGCACCCCTGTCACTTACATGACAAAGCTTCTTTAATAGTCAGTGTACTTTCAGTATTTTCAGGGTACACATTTGTATGCTGGAATGTATATTAAGAAAGTCGCTCTATATTTATTTCCAGCTCCTGTTGGGTATGTGTATTCTTTTTTGGGAAGGAGGAGTAAATGTGGTCATTAAAAAAGCTATTTAGCTAAATGATTAGTCTAATTGTGTGAAACGAAGATTCTGCTTTTTAAGTAGCGTATTCCCTTAAAGCGTAAGAGTCTCACTCGCCATCTGCTGGCCAAAGGAGGCAAAAACGTTACAAATGTTCCCTATGATGGTTACCTCACTTAAAAGTAATTGTAATTTTTACATAAATATAAGCAATATGCAATATGCTATATGAGACTCTTCCTTCAATTCTTATTTGTAGGATACCAGTGCCATTAACCCCTAAAACGTCCAAAACATGATATTTACCCGTGTAATTATGCAGGGCAGAGTATGGTAACATATGCATCCAGATTAAATGTACTGACTGTCAACAGAAATGTGAATAATGATTTTCCATTTGTTATCATGGGGTTATACACTGTACACATTCAGTAGAACGGCAATTTGCTAATAAGACCCAATAAGCTATGCCTGCCATACACACACCGATTAGCGGCCGATTTTGCGGCTGACCGACGGGCGTCATAAATTGGCCGCCAATCGGTGTGTGCCCACATGGGGAGACAGACATGTCCGATGTTCTCTGGCCGATGCCAGCTGATGCCGTTACTTTCAATGAAGACCGGCGTCTTCATTAAAGGTAACAGCCTGGACACAAAGGGTGCCCACCGATGCAGTCAGCCCGGGAATGCAGCGTGATGACGTCATCACGCTGCATTCCAAAGCTCATCGGAACTCGTCTGTCGGCACCCACTCGGTGGGTGTATGGCAGGCTTTACTGTAAACCTAAAAACATATTAACCCTTTTTTGTCTTTGATGGCAATAACTAATATTTATTGCAATCTAGGTGAATCTGGCACAAAGATTAGATATAAAATTGTTGATAAAATGGTATACATGGCTGCGAAAATATTCAACCCCTTTGGAACCGTTTTAAATTTTGTCACATTTACAGCCACAACAGGACTAATTTATTGGAATTCCGCGTGAAAACCAATACAAAGTGGGTTTACTGTGAGAAGTGGAAATAAATTCATACATGATTCCAAACATTTTTACAAATAAAAAATCTGCGCGGTGTGCGTAATTATTCAGCCCCCTGAGTCAATACTTTGTGAAGCCCTTTTGCTGCAATTACAGCTGCCAGTCTTTTAGGGTATGTCTCCACCAGCTTTGCACATCTGAGATGAAAATCCTTGCCCATCTTCTTGCAAAAACAGCTGCTGCAGCTCCGTCAGATAGAATGGACAGGGTTTGTTAACAGCAGGTCAGATTCTTGCCACAGATTCTGATTGATTAGATCTGGACTTTGGAATGGGCACTGCTAACACATGGATATGTTTGTTTTAAACCCATTCCATTGTGCCCTGGCTTTGGCTTATTTGGGCGTTCGTTGTCCGCTGGTGGAAGGTGAACCTCCGCCCAGTCTCAAAGTCTTTGCAGACTTTCTTCCAAGATGCCTGTATTTTGGCTCCATCCATCTTCCCATCAACTCTGACCAGCTTCCCTGTCCTGCTGAGAGAAGCACCCAGAGGCATGTTGCGCACCATCCCATAATTTCACATGGGGGATGGGGGGTGTGTTCAGAGTGATGTGCAGAGTTGTTCGTTTCGCACACATAGCGTTTTTGCTTATTTTGACCAAAGTTCCATTTTGGTCTCATATGACCAGAAGACACCTTCTTCCACATGTTTGCGTTGTCCCCCACATGGCTTGTGGCAACTGCAAACGGGACTTTTTATGCTTTTCTGGATACAATGGCTTCTTTCTTCCCCAACTCTCATTAAAGGCCAAACTGTGTGAAGTGCACGACTAAACAGTTGTTCCTATGGACAGATTCCCCCACTGAGTGTAGATCTCTGCAGCCTCGTCCAGAGTCACCATGGGCCCCTCTTTACTACATTTCTGATCAGCGCTCTCCTTGTTCGGCCTTGTGAGTTTAGGTGGACCGGCCTTGTCTTGGTAGGTAACAGGTGTGCCATACTCCTTCCATTTTGAATGACGCTTTGAACAGTGATGCCGGGGATGTTCAAGGCTTTGGAAATCTTTTGTAGCCTAAGCCTACTTTACATGTCTCAATAAAACTTTTATCCCTGGACCATGTCTGGTGTGTTCTTTGGATCTTCATGTTGTGTGCTCCCAATATTCTCTTAGACAACCTCTGGGCCGTCACATCACAGAGCAGCTGTATTTGTACTGACATTAGATGACACACAGGTGCACTCTATTTAGGCATTACCACTCATCAGGCAATGTCTATGGGCAACTGACTGCATTCAGACCAAAGGGGGCTGAATAATTACACACACCCCACTTTGCAGTTATCTATATGTAAAAAAATGTTTGAAATCATGTATATTTTCGTACACCACTTTGTATTGGTCTTTCACAGGGAATTCCAATAAAATTGATTCATGTTTGTGGCTGTAATGTGACAAAATGTGGAAAAGTTCAGAATACTTTTGCAAGCCACTTTAGGCAAGATCCTACCAACTTCAAAATTTGGATATCAAAATAGGATATAAGGACCCAGAGTTTACATATACGCAGAATGGAGAGAGGAGGTGTAAATAGATGAGAGAAGGTGTAAGTTGAGGCATAAGGACATGAGAGAAGGTGTAAGTTGAGGCATAAGGACATGAGAGGAGCTGGGAGGAGATGACAGGAGGTGTGAGGAAATGAATGGAGCATCAAGGAGAGGAGACGAACCATAAGATTTACAGTGATGGAATATTCAGTTCTGATTTTATAAGGTAACAGTCACCAGAAGGGATTGGCAAACCAAACCAATTATCCCAACAATAGCAGATGGAAATATCCCATAATGATGAGATTGATGCTTGAGGTTGATGAAAATACCTAAATAAAATGTATGAATGCTCTTTAAAAGATTAGTAAAAAAAAATATCTGAACAAGTCTATAAGCGTCCAGATTAATGCACATGGTACAATGGAGAATTCACAATAGAAGTCATCATTTATTTGAAAAATAAAGCAGCAACAGTTTTCATTGTCCACCTCTGATTACATTACAAGCCAGTAACATGTAATTATAGCAAATAAGTCCCCAAGGAGGGAAAAGAATCAGGTTTGGTAAATTCTTAGAAATACATACTTTCTGTTTTGCTACTATACTGTTAAATTGCAGGTATTCCCCCCAAAAATACTGGGTATGGAGAAGCATAAGGGTAAACCAACCCCGTTTGTACTTTCCATAGTAGGTATGAAGGAGCACAAGGGTAAACTCAATGTTAGGGCAATTAAGTAACACACTACTTTTGTACTATCCATACTGGATATGGAGAACAAGAGTAAACTCAATGTTAGGGCAATAAACACACCACTTTTGTACAGTCCATACTGCATATGGAGGAGAGCATGGGTAAATTCAATGTTAGGAGCAATGAACAAACCACTTTTGTACTATCCATACTAGATATGAAGGAACAGGAGAATACATTCAATGTTAGGGAAATGAACCAACCACTTTTTTACTATACATAATGCATATGGAAAAACACATGGATAAACTCAATGTTCTGGCAAAGAACCAAACACTGTTGTACAATACATACTGGATATGGAGGAGCACATGGAAAAACCTAATGTTGAGGCAATGATACAACCACTTTTGTACTACCAATACTAGAATTAGGGCCCTTTCACAGTACATGTGTTTTTTTAAAGGCATTAATTTTTTTAAAGGCATGTGTTTATGTGTATATACAAAAAAGCATGTTTTGCACATTGCATCTGCATTTGTGTTTTGCATTGCTGCTACAATGTACAGTTATTCAACAAAGAAACTCCTGATTGATAATAAGAAAAGAAAAATGCAACGCACGCAGTTTGAATGGTAACATTGGTTTTATATGAGACAACACAGTACTGTAGAAACGTGTGTGTTGATAAAGACGAAACATGTAAAGTGTGAAAGGGTCCTAAGAGGAGAACAAGGGTAAACTTGATGTAAACCAACCACTTTTGTGCATACTACGCGGGTGCTTTGTAGAGAGAGCAGGACAACTAACTGTAAGTTCTGTATGGCTGGCAAAGCTCTCCCTCAGCTCTGCGGCGGGAGTGATCTCTCTCAGGGAAGGCGGGGGTCGTGCTGTGAAGGAGAGTTCTGGGAGTGCTTACCCAGGGTGGTTATATCCCTAGGACCACCTCTGACTATTAGTCTTTTACTGAATTAAGAGGAGCATGATCTCAATGTCAGGGCAATGAACCAGCCATTTTTGTACTTTCCATCCTAGATTTAGAGGAAATCATGGATGAGCTCAATTTCAGGATATGAACTAACAACTTTTTTACTTTACTGGATTAAGAGGAACATAAGGATAAACTCAATGTTAGGACAATGAGCCAAACCCTTTGTACTATCCATTCTGGATATAGAGAAGCATGGTGTAAACTCAATGTTAGGACAATAAACCAACTACTAGTCTCTTACTGGATTAAGAAGAGCAGGAGGGTAAATTCAATGGTAGGTCAATGAACCAACCATTTGTACTATCCATACTAGATATGAAGGAATATGAGGATAAACTCAATGTTAGGGAAATAAACCAACCATTTTTGTAATATCTATACTGGATTCAGAGGTACATGAGGGTATATTCAATGTTAGGGCAATGAACCAACATCTTTGTACTATCCATGCTGGATATAAAGAAGCATGAGTGTAGGGCAATAAACCAACTACCCGCCAACTGCCTGGCCAAAAATCCACCTGGCGAGATCGACCGGGAATCTGCTGCATGTCAGATCACACGGTGATCCGACATGTTGGTAGATTCCCGGACGATCATTACGTTGCCCTGGATGAGAACAGCACAGGTTCACTTTTTTCACAGGTTACATTTATACATTGTAGATCAGACATGGGCAAACTAAGGTCCAGGAGCCAAAAATATATATATTTTTTCTGCCTGGGCTACAAGAACTAAGAACACTTATGCTGGGTGGCTCTTCTGTCAAATTTAACAAACCATTATGGCCCACGAGCCAAAAAGTTGCAGATTTAGATGCATTTCAAAGAAACGTTATGTGTCACTTCACTCTTCTGAGGTCTAGAGTAAAAATAATATCTATTGACCTACAAAAAGATTCTAGGCAGAAGAGATATTTGCCATTTTACTCCAGATACGTCAAGCGCAGATTAACAGAGGCAAGTTAAAATGTCTCTCGCCTGTTTACTTCCTCAGACACATTTAAATATTTCTCACTGCTTGCTTCAGATGATTGATTTTTTCCAAAGCTAAAGCCCCACACCTCTGGGAATAACTACTGACATTCAAGCCACAATCTATACCATCATTATTAGTGATAAGCTCTGGGGAATCTCATATGGATTCTCACTTTTTTTAACCACCACCATATTTCTGATTGTAAAGTACTATTACTATTGTACTATTTATTTCGTTTTGTTAAGTAAAACTACCAAGCCTCCTTTTCTGCTAAAGAAACTTTTTTTTCATCTACAAAAAAATTTAACTGAAAAACAAATGGGGGGGGGGGGGGATTGACATCTTGAATCTATTAGAAACAACTTTATGTGTTGTGTAGGACACTAAACATTTCTCCTGGTACTAAAAAAAAAAGTTATCTAAAATGCTTTCAAAATATTCCATTATTTCGATTTGTACTGCACACAAGTGCCCTATGTGGATGGACCTCCAACAACAAGCACATAAGGACTTGAGCCTTGTGAGCAGTGAGATTTTGACCTAGAAAAACACTTGTCTCGCTCTTAACATAATGATTTCCAAGAACATTTGTACCTACCGTAATTGTGTTCTGTCCTATCCGGCTGCATTCGAGACATAACATCTTTTCTTAAAAGCATCAAGTGATGAGGTCACAGCTACTCTAGCTAAGAGGAACTGTGGTCAAACGACCATATTTAACACTAACTTGGAGGATACCTCGTCATTTTACTGAAAAATTTATTGTTCAATAGCTGGAATCCTCTATAAAGGAGAAAAGTGGAAACTATTTATTGTAAGTAATAGCAATAACATGGCTCGTGTCAGGTAGAATATCCATTGGGTGCCAATCAAAAAAGAATTTAGTTATTTCTTAGTACAATTGTCATAATGGTGGCAAAGCGCTCCCCAATCCTAAAAAAATGAATTAACTGTTACCTGGAATCATATCAGATTACATATTTACCTGCCAGGATACTGGGGGTTAAAGGGGGGTTTCAATATCCGTCAGGACCCCCTACGCTAAGCGCATTGCTTGGTGGGAGGTCCAGACAGAGCACATTCACTTACCTGCTCAGCGAATGCTATGTTCTCACAGAGCTGAGCCGTTCTGCCGATGCAGGGTAGTGGAGTATGTTGAACCTCGGCATAGACACATAGACTTTACCTGCTCGGCGAATGCTGTGTTCAGACATCCGCCGAGCAGGTAAAGTCTATGTGCTTCGTCGGGATCCCGACGGATGTGGAAACACCCCTTACTAAGTGTGTGATACTGTGAGTGGCAATGTTTTGTTAATGGGAAAAGCAACTTTGTATAGTTTTCAGCAGAAAGGGAGATCAGGTACTTTCCTGGCTGTCACTGATCTCACGATATTGGACTCCTCCGCATAATGGAGCAGCATTATCAGATAAAGAGTCGAAAGGAGAAGCTGCGAGACACACTTATTAATTGTGATGTTTTTTAAAAAAATTTGCAGCATTCTGCCCTAATATCTGCACTTCTAGTGGTGACCATAGCAAGTACAGAATCGGGTGATACACCCACTTTAATAATAAAACCACTTCCCTCTATGATATTGCTAGACATGGACCATGTGTCCAATTAATGTCTTGCAGGACATTAAGGTGAGCTCCAGGCGCCAAACTGGTGATCAGATAGGTGACTTATGGCTTGTTCCTATTAACAGTATGTGCTGCGTTCCACCTAACCTATAAAAGTTTTCCACTCCAAAACACAGCTGATTGGGACAGGCCATTTCTTTGAGAAATATTAAAGTGTGCTCCTGTTGCGCAATTTACATAATTGGCTATTCTGGCTGCCAGAGAAATGTGGTGGCTTTGAAAGCAGCTGAGCAAATATTAAATAATGATATAAGCAAATCTCAGGAGGGGTTTCAACGGAAATTCCTTGATGTCTGATAAACCATCATGCCAAACCCCATAGCTGTGTGTATCTGTCCAAAACCTAAATTCTTAGTGGCACAAGCCAGTACAGCCTAAACAATTCAATAAATAGTTAGACTTAAAGTGGATGTCTAACTGAGACATTATTACTACTGCCATTTCTTAACTCATTCTAAGGAATTCTAATCACCAGGATGTAAATATGTTTCTTTGGTTTCGGTAGTTTCAGTCAAACCTGAAACAAAACATGTAGCTAGCTATGGCCATAGCTTTGTAGAAGATAGCTGAATACCCAAGCTACATACTCATTCCACATCAAGAAGGTTTTAAACACCAACCGAGTGAGCAGTATTTTATATAACAAGGTCAGCAATGGCAGCCTAAATAATCTTTCCAAGACAGATCAGCCTTAAAGGTGCACTGTTAGGAAAACATGTAACCAAAATCCTAAAAAACTAAATAAACTAAAAGTAATACATGATCTAAGTTTGAGTTTTTGGCCCTACCAGAATACGGACAAATTAATAGTTATTGAAGATAACCTTAAAACCTTGATATGGAATGATAGGGAACATAGACATTTGCTCCCACTATATGGGACTTTACAAGACTGGAATTAAGTTACAGTATATGCCCGAATGGGAGCCGAGGTACCAAATTTGACGAAAAAACCTGGGAAAACAGAAGGCCTTGATTATGACCCGGTGGGGGGGTGGGGGGGGGCTCCTGTTTCACGATGTAATTATTTTCACTAGCCAACTATATTGCAATACCCCTCAACATGATATCATCACCAAAACTGAAGAGATGCACAGAAGGGTTGTGGGGTCATTTTAAAGAAAAATGTATTGCTCTAGCTTATGTACCTGTAGTTTTTGCATCAATAACTTTCGACATTAACTTCAAAAATGTTCACTTGATTTTGAACCTAATTTAAGCAAAAATAAGTGTGCTAGGGCCATCATTTTTCTTATTCAAATATTCCCACAACTCTTCTCTACTTTTCCAGCAAGCATAGTAATGATATTGTATGCTAATGTTGCTGTGCTAACATCAAGATTGTACTTGGGCCCCAAGACACTGGACCCTGAGGTTCTACGTAGGTTTGCCCTATGAATAATTTGAGCCACACAACATTTTTATCTGCCTCCGGGAGATAGATGTGGGTTGTAAGGGTGGCCACAAAATGGAAAATTTGCAGACACTGAAGAATTACACAAAGGACTACATGAACAGAAGAGGATACAGAGACTGCCTGAGGAGCAAATAGGCATAAGTATATTGACTATATAATAGAACATTAAAAGGTCATGTGAAAACATGTGATGTCAGTAGAACCTTAACCTCCCTGGTGTTATGCCCGACCTCAGTACTCAGTTCTTGGAACAAACTGTGCCCGTGCCGGGATTGGGCATAATCGCTGGTGCTCTGTGAACCTGGAGCTATTTGGTGCATTGGTTAAGCCATGTTAATGGAGGCGGTGACGCGTTTCCCAGCCCACATCAATGGGGTTGTGTTGAGAGGAGGGGAGGGCGGGGAATGACGGCGGAGTATGCCGGCTTTCAGTCCGCAGCAGCCCGGGACATGACTGTGTTAACTAAGCCTTATAGAAGTGTCATTAAACAAATTTGCCATACAGTTCAGGAAACCTAATGCAATAATCCAACCACTCATCTATTTAGTTCTATTATGGTCATGTGACTCTTATTACTCCTCTTTAACTGTATGGGCATGTCAGCAGGCAGACCTAACAATTGGCAAGTCAATTGACCTGTGATGTTGCTGCTGTATTAAATACATGGAGCATTTGCACTCACATGAACTTAGTAACACATAACAAGAGAAAATGCGCAAGCTCGGATTGTCACTCTTGCCGAGAAAATATTAGTCTGCAACATGTGGTCCTTGGGAAAGAGGAAGATTAAAATACTAGCAGGAAGAGTTCTCGAGTTAAGAACAGCATATAGCGTAACGTAACAATTTTATTTGGAAGCCTGTATCCTGTCTATCTTAATAAATTGATGCTTTGATATTTGTTTTTCAATCAATCACCATAAAATGCTATAGCACTCAATCATTATAAGATGGATGAGTAAAACTACTTACATGTAGGTATGGTTACATAGATCGACCTTCTGCCCATTTACACCTGAGACCATGTAACACTAACAAGTCACATGGCACCAGGGAGGGAAATTGGCTGATTAGGGACACTTTCAACATTTTCATGTAGGAGTGTGCTCACTTTTGTTGACACAAGGTTATACATTTGCTGTTATGTTGAGGGGACAGCAAATTTACACTGTTATAAAAGCTGTACACCGACTAATTTACATTGTATCACAGTGTCATATATTAATGTTGTCCCATGAAAAGAAATGATCAAATATTTACTAAAATGTCAGGGGTTTACTCACTCACAATGTATCCGTTTTATCTATAAATTATGTATACATTTTGCAACAGATAGAATAACAACTGCTTCATTTTTAAATTTAGAAGCATAGAGCGATCAGCCAAGTGGATTGCCAACCAGACTATCAGATCTCCTCAGGTGGGCACGAAGGAAACCTTCGCTGCATAAGACGTACAAAGATTTCCTTGCTATAGCTGAGGCTCCACTAGGGCGATTTGGGAGCGACTGCAGCGTGCAGCTCCTATTGTGCCTGTCTGACTGACCACAATCCGAGTCCCAAATGTGCACCTGCACTGGCCGCCTTCATTGACATCAAAGGGTGTGGATTGGACACAGTTTTTGGTCCATTCAATGGTTTTGTTTAGACCAGCAATGGTCTAAACAAAAGTTTAAAAAAATGCGGTGAAAACCCACAGGAAAAACCAAGGCTAATACGGATTAATGGAGCCTCAGCCTAAAAGGGGACAGGTGTGTCTTATGAAGCGAAAAATACTTTTATAATAGATGCATGACATTTTAGGTAACAGCTAGCAAATTCTTTAACCTCCTGGGCGTTATGCATGTGGCACGTTTTTTTTAAAACCACGCCATGGGCAATCGTGGCGGAGCACAACTTGCTCTGCGATTTTTCAACCCGCCTAGAGGTCCCCCGCATAACTCTGGCGTCACTGGAGATGCCGGAGTTATGCTGTGAAAAGGTAACGCCTCTCCATTTACTTGGAGGTCAATGGTGCCGCCTTCACCCCTTCGAGTCACCGGTGACGCGATCCGGAGCAGACCCGGAAGCATCTGCATACATGCCCCCGATTGACAGGGAATCCAGCCGACAGGTAAGTTTTTCCACAGTTACCTCGGGCCAAACACCCAGGAGGTTCAAGAAGGGTACCATTGGTCCAATGACCATGCAAGATAAATAGAGTATGAGAACAGGCCGGGGGGTTGAAGAGTGTTGGGTTACAATACAATGTTACAGGGATGCATAATATGTATGTATATATATGTGTATATATATACAGGGAGTGCAGAATTATTAGGCAAATTAGTATTTTGACCACATCATC
>CM070039.1:73042975-73053610 GCA_036250615.1 Ptychadena robeensis
AAGAAAAGTTGGTTGTACAGAAGTTGCATGGTAATTGTATGTGGTGTATGGGGGCTTTACGTAGCAGCAATACTGTCCCTTCACTGGTGTTAGTAGAAGGAATAGTACCCCATCAGTGGTGTCAGTGGAAGGGATAGTAACCCATTGTTGGCATTGGTTGATGGAATATTGTCACCATTACTATAGTAAATTGCTAGTATCAGTGGGAAGAATAGTGCACTATTAATTGTGTTAGTGGCAAGAAAAGTTCTCCATATTTGAGGTTAGTAGAAGAAGTAGGGCATCATTAATGGTGTCAGTGAGAGGAACAGAACCTAATTAAAGGAATAAGCAGAAGACATGAATGGTGACATGGAGATATTGTGACCTATCATATGTACAATTTGAGGAACAGATCCACAAGAGCTGGCCTAATAGTTGTAAAGGCCGCCACACACGCACCGAGCAAACAAAATCAGCCACTGATGGGGGGTGCCCACATAGGCCGACAGATCCGGCCAGAGAATGGGCATGTCCGATAATCTCTGGTTTGGGAACCACTGATCAAGGGTAAGACCACTGGCCAAATACTTTGCACTAACTTTTATTCCTGTCTTCAATTTGAAAGGTACCATATCAATGTGTAAACAATACATTTTTGTAAAAAAACATTTAATTTGAAAAAAAGATTTATGGATTTCCGTTTAATTAGAAAGCTTTGCCCAGTAATTAAAGCTTTAAAGATCTTGTAGAAGCATCTTAAGGACTTTTCAACTTCCCTGTAACTTCAAAAATAATTTTTATAAAAAAAATAGCCAAATGGTAAAGTTACCAACCCCCTTTAATACAAATGTATGGTAATGGTGATTGTTGCTAATATGTCCTCCAATGATCATCTATTCAAATTCAAAAATAAACTTTCACACCTGATGTATTTTTAGGGCTGACTGAGTCTAGACATTACCCGACCCATTGAAATGCAATGAGGATTTAGACCAGGAATATTCTAACCCAAAATAATAAACATGGCTTGCTACATACTTTTTATGTGACTATCAACAGAACAGTATGATTCCAATGTGCTCAGGAAGGAGTCAAAACACAATTCACAATGGATGCATTAGTTACATGATTTAGGTTTTGGGTGGAACCAAAATGGTTATGTATTGATATTTAAATAGGACCAATCGAAAATCGAAAAGACATGAACATCATTGAACTCTCATAGAGAGAAAGTAGGAAGGAACCGTGTTGAGGTGTCCATACACTGTAAAAAATTTTCATGTGATCTACTTAAAAAAATTGATCATTGTTTGAAAATCAATTTCTGATTACCTGAATCTGTCAATCAAAAGTGACAGAAATGCAGCATAAAATGGATCGAGCATTGATTGGACATGTTGTTTAATTTTATTAGATGGTTCGAGTATCTACCAGGTTTTCTAGGTACCGTGTATACTCGAGTATAAGCCAACATGAATATAAACAGAGGTACCTAGCTTTCCAAAGAATTCTGAAAAAACTGAATGACTCAAGTATAAGCCTAGGGTGGGAAATGCAGATGCTAATGCACAAAAACACTCAGCAAATGTGCTTATTTCAACTAGCAAGTTGTGAGTTCATTAAAAAGAACCCGGAATGTGATATCATCACCAAACATTTATGTTCCCTTGCAGTACCTACAACTAAACCCCATGCATATGTCCTGATGAAGCAACAGTGGTGTTGCAAAACACGTCAACTGTCTCCTACATGAATATTGTTGACAATCCACTGCATAACTACTTGGATTTGCTGTACTACATGTACCACTTTTGGACTTTACATAAACGTTTATCCTTCGATTCTTCTCTTACTTTTGTTCTTACTAATGGTTGAAATAATGTCTGCCTGAAAGTCCTCCCTCTTGCCATGATTCCCACATGGTTGGGAACACAGCAATAGGCTCTATGGTGCAAATATTTTGTTTTGTTGATGTAGAGAAGGGATGTGGGAACATTAAAAAGTTATTCTCTAGCTCATGTAGTTTTTGCATAAATTCGGTTTACTTTATAAATTAGGTTAAGCCATCTTAAAAATTTCTACTTGACTTGACTTTGAACCCAATTTATGCAAAAACTTCTTATGCTAAAGCAAACTGTTTTTTTTACATGTTCCTCCAACCCTTCTCTGCATCAAAACATTTGGCTTATATTTAAGTATATATGGTTTTTGTATTTGACAGTACTATAGAGCAGGTGCAAAGGGCTTTAAAAAGGAACCGGTTTTGAATCAGTCACACTGTGTGGTTAATCAGTTGATGTTAGACTCTAACATCGAACAAGCAAAAGTTGATGTGTGTATGGCTAGCTTTACTGTTAGGATTGCCAGAGTAAAATAAATATAAGCAGGGTACAGACTTGCAGATATGGGCCATATCAATGGCCGCTTTGAGCACCATGTGCGCTCACGGCCATCTATCTGGCCCATATAATATGTGCCCATCGCTGTTTTCGAGCCATGTCAGACATGACCGTTAAATACGGCCGATGTCCGTTGCTTTACATGGAAACCGCGGGTCTCTATGTAAAGCATCGGCTGAGCTGGGGAGAGAGCAGAGCTGTCTCCCCGACTCTGCCGATATCTGGCAGCAGTGGGATGACATCATCACGCTGCTGCAGGGACCGTCGAGCCGCCAGTACCCTGCTTAAGTCTTGAAAGCATAAAGTGCCTGACACCTCCCCCCCTCCCCTCAGAACGTTCATTGTGTTCAAAATGGATTGTGATTTAAAAATGCTCCCATATCAGCTATATTGGGCAGACAACCAAAAAGCTTCCGGGAGACGCCTAATCCTGTGTCTTCCCGGCAGGCAGCCGATATCTGGGAAGCTGCCAACATATCTCGAATGGCTCAAATATCGGGCCGTGTGTTCCAAGATTTACAGACAAACTGGTGTCACCATACTGGCAATGCTGTTTAAAAGATATATGAATCCCAAACGTGGTGAGAACTAAAGTAAAGTTTTGCTCCCTTCCCTTTTCCACACTTTGTGGTCACCACCAGTGCACTACTACGAGCTATACATCCTCATTGCACTGCATTCTCTGTATATTCCTGGACTTGTGTAAATGTGTATTCACTTTTCACCTCCTAGTGGACCCCCCCCCCCCAAAGGATTATATGCCTGTTAGCTCATGCAAATGCCTTGGTGGTCACCAGGGATCAACAGCGACTATTGGTGCTCAGTATTGGAACAAAAACATTTGCATAAATGAACGTAGATTTATGTAGATATCATTTGGGTAGCATATTCTTTAGTTAGATAAATCAATTTAATATTTGAGGTTTGTTGTAACCCTAAGCTGCCAATAACATGTGCATTGTTTTTAAAGGGTGAGTGTTTTTCCGGACAAAAAAATGAATCTTAATGGCTAGTCCTACTGAATTTAAACTTTAAATAATTACACTTTCACTTCTCTGCCTTTTGGCTAAGATCAAGTGTAGTATGTGTTCTTGTCAGTTCCCTGCACACGAGTTTTCGTTTGGGTGCTTGCACTCGCCGAGGCTAAATAAAAGAAAAAATTTATTAAATAAACTGTCATAAGTATTTGGACCCAGTCCAGATTATTATGTTTTAATCAGGTCCATGGCTACATATGTATAAAATCAAGCACCTAGGCATGCATACTGCCCTGCCATCATATGCACCCTTTCCCTATACTCTCTACTTTACATTATTGCTTGGGCTGGAGTTCAGCTGCTTCATAACCATTGAAGGAAACCGTTAAATTGTTACATTCACCTTTAGATCACCTTTAGATATACAATTTCTATTAGATCTACCAACAACTTTATAGTATTGTGCCCCCCTCCCTGGATAGAATACATAGTGATTGGAAGGTATATATCACTGCTATGTAGTTCCGGGTCCTCCCTGATAGAATACATAGTGATTGGAAGGTATATATCACTGCTATGTAGTGCTGGGTCCTCCCGAATAGAATACCTAGTGATTGGAAGGTATATATCACTGCTATGAAATGTCGGGTCCTCCCTGATAGAATACATAGTGCTTGGAAGGTATATATCACTGCTATGTAGAGCCGGGTCCTCCCTGATAGAATACGATCACTAAAAATAACTTCCAAGTACTATGGATCGCGCAACAATCAATTGCAGATGATACGAGCATTAATATGTTACATATACATGCTGCCCGAGTATATTGCTCCATTGGGACGTATTTGATCTGTATAGAAACCATAGCGACTGTTGGCTATTAATTAGAAGTGATTATAGTAGAACACAGAAATTCCAATGCGCACTTCTGGTATTCCTCCAGACTAATATCCTAAGGACTACTTAAGCGTTCAAGCAGTACAACAAAACAAAGCAGCAGACATCACAAATTTGATCGTATATAGGTCTCCTTATAGTTATTTTTAGCGAATGACACATAACAACATCCATGATCTAATGTTACTCAGGCGATCAGTGGCCGTATACTATATAATGACAGTAATCTATACATGTGTCGTGTGGTGTCAGATATCTGAGAATTAGGGGATCTCCAGAAATGGCAGAGCAAAGGTGGTGGTGTATGTGGTATTTATTTTCACATTGTGAATATGAAATCGCAATGCATGGCCATAAGCTTCCCAATGCATAATATCGTGAATATTCAACATTGAGAATATCCTCCGCCATAGTCACGAAATTTGTGAATTCTTAAATAATCAATATTAGTCACATATATTCCCAATTCGAATATTCAAGCTCAACACTAGACAAACGGCATCCAAAAGTGGTCTAAGACAGAGAAGGGAGGCGTGGCATGTAAGTACACACACAGCGTGTATAGTGTGAAAGAGTTATTAAGTTGCTGTTGGGGTTACATACTTAAGCTGGCCATACACCTTTAGATCTCTGTCAGATATCCTTTAAATCTACCAACAACTATGTAGTGCCGGGTCCTCTGCGATTGAACACAGGTAGACTTGATGGTTTATGCTGGGCATACACACACCGAGTAGGTCAGACCGACCTACTCCGATGTGTTCCGAGATGCTAACGTGATGACGTCATCATGTTAGCATCCCGTTGCATTATGGGGCCCCTTCAATCGGCTGGGCACCCTTTGTGTGCCGGCCATAAGCTGCGATGGAGACGCCGTCTTCATTGCAGCTTATGGCATCGGCTTCCAACGGCTCGCGCCGTCCAGAGATTATCGGACATGTCCGTTCTCTGGCCGGCCGAGCTGTGGGGACATGCCGATTAGCGGCCGATTTTTAACCTGACCGACGGCGCGAGCACGCACGCCCGTCGGTCAGATTAAAAATCGGCCGCTTATTGGCATGTGCATGCCTAGCATTAGAAAGTCTCTCATATTACATGGTTTTGGTAAATCAAAAGGAGATCTAAAGGAAATCTGACAGAGAAATCTAAAGGTGTATGGGGGCCATAACTGGCCATTTGGCAGTGACCTTACAGCACACTGTAAATAAGATCTGTGAGATTTTTGCATTGTGGTGCATTAATGGGGCCCATTGATTCATGACAACCATCCCCGGCAGTGGATGTGGCAGTGGCACGTTAATGTTACACCGCATCATTGCGCCTTATTGAATTGAATAGGCAAAATGTTTTGTTCATGTCACACTGAAGTGTCCATAAATTTTCTTTGGATGACTAATGCGTCATTGCCCACGACACCCAGCGTCCCCTTGTGTATAGAGATCTATAAGAACCAACGTTTTTGCATAGCGCCTTGTAGTGTAGCCAAGCCTTAGGTCCTGCTTATACTTGCCATTATGTCCATGATGCCCAACCCATGGATTGCCTGTGGTTTAGGGCATGTTAAATTCCATATTGGCATTAATGCTGCATATTAAAATGAATTTTAAATCTATTGACTTTTAATGTTATTGCCATGTCATTGCTGGCCCTCACTGGTGCTGCCACAATGCTAACCTGAGGCCTTTTGAATAGGTCGTGTCTGCCCTGAACTGAATTTCACGCGCAATGAACATGTGGAAATAAAAGAAGTGTAGACAAGGCTATACAGTGGTACTGGATTGTCTTTTGGACGGTCGCAGGGATAGTGAAAGGTGGCTACAATAGTTTGCTTCATTTGTCAAGGGGGGTGTCATGTTGGTGACAACTCTGGACCATTCCTGCACAATGTGTCATGATATGGCTGCTAGTAGTCATGTGACAGGATGTCTGTCAGGTTATTTAAATAAAAGTTTCTGTTTCAATTACTGGACAATAATGAATAATGGTGTATATACAGTCCTGGCCAACAGCAACCTTACAATCCAACAACAGTTTGGCAAAGAACAATGCATTTCCCTGCACGATGGAGCACCGTGTTCCCACAAGTTCTATGACGCTATTCTTGTACAATCCACTTTTCTGTGTTTTCCGGGTGCAGCTTTTCCAGGTGCCGTTGTGAAGGCTCTTGAATGGTCCTTACACAATGCGCCACATGGGGG
The DNA here is from genome assembly GCA_036250615.1 of Ptychadena robeensis. Classification (NCBI taxonomy): domain Eukaryota; kingdom Metazoa; phylum Chordata; class Amphibia; order Anura; family Ptychadenidae; genus Ptychadena; species Ptychadena robeensis. The sequence continues at coordinate 73,049,429 of CM070039.1, forward strand.
TGGTTTCTCGTGCATTCTGTGGTGTGCCCAAACACACTGTATATGTTAAAGGATGCGCAAGTTCCATCACGCATGAGTGCAACAGTGCGTTATAACGCAACACACCAGGCATAGCGCTGCAAGTGATACATAGATCCTATGGGACACCAAAAGTTCAACACAGTGTGTATAGTGTGAAAGAGTCCTTAGGTTGTCGGTTGCGTTACATACTAACTGGTCATTAGAAAAGGACAAGTTGGTGAACCACACCAACAAGGTGAGGTGACTACTAGCCTCTTGGGACTTTAACGGCAATAAGCTAATAATTGAAGCGTAAAGGTCTTCAGGAGATTATAGTCCAAGTCAAAGTTTGTACAACTAGGCCATGCAAGTGCTCCATGCAGACGATAAAATCATGGTTCAAAGTTACAAACTTTGACTTGGACTATAATCTCCTGAAGAAGCCCCCCTGGAGGGGGTGAAACGCATTGAGAGCCGATTTTGGACCATTGACCCACCTACAGGCCAGAGATGCATAGCACCTGATGGGGCTGCTCCTGTGTATACAATATGTTGGAAATATTATATTTATAATCTTGGTTCAGGATACTGATTGACTATGTACCCACTGGTTTTAGAATGAATAAACCATTTCCTATTTTTATCGTATGGACCTTTACGCTTCAATTATTAGCTTATTGCCGTTAAAGTCCCAAGAGGCTAGCCACCTCACCTTGTTGGTGTGGTTCACCAACTTGTCCTTTTCTAATATAACATGGGATGTTGGCAAAATCACTCAGCTGGACTAATGCCCAAATATTAATTATATACTTACTGGTCATGTGAGCTCACAGCGCACTGTAGATCTGTGAGATATGTGTATTGTGGTGCAGTGCCTCCGTGGGGTGTTGGGTACACCAATGACACATTACACTGGCTCGCATTATGCACGTTGCCATGTGCTGGGCGGTGTGTGTGTATGTGTGCTGCAACACAACTATGTGAATGAGCCCGTCACATCTTTCGGGCTGTGTCAAGATACAGCAGCCGTACATGACACGAATTCATTGAACCCTAAAGTTTATTGTTACGCCTCCCGTGGGGTAATAGGGTGAGAATACCGGGATATAACTACAAGAGCGAGGATCGGCAGAGCAGCCAGGCAACCGGCATTTCCAGCTACAGCGTCAACACGTCTCTTTGTATTGTTTTTCTTTCTGTAGAGTAGGGGGAGGAGCTTCCAGCATGGAATGGGCGTGGTCCACAACAAGGGAAGGGGGTGTGATACATAACAAAGCTCGGGGCTGCGCGGACGATTCAGTTTCGCAGAAGTTGTGGGCGTGGCATGTAGACAGAAGTGGGCGGTACTTTAAGGCAGAGTAGGAGGAGCCAGCAGACCAGCGCTGGAAACGTTCTCACTTTTGTTTACATGTTCACCGATTCATTTCTATGAGATCTGATTGTAATAAAAGCGCCATCTAGTGACAATAGAAGGAGGTGCAGTGTACAGCATGGTATACACAGTGTACAGCATGGTATACACGACCGAAGGTCTGTGCCGATCTGTCAGCGCTACACACACATCGCATCGGACAACACAACACGATCTCCGAATTCCGAGTACACACAGGCGCCTGGAGGCGGGGCGCCCCATCGGAGGGTGTGTCCTATACAGGGCTGTCATAGGGGGATTTTTACATGGGCGGTGCTAGAAGAAGGGGGCGCGGCAAAATTCTCCACTGTCAGAGATTGGGTGGAGGAATGTGAAATAGAATAGGCGGAGTTCTGTCAGACTGGAGGGGGTGCGTTTGTGGGCGTATCCCTTAGTCAGGGTGGGGGGAGTGGCGAGTCTTGGCTCCTGGATTCCCTGCGCATGCGTATATGTTTGTTTTGACTGAAAATGCCGTCGGTTTCGAAAACGGCGCTTAGCGGTTCCCCGCAGACCGAGAAACCGACTCACTACACGTAAGTGCTCAGCGTGGGGGCGGGGAGTTTCGTCTTTCCCTCCGCAGGCATTGCAGACATATATTTTTTTGCATCATTTAATAAGAGCTTAGACAGCAAATGGCGCCTTTGCTTGACAAGTGCCCCCCTCCCCTTTTCTCCGTGTGCAGATGCGCTCTCCGGTGCGGTCTCCGCTGCGCTTCTGCCCGCTCGCTTTTCTTGTCTGTTTGCATCGCCGTTACGTCAATTGCGTAGCGGTCTCGTCCTCAGTGGCGCGCGGTTCCTTAGTCTGGCGCAAGACGGTTTCGAGAATAGCGCGGCTCATTCCTGGACAGCCGCCACTTCTCGTGCCCGTTCTCCTCACGGTGGCCCCGGAGCGGAACGTGTCGGGTTCTGTCAGCCGTTCCCGCGTCCACACACCGCTGGCAGGCTGTTGTGTACACAGCAAGGCAGGGAGGGGAGGGGGACATGCCTTGTCTGTCACCATCTGCTTCCATTCCCCATTGATTTCTCTGCTCGTCTACAAATTCCATCGCTGCCAGTGGATTCGCCTCAGCGGAGGCTCGTGCTGGGTGTCCCGGTCCTCCTCTCATCAGTTCGGTCCCTGTCACACATGACCACCGGGAGTATTCCTTCACATTGATCTGTACGGGGAATGCGATCCTGAGATCTGTCATTCTGCCGGATTCCTTATGTCGGGAGCGATCACTGAACTTTAAGAACAAACCCATCAATGAGATCACCTGCCAGAGGGTCCCGGTCCCTACACAGCCAGGCGGACGGCATTACCAACAGGTACAGAGCCCTCCTACCCTAACCCTGGCCTGGTGTGAGAACCTGGAGGACCTGTCTGCTGGAACCATATGGATGGAAACTTTGGGTCGTGCCAGGCTGGTAATCCTTTAGGCTGCTGCCAACTTTTGTCTGCAAAGTTGCCCAGGGTTAGGACTACAAGTGCCTGCATACATCCGAGCCGTCTGCACCTAGAATTCAATCATTCGATCATTCCCTGTGATCAAGGAATCGGCGATTGATTGTTTTGTAATGGCACACCACCTTGGGAAACTTTATGGGCTCGACTTTGACAAGAGCTGATCCCAAAAAGGTGGATTCTTCAAAAGCGATCGATCAGAATGGCTGCAGCATGGGGAGCTATGGGTCAATTGCACAGAAAGTGATTGAGAGTCTCCAGCAACGTCCTATGATCGACCCCAAAAAAAAACACATGTTGACTGATGATTTACGATTTTTTGGGTCGGTCGTTCAGTATGGGCAGCACTCGTGTCTGATTAATGCGAACAGGTGTGGCGATCGATCATGCAAATATCGACTGACAAATCTACCTGTGTATGGCTACCTTTAGATCTGTGTAGCACAGGCTTGGGCAAACTACGGCCCGGGGGCCATATCCGGCCCTTTAATATTTTAATCCAGCTCTGGCTTCCCTCTGCTCATTCCTTGCAATAAGTGGAGATAATGCCTAAAGCAGTGGTTCCCAAACTGGGGGGGGGGGGGGGGGCGCAAAGGTATTCCAGGGGTGTGCTGGCCCACATTCCTAACCTGTGTTTGAATAGGAAGTGGGCTCTACAATGTTTTTGAATAGAAAAGGGGGGTCCTGCAGGGAAAGTTTGGGAACCACTGGCCTAGAGGACGATTATGAAAGTCTCCTGGTAGAAGCCGTAGTTTTCTTATATTTACTATCTACTATCCAAATACTCTGGTAAAATAACTTTTTTTAAATCAATGCTTACATTGATACAGGCTGGGAGGACTTGGGATTAGGGGGGACCTTACAGGGTCATTGTCCGGCTCCTCTGTCAAATTCAAAAACCCATTGTGGCCCATAAGTCAAAAAGTTTGCCCACCCCTTGTGTAGCATCTGTACGGCTGTCTTTCGGAGTCTTCTAGTCATCTGCCGTGGATATCAATATTTGGACCTACCTTGACGAAAGCCCAACTGGTTCCTTAACCATTTTCTAACCCTTAATCTCCTTTTCTTAGTTTAACCCCCTCACTTCTGGTGCTTTAGCTTGAACACAGCTTCTTGATGACCCAACATTTTCTCAGGATTGATTAGTGTGGAGTCAGTTATTCCGGTTAAAGAAGATGTGAAGCTTATCTTTGTGATTCGGATTCAAACTAAGGCCATGTTTTCACTGATTCTTGGATGCTCTTGGGTTAAGCCCCCCATCCACCTTTAGATCGATCCATACAATCTCCATTAGATCTACCAACAACTTTGTAGTAAAGTGGCCTCCC
>CM070039.1:73075608-73089693 GCA_036250615.1 Ptychadena robeensis
CATAGCAGTGATATATACCTTCCCATCACTATGTATTCTATCAGGGAGGCCACTATACTAGGCCACTATACTACACAGTTGTTGGTAGATCTAATGGATATTGTATGGATCGATCTTAATGTGTATGGGGGGCTTTAGAAATCAGTCTTAACTTTTTTTGGGCAGCTTAAAACCGCAAAGTGTTAAGTTCCTCTCTCCCTCCTGCTATTAATGATGCCACAGTCAATGTTGATCTGATGTTTCCTGCAGAAATAACCATATTGACTGAGTACTTTTCTTTTCCTATTTCAGTTGTCCATATTTGCATAGGACAACAGGCGACACAGAGAGAAAATATCACCTACGATATTACAAGACCGGTACATGTATTCATGAAACGGACTCTCGAGGGCATTGTGTGAAGAATGGACCGCATTGTGCCTTCGCCCATGGTCCTCATGACCTTCGACCTCCCGTCTATGATATAAGGTAATCCAGTCCTGTGTGCTGAGCCATGACCTCAGAATATAGACACTGTGACTTTATGGACTCTTGAAGCTTCAGTCATTCTTTTTGAGTACGGAAGGGACAAAACGTCTTCCAGGTTTTAAAGTTATGTTTCTCTGTATGTTCTTTTCACTTTGTTCTGTGTAGCCACCTGAACAGGAAATGTAGGGAAATCATCCAAGCAGAGAAATTCTCTTTGGCAAGAGTGTTCAGTGTGTGCATCTCGGGCTCGGCATTTGGGCTTTAGGGTTCATTAAAATGCTTCAGTTTGCGCACATTGTATCTTTTTTAAAAAATATCTACAGCTACAAAATATTAAAAAAAAAAGATACAATGTGCGCAAACTGAAGCATTTTAACGAACCCTAAAGCCCAAATGCCGAGCCCGAGATGCACACACTGCAGCTGGAAGTCTGCTGCTGTGGTTTCCTTGTATGAGCGAGCTAACCTGCCAAAAATTCCACTATTCAATGCAGACCTCTATTCAGTTTTTTTTCCCAATAAATTAGACCTCTATACAGTTATATCAATAATAATCAAGATTTACACTGGGATTTTAGAGCAGTGCACAGGCCCGGCACTGAAGGACAATGGACTATGACATGGCATTAAATGCGACATAGGCTTGACGGATGGCGCAGTCATTGACGTGACCAGGCACGTTAGTCATACGGCAGCCCTTTGATATATAGGGGTGCGTTATTGTCTGTGCTATGTATTGTACCCATTGGATGCATTGACCATAGCCCATCCAAGTGTATATTCTATCCCTGTATTGATCATATATTATCTATATCCGGAAAAGTGTTAAAGCACATGATATATTCCTAGAAAAACACATTCATAGCGAGTCTTGTATTAACATTGGTCCATGGAGATGCAGTATGAGAGAGCATAAAGTCCAACCCCTCTCCAATACAACTAAGGAGCACAATCTGCCATTATAAGGCCCATTCACACCAGGCGCATTGCGGCTGCTCCCAGGGTTTTTACCAGCAACGTCTGCGTTTGTGTTACCTGCAAATGCATGCGTTGCCGGTGAGAAACCATTCTGCAATGCATTGTTCTGGACTTGCTGTTTTCAAGCGCTGCAGCACAAATATATTTGTTGCAGGGAATCCAGGATTTCACATTGGCTCCAGTGTGAAAGGTTCAACAGGTTTCCTATGCTAAGCAGACGCAGCTAGTGTGAAATGGCCTTTAAGAAGCATACAGGAGTGTGTGTGTTTGTGTGAATGCTTGAATTTGTGTGTTTTTATAACTTAATTTTCATTTTAAGAGATTTGCAGGACGATTGATCAGTGTTGGGCCAGGCCAGACGCATGAACTCGTTCCTACTTGGTTTGATAATTTTATTTTTCTTTGATTGGTGCCGCAGGGAAATCCAAGCACAGGAAGCCTTACAGAATGGGCAGCTTGGGAGTGGTGAAGGGATTCCAGACTTGCAGCCAGGAGTCTTAGCTAGCCAAGCAATGATAGAGAAGATCCTCGGAGAGGACCCAAGATGGCAAGGTAAGTTTAGAAACACCTTCTTGTCAGAAGGACTATAGATCAATACATACACTTATGAGTATAACTTGTACCACTGAAAGGCCAGTCAACCTATTTGACAAGCTGGACTTTATAAATATGCTATCGTGAGAGGTTCAAGAGATGTTAGCGAATGAGGATACCTTGGTGGTGGTATTAAATGCAAACTATACATTGCAACACAGCAGTATAGAAAAAAGTCCCAGGCAACTACTGAATGTAAACAGCCTTTCTTTGTTGGCATACTAGCTGCAGACAGGTACGTGTCCCGAAATCACGACAGCAGCAGCACTGAAAGTCAGAGTTCTTTTTCTATTATTGTTTTTTGAAGAGACAATATAATCCAAATGTACTTATCTGTAGAAATCAGTAGGAGTAGTAGTTGCTGAGAAGATACAGTTATGTTCAAAATTATTCACCCCCCACTGAAATTGAGTGTTTCGGCCATTTTGACATTGATTTTGATAATTTTAGTCAACTTGTTTACATTGAAATGAAAGAGGCTCTTGTAAGTCAGACAAATATAACATAACATTAATAATGAAATGACCACAAATGTCGTTTCTGTGCTCACATCATTATCAGTTTTATTCAACCCCCAAGGGACATTCATTCTTAGTACTTAGTACAACATCCTTTTCCAGTTATAACAGCTTTTAAACGTGAAGCATAGCTTGACACAAGTGTCTTGCAGCGATCTACGGGTATCTTAGCCCATTCTTCATGAGCAAAAGCCTCCAGTTCAGTCACATTATTAGGCTTGCGCGCTGCAACTGCTTTCTTTAAGTCCCACCAGAGGTTCTCAATCGGATTTGTCTGGTGATTGCGATGGCCACTCCAAAATGACCCAGCCCTTAATCTGCAACCATGCTCTAGCAACGTCTCCCAAGGTTTGTGACAGACTGCATCACATTTCAAAAGTTCTTCCAATATTGATATTGGAAACCTTCCAATATCTCCTGTTACTGAAGAGAATTCATGGTACCTTGCACAAGCTAAAGCTTCCCTGTACCTGTAGAAGCAAAACAGCCCCAAAGCATGATTGACCCTCACCATGCATCACAGTAGGCAAGGTGTTCTTTTCTTCATAGGCCTTGTTCTTCCTCCTAATTTTGAACACAACTGTAGATCATTGTTTGCTGGAGATAATGAGTTAATGCCTCCTCTGGGTATACTTGTTGGTAGATAGTAGACCTCCAACTCTGAAGGATTGGGAAATGTACGGGGGAAAGTTGCACATAACAATAAATTACCAAAAGTAACATAAGTGTGCATATGTTACCAATACCATGACGGAGAGATGTATTGTATTGCCATTTGTAGTTTGAACTCGGTAATGCTCTACAAAGGTTCAGTTGACATTTCATATTTTGGGGCCATGTCAAAACTCCTCGCCCAAAAATGTTTTAGCAAGTACTTAGAATCTAAACATTTTAGATTATATGTAAGGTGGGTTGTGCTTTATGAAAATGTGTTTAATGAGTCAATAAGCTATATTGGCCGTAGAGAAGAGCAGTGTAGATTTATGCACTGGTTCATATGTATGTCGTTGCAGTCTCTATGACCATTGGCTGTTTATATTCTGTGTTGTGAATGTTTTACTGTTCTTTTTGGCTACAGGTTGGTCTAGCCGTGTGAATGTGCTAATGCTCTGATTGCCTACAGGTTGGTTTAAAACATGCCCATGTGTATTACATCCATACAAAATGATACCGTTAACCAGACATATAACTATAAACTGTGCAACACTCGCTTTAAATTAAGAAAATGCCGATTGACACATTTTGGTAGATTGTAGTTTCTTAGATTTCCACCATATGTATTATTTATAGAGGCTTTAGTTGGGGCGATCAGCTTCAGTCCACAGAACTACGTCATATTTTGTAACTGTCAGGGTTTTTTTTTTACTTTCTGGAAGGGTTTGCCTAGGTACAACACCCGCCTTCACCACCTTTTTTCACACTAAAGCTGGGCATCGACGTTTTGATTTCTTGACGGCCGGTCAAGAATCACTGCATCTGTTGTGTGCCAGCATAAACTGGATCCAAAGTAATGAGATCGACCCAAAAATTAGGGACAAGTCCGTAATTTGGACAATTTATGGCCCGATTTAAGGTGGGCGCATTAGATTTGCCGCAGGTCGCAAGTGGGCACGACGGTCGATCTGCCACGAAATTGGCTGCAAATCTAACAGTCTATGCCCAGCTTTAGGCACCAGAGTTTTATTTTGTGATCCGACTCAGAGCCTTAGGCTAGCCACACATGGCTCGATTTTAGCGTTTGATCTGCGTTTTTCGATGAAAAAAACCGATCGATTGTAAAAAAAAAACAAAACAATGGTCTGCCCACATAGTATAATCGACGAACATTGATCGATTTTTGTCAAATCGTCGAATGAATCGTGATCAGACATGTTGGAAAATTTAGCTCGATTGTACAATCATCGAACTATATTCCTTGCAACTTTTTTTGGTAGAGTCAATAATACTCGATGTGTGTGGCTACTTCCCTTTAACTTCCGATTGAAACTAAAATCGTAAGAGGAATTCAATCCACGATTTTGTATTACTTCGATTACTTTTCAGTCTAAATTGAACAATAATCGTACTCCCCATGTGGTGTGCATCGATTAAGTTAAAATCGATTTTCGATTTTGTTTGATCGAACTACAAAATCTAATCGAACCTCGATTGTGTGGCTAGCTTAATATTACCATTATAAATATAATCGGCTCATATAACACTTTCTGGAAAAGATAATTACATACAGTGCCAGCTTGCAGTGCCTCAGTTTACACACAGATATTGGCTTATAACCATATAACATGCTTTGCATTAATAAATTGCTCACAATAGGAAGTTTCCACTCCAGGGGAACATTGACATATAGTAGGTCTATATTGGTAGAGAAACCCTTCATTATAATACATCAATACTAGATTTCTCAGTAGATAGACTTAAGCTGGCCATACCCCTTTAGATCTCTCTGTCAGATATCCTTTAGATCTACCAACAACTATGTAGTAGGGTCCTCTGCAATTGAACACTTGATGGTTTAGAAAGTCCCTCATATTACATGGTTTTGGTAAAACAAAAGGAGATCTGATAGAGTAATCTGAAGGTGTATGGGGGCCCTTAAGGCCCCCACACACACACACCGAGTAGGGGCCGACAGAGCTGCTAAGATCAGCTCTGGTGTGCAGCATGATGACGTCATCACACTGCATTCCCGAGCTGTAAGCATTGGCGGGCACCCTTTGTGTGCCGGCCGTTAGCTTCAATTAAGATGCCGGTCTTCATTGAAGTTAATGGCATCGGCCAGAGAACATCGGACATGTTTGTTCTCTGGCGGGGGATCTGTCACCCCATGTGGGCACCCCCGATCGGCGGCCGATTTTGCCGACGGCCGTGAGTGTGCACGCCCATCGGTTGGCGGGAAAATCGCCCGCCACTCGGTGGGTGTATGGGGACCCTTAGATTGTCAGTAGACGGGAGATTAGTTGTAGCTGTGATAATGCTACATAACGGTAATGAATAGTGACAATTCTACATGAAGTCGCTTTCTAAAGACTTCCAGATGGTGGTGCGCAGATGAGTCTTTCCAAGCCAAAACCCCCATGCTGAGCTGGAGATACACACACTGCAGCTGGAAGTCTACTCCATGTATGAGCGAGCTAACCTGCCAAATTCACAATTCAATGCAGACAGTCATACCATTTATAATCAAGATGCAATGAAAGGCTTGCTGTGACGTAACGGTCTTAGTTTGCTGACAGAAGTATGTGCTGTATGCTTTGTCTGGTCTCTTGCTTTCAAACATACTGTAATTATGGAGGGTTGCCAGGCCTTCCTGCTGCCATCTGGTGGGCAACACACCACAGAGCGTTATATCTCCCCGTTATCCAACACCCGCAGGGCATTGACAGATTGCAGATAGATCTCGTTTTTGATTGCTGGAGAGTGGCTATTTAAAAATAACACATTTGTTACCCCAGACTTTACAACGGCATACCATAAACTTTGTGTTGGTTTGATATTAATATTAAAATTCACAAAAAAATCTATTATTTATTTTAGCTTTAATTTTAAATACTGTCTAGTGTACAATTAACTTACCGTATTTTTCGGACTATAAGACGCACTGGACCATAAGACGCACCCAGTTTTGAGGGCAGGAAAACCAGAAAAAAAATATTTAATACATATTCACATCAATTGGGTTAATGCAATGAATTTAATGGATGCAGTTTTCAATTCAGCCAGTAGATGTCACTAGCAGCAGTACACTCTCAGCAGAACTTCATACTTCAAACTGATCGGCAGGAGGAAAGGGGGAGGGCTGGACTGTCTTCTGCTCTGCTCTCTCTCTCCTCTCCCAATGTTACTGATTCTGTGTCTTTGTGGGGCTGCAGAGTGATTGCTGTTCCCACGGACAGAAGAGATAGGTATAGATGCAAGTTCATTTATACTTCATTGCCTATGCAAGTTCAGGGCTGGTATAGGCAATTCCACAGTTCAGCTGGGAGAGCTGGCATCTCACATCTGACAACTCCTCCAGCTCCCCCGGCTAATCTCCATTCCGGGAGAGCTGGCGGGAAGCCAAGGTGCGGCCGAGTGGCCGCGGGGGTCGCGCATTCGGACCATAAGACTCAGACACTTTTTGCCCCCAATTTTGGGCGTGAAAAAGTGCGTCTTATGGTCTGAAAAATACAGTTAATAGTAGGCAATAAACGGCTGAACTTTTTATAACGCCCTGCTGTGTGCCTTTTTGAATATTTTTTCATGCGTTTTTCATTGATTTTGTTCGAAAACACAAATGCAAAATACAAATGCAGATGTAATGTAAAAAATGCATGAGTTTTTGTTTTTATGCAGATATATATAATGTGAAAGGGCCCTTAGGGGACATTCACATGGGTGCCTGGAAATGCTGCGTTTCGAACACCCAGACACCCGAAAAGTAATAAAGCCAGGAAGATGCACCATGACCTCTCCTCCAGACGCTTTATGCCCATCTGCCCTATATTGTGAGAATTGGGGCTCAGTAACTGTTGCCCCTGTGTAAAGGTGCCCGAGCGCTGGGGTTTAGGTGGTTGTTGCTTGTTCTTTCATCAGTAACCCGGAAAGCATGCATCTGAATGCTGCCTAAAGCTAGCCATACCGTGAGTCACCACGCTGTTTTCTCTTTCAGGTCGATTAAATGGGAACTGATATGTACCATTTTGCACATAATTCTCGTTTAATGGGGACCCTGGTCCTGTGTAGATCCGTCACAGCCCCATTGCTGTGAATGGGCAGCTTGTGCACTGCGCTAAAATCACTGCGTTCAACACAGGGGTTTTAATGAACAGTGGAGCCCTAGCCTAAGGATTTTTAAAGATATATGAACGTCAGCGTATCAGCACTGATCAGTCTGCTTTTAGCAGGGTCTGTTAACATCAACTGTTTCTTTTTTCCTCTGCCGTGTGTGCTGGCTGCTTGGGAATATCAGTTGCTTAAGTTGCAGATAACTTAGAATTTACAGTTCATAATTTTGGGTTCTTGTGAATTTAGGATTTTTTAAACATTTATTAATATTGTCGGTGAACCCAAACAGTATTTTTTCCATTTACTGCTTGCTAATACCATCGTCCGTTACAATGTGCTGTTTTTCCAATTTAAAGCCCTTCCAGTAATAAGAAAATACCTGATCCTGACAGTTCCTTGGTCTCCCTCATTCCTGAAGTCCACTATGTCCACTATGAGCGGCCTGATTTTGCCTGTGCAAACATGCACACCACTTGACCTGCGAGTGCTTAGGTCCTCCCACAGGCCAGGTCATCCTAGTTATAGGAGATAATCACCCATTCAGAAAACACATGTATTTTTGTTGCTTAGAATATAGTTACTTAGAGATGTGCTATTTTGTGTTTTAGCTTCTCAGTCTGTATGGCAAAAGGGACGAAGATGGCTTTCCTGACTCCTTTATCATTTAAGAGATGTGTTTTTACATATGCAATTTTATTACATTTGTGGTTATTTTATTTTGTTTTATTTGCGTTTGCTATGGATTCCATAGATTTATTGTTTTCTCTTTTTCCCCCCCTCACTCCAGATACAAATTTTGTACTTGCCAGCTATAAAACTGAACAATGTACTAAGCCGCCCAGGCTTTGCCGCCAAGGTTATGCCTGTCCACATTATCACAATAGCAGAGACAGAAGACGCAACCCAAGAAAGTTCAAATACAGGTGTGTGAAATGTAAAATGTTGTGCATTGTAGTATCACTCTATATATCAGGTAATGTAGCTTCCTGCAGGCTATGGCTGTGTTTCCATACCACTGTTGATCGCGTCCCCATTTCAACTAATGACAGCGATTGGGCATGCTTGGACCCTTCTGAACGCGGGCATTCATGATTTTTCTGCCCTGATCGAGTCCATAGACATGAATTGGCGAGATTTTTTTTCATTAGGTTGCATCAGCAATCGCCTGCGTTCGTCGCATGCGATTAAAATAACATCCGCCCCGCGGCTGATCACCTAAGTGGGAACATAGCCTATGATTAGCTGACATTTTTGTACTTGGAGCTTACTGATGGTGTAACACAAATTAAGGTATCTGTGCCTCTGAGAATGTCTTCTCCACCATCTTTGAAGGCTGGAATACACGGCTCGAAATTTGAGCGATATCGTGAGACAGCTGTCAGCCCTTCCTATACTCTGAATGGGAAACCGCGGGTCCCTATTCAAAGTATAAGATATCGAACAAAGTTTACTAACATGTTGGTAACCTCTTCGGCCGAGTGAAACCTATTGATCTTGCTCGGAAAACGGCACACGGGTAGATTTTTCCCAGATTTCTGCACAGCTCAGTGCCGTGAGCGCTTTCCACAAGGCCTAGGAGTGTGTTTATGGAAACCTTTCTTCCAGAAGAATTTGTTAATATTTGTCAATATTGTTAATATTGTTGGGACTAAAAGACCTGGCTCAGACTCTATGCTCTAAATCATCCCAAAGGTGTTCTGGTGGGATGAGGTCAGAGCACTGTGCAGGCCTGTCCAGTTCCTCCACATCAACTTTACATGTAAATGTTTTTATGGACCTTGCTCTAGAGATCAGTTATGTTGGCACAGTAAGGGACAATCTGCAACCTCTTACCACAAAGTTGGGGACATGAAATTTGTCTAAAATGTCTTGGTATTCTAAAGGATTCCTTTTGTGGACCCCAAGCCAAGTTGACCCAAAACCATAACCCCCCCCCCACTAAACTTTTGCACTTGTTACACAATGCAGTCAGTCAAATGCTGTTCTCCTGGCATCAACCAAACTCAGATATGTTTATAAGATTGCCATAGAAGCATGTTTGCCCACTCCTAGGAACATGTGTACTGCTCCAGTTGTGGCATGCTTTGCACAATTGCATATGGCACTTTGTTTTGCACTTGGTGATTTAAGGCTTGGATCCAGCATGCAACCCCATTCAATGAAGTTCTCCTATACACTGTTCTTAACCTCCCTGGTACGTTGTTGAAAACAGAGTGGTACGGGCAATCAACCAATCAAAGAGGATTTTCCCCGTCCACGCCTTTCCACTTGACATGGAGGTCAATGGTACCGGCCCCTGCCTCTTCAACATCACCGATGATGGCGCTAAAGAGGAGGTGCTGGAAGCAATTGGTGAGTCTGCATAGCTTCAGAATAGCCATGGACTCACCGTGGATAGGTAATATGCCCTGAACCCAGTTGAAGGTGAGTTTGTTTTGTAAACAAACTTAACCCAAACTGGGATTAGGCAAACTACCGGGGAGGTCAAGCCAATCTATAGGTCATACCATGTTTTGTCTTCTGCCATTCCAGAACGTTGGTTACCGCCACTGAACATTGTATAAGTGGCGTTTTATCATAATACCATCCTGGAAATTACTGAGCTCTTAAGTCATTTTCAACATGCCGTCCTCTTCCTTACCGTCAATTTGTGTCCGTTGTTGACTTTTAACCAAAAATATGTTCATTTTGTTCATAATTGCTTGCCTTTTTATTTCAGATCAACACCTTGTCCAAGTGTGAAACATGGGGATGAATGGGGAGAGCCATCAAAATGTGAAAGTGGAGACAGCTGTCAGTATTGCCATTCACGCACTGAGCAGCAGTTCCATCCTGAGGTCAGCGGCAATCCTGGTGATGCTATACTGGAAATTGTTTTCTGTAGAATAGCAAATAAAAATTTACCTGTGGTCCTGTGTTTTTGTTTTATTTGCAGAATCCTAGTTTTTGTACTATTTGATGAAGGCAGAAATGTCATTGCACTCAGAACAATGTACAGAAATAACTTCCTGCCTTTTTCAGCAGAAAGATACTGCAGCAGATTGTTTAGATAATTGATTTGATACACCTGATACATTGATAATTGATACACCTTACAACCTTTCTATACAATTTCTGTACAATCAAATTTTGTTCTACCAAAACCATGTAATAGAAGGGCCTTTCTTATCCTTCCAATCACTGTGTATTCTATCAGGGAGGCCACTATACTACACAGTTGTTGGTAGATCTGGAGATTGTATGGATTGATCTTAAGGCCTATGGGGGGCTTAAATGTGCTTATACGCGCTATATAATAGTAATCTGAGAGGATCTGTTATGATCTTCTCTGGCAAACATCTGGAATCTGTACAGCCGGCAGACAAGGTGATTCAGTTATCCAGCACGTCAGATCTGGTGACCAAATGGACCTTCCCAATAAACACCCGCTGTATCCTATGGGGAGGACACAGCGGGTTCTGGCTAAAGCTAGGCACACACGAGTAGATTCCCATGCAATCAACCCATGATCAATCACAGCGTGGTGACATCAATTGAACGGTGGGATCAATTAAACGGAAATCAATGTGCACCACATGGGCACATCAATTCCCGTTCAATGGGGACCTGTTCTTCCCAGCTTGCAGCACGTGTTGTGTTGTCAGAGATTCAGTCACTCACAACATTGCGAGCTGGTGAAAGGCAGCCAACCAGAACACAGCCCCATAGAGAGACTGCTGGCCCCGCCCCCTTTACACAGCTCCAGGAGAAGCAGCACGTCCAATACTTTGCATTGAGACTCATGTCTCCATTCAAAGTAATGGAGGTTGAACAGGGTTTTCCAACATGTTGGAACCCTGTTCAATCGAGTTTCTTCAAGTGGGATCTATTGATCCCGCTCGAAGGAAGGCACACACGGGTAGATCTGTAAAAAGATTAGAGCACAATCAAGCTCAGTGAGCGAGCACAGCGATCGATTCTACTTCAATCTATTTACAGATCTACCCGTGTGTGCCTAGCTTTACCCATCCTCTCCCCAATCTCAATAGGACAGAGCAAGTGCTGTTTCCTTCCTCTATTTCCAGTGTTTAAGATTGTTGGAGAATGATTGACATTGCACCTCTGTACACTGTGCTTTAGTTCTGGTTTGTGGTCTGAGCCATGATCATGCATAAACTGTATGTTGTCCTCTGTAGATGTGCAAGTTACAGATGTAGTCACTCAAACAGAATGACATATGTTTTGGCAGGTAACCGTTTTTCATTAATGAATTTTAATGTTGTGTTCTGCTGTGTAACCACATATGTAAATATTCCTTTTTAGATTTATAAGTCTACAAAATGCAATGATGTGAGGCAAACTGGGTACTGCCCCAGAGGACCCTTCTGTGCTTTTGCACATGTTGAAAGTAAGTTCTAAAAATGTGTATAAAAATTTAAATTTAAATGTAAAAATATAGCTGAATTCTTTTGCAAGCACAACTAAATACTTTTTTTTTAATATATTTTAGGAATCCCCTCTAATGAAGAGACCATGAATGTGATGATGCAATCAAGTCATTTAAAACAAGTCCCTTCCCTCTATTCTTCAGACAGTTTAGGCCTTTGCAATGACTGGAACACTAATTTGAGTTGTTCAAATAATATCCTGAACCACAATGAACTAACAGATGTAAGTATTGATATGTGTTTTCACAAGTTTTTTTTACCAATTGTTATGTTTATCAGAACATAAAACTATGTATTTTGTATGTATTATGAAGAGACACATTTTACAATCTGGCACTGAACAACTTACCCATGAGCAGCTATTTACATATGGGAGGAGATATGAGTCTGTGTCACAAAATGTCTTTATTACAATACGGAATATTAATGTAAATACACAACTCATGCTATTTAACTGTAAAATGCATCTCTCCATAAGTTGGTCAGTGTGTTTAGAGAATGGGTACTGCTAGTGCTAATGCAGATTCAATCTCCCTCTTGGCAGTAGCTTTTTGGCTTGGCTGGAGGGAATGGAACACATTTTTGCCTCCTGGGATGCATAGCTATTGCTCCCAGGATAATTAGGATTTTTTTTTATTTTTACATATTCGGACCATAAGACGCATAAGACGACATTTTTCCATCGTTTTTAATGGTAAAAAGTGTGTGTTCTAGTCCGAAAAATACGGTATTTCAAACGTGTGTGTGTAAAGATGTTAGATTTTCGTGTCTGTTCTCCAGGTAGGGTTCAACCTTTTACTTTTAGTAATCGTATATGAGAAAAACAACACCAGAATTTTCTCTAATGAGAAAAAAATATATAAAAATGTAAGATCTCACTTTTTTGTCTGGATGAAAGTATTTACCAGGACACACGGAGTATGGTCTCTTCCCAGTAAAGCTAGCCACACACGGCTCGATAAAGTAACAGATCGGGCGGCGTGCGCGCTCACGGTTTTGATTCTCCACTTATCTGTTACTTCATCTGAGCCATCCGCTGTGAAAAATCGGCTGCTTATCGGCATGTGTATGCCAGGCATAAGTTTTACCAGCACTGCTTTGCCAGGGGGTCACAAGTGAAGATGCTCGCCCAGGGGGCCGATCTCCCTAGGATCTCCCCTGGTGGCTAGTGTTAACAAGCCCTGATGAGTGCAAGATGCAGCAGAGAGAGAGCAGAGAAGTCCAGAGTAAAAATGGCTAAAAAAGTAAATATTTTCACATGAAGCAAGCCACTGCAACCATAAGCAACACCGTGATGTTGAAGAGGATATAGTCTAGCTATGTGTTATGGTCAGCAGTAACTGGGAAAAAAAAGGGAGGGGGGGGGGTTAATTATTATTTTTTTTATTTCTCAGATGACATTTGTTTGATTTAACAGGTAGGATAACTATATTGACATAGATTTGGAAGACTGTTTTATTTTGTTGTTGATGCACTTCATGGCAAATTGTAATTCTGTTTTAAAACACAATACTAGTGTTCATGAAACTTGTGGCTATGCACAGAGTTGGTAATTTTCAAATACAATATCGTATTACTAGGACGGTTAATATACACCTATTGTTCTCTGTAAATTCTGTTTTGCTGCTATGCTGACAGTTCTTACTAATTTATACATCGTTCTATATTTCTCAAAGTTAATTGTCTTTCTATAAACAATGTAATTTTATTGTGTAATGCTTTTTATTATTGTAGGTTATTACTTCACCTAGAGAAATAGGCTTAGTTTTATGCGTCGCTTGCTCTGTTTTACCTCTTATTACTTCTTACTCTGCCCATTAAAGCGGACATCAAAGCTTTTGGTTTTCAGAATTCCATTTTTTAAGCCTTCTACCAAATAAACTTTTTATTATTCCGTTTAACTTTTCAGGCATCATTTCTTACAGGATCTCTTTGGCTGAACTAATTTTATATTTTATTCATTAATTCAAAGTAACCAATCAAAGAGAAGAAAATAAATCCTCTTCTCTTATATATAACTATATTATATACACATTAATTTGACTTGTATTGTATCCACTAAATAAAGATATTTAAAGCGGTATATAAATGGAGGAAAGAAATTTGGTTTATAGTAACCAATACCAACTAATAACCAAAGTTGTCCTAATAATAAAACATGCTTATGTACAAATTTTAAAGCGCCCATACACCTCTTATCATACAATTTCAGTACAATAAAGACCCGGCACTACATAGCAGTGATATATACCTTCCAATGCCTATGTATTCTATCCAGTAGGACCCGGCAGTCCATAGCAGTGATATATAACTTCCAATCATTATGTATTCTATCAG
>CM070039.1:73108560-73123920 GCA_036250615.1 Ptychadena robeensis
TTTGATATTGCATTAATTTAATCAATTGCATTAACCCAATTGATGTGAACACTTTTATATTTTATGTGCGTCTTATTATGGGTGCGTCTTATGTTCCAGTGTGTCTTCTTGTACGAAAAATACGGTACCTTTTTATGTGTTGTCGTTTATATCCCATTTATTTTTTTGCCACAGTTGATATTCCAACTACATTCCAAGAAATGTGTGGTCTGCCACGAAAATGACCGAAGTATAGTCCTGCAGTCCTGCCAGCATTACATATTATGTGAACAGTGCGCATCAAGCAAACCGGAATGTCCTTACTGCAAGACCAAAAGACTTAAATGGTGACAAGCCTTTTAACTCCTTGCTTTACCAACCCACTGCAAAATCAACTGTATCACGTAATCTGACAAAGTACTGCATCCTGTGTTTTAGTAATCAATATATAAATAAGAAGATAGGTAAACATGTATCTATTATCAGTGATAGACTGATCTCTTCGCTCAAAGGTCGCCATGGATGATTAGGTAAAAATCTTACTTTTTAAGCCTGTTCTGGATTTACCAAATCAAACTTAAGTCTCCTTGTTGCTTCTTAACATGCATTCTGAATTTCTCAATCAGCTTTGTTCAATTGACCACAGGATTTCTATCTGTGTCTAGCATCGTGGATCCCCAGTAGGCCAGCGTGCCTAGGATTTAATCAACGTGTTTTGTCCACGAGTATTTATTTGAGAAAATGAGGAACATGTCTGCATGCCCATATTCAGTTGGGTTCTAAAAGAAACAACACAGGACTTTACTTTACAGAGAATCTTCACAGGCAGCTGACCAGACATATCTGTAAAAATGTTTTACCTATTAAGGTGAATCTAGTTCCTTTTGGACCAATGGCCTTCTGAAAACATGGGTCATGGGCTGAAACTGTCCATATAATTGAGCTGTCTGGTATTTATTACATCTGGGCAAAACCTTAAGAGCTTGGCTCACTTTTGCACGAATGTGGTAGATGTGTGCAGTGAGCTTGGCCATACCGAAGAGTACCACAAACTGACACATCATTTTAAAAACAAAGTTGCAGAATTTATGCATTTCTGTAGAAGAAAAAGGTCAGTCCACCCAAAGCTGATATGTACATTTAGGGTTTGTACTGGCAAAAGTACTTACCCACTAGCTCCTTACATCTCTTAGGTAATTCTCTGCACTTCTGCCTAGCTGCCATGGCCATTACAAGGGGAGTCATGCCCTCCTATAATGACATCACAATTGGTGACTATGGTTGTATTAAATACTAAAGCAGGGTACAGATGGCTCGATATTCGAGCCGTCCCATATACCCTGCAGCAGCGTGATGACGTTATCATGCTGCTGTCAGATACCGGCAGAGCCAGGGAGACGGCATCGGACATCGGCCGTATTTGCAGTCATGTCCGATATCGCTGTTTTCTAGTGGGATTGATTTGTCCCGCTCGAAAACAGCAATGGGCGCATATTATATGGGCCAGATACATGGCCGGGAGCACGCACGGTGCTCAAAGCGGCCATAGATTTGGCCCATATCTGCAGGTCTGTACCCTGCTTTAGATTTGTATGAGCTTAAAGCGAGGGTGGGCAAACGTTTTGACTTGATGGATTTTTAAATTTGACTGGGGTCGGACCAGTAGCCTGTAATCTATGAGGATGTACAGCTGGGGAGTTGTAATCTTTTTCCTGAACTGGTAAAAAAAAAAAATCTTAATAAAAGGGAGGTAAAAAAAAGCAGAAAATTATGAAAAAAATTAATAGTAATTGAGAAAAACCCGATTGACCAATAATATTATAATTAATAATAAATATTTAAAACATTTTCACATTATTGAAACATTAACATTAAAAAAATGTGCCCAATCGCATTTAAATGCCATTGAGAGGAGTCCACACGGCCATCACAATATTTCATTACTGCCTAGACCCCATGGCAATGTTCAGAAGTCTCTAGGTATTATGAATGCTCATTTACGGTAACGAGCAGAGGGACTTTTCACTAAGGTCACATAGGGCTGGATTAGAAAGCTAAAAGGGCCAAATCTGGCCCCTGGGCCCTAGTGTGCCCATGTCTGGCTATGCACAGAAGATCTGGATTCCTTATGAGATATAAGAAGCTAGTGGATAATCCTTTGGGTGAAACCAGCCTTTAATGGCCGTGATCCAATCTAGCAAAGTATGTTTTCTGAGTTCTGCAAGTGACAACAAAATATTCCACAGTGACATAGGGGTAAGCATTCAACGTTGTCCCGAGTCCATGTGTGTACATATATATATTTTGGTGCTTCACGTGACAGCAATGTTCTACATAAAACTTGTGAGCTTGGAATCAGTCTAGCACTATTTTTTACTAGGTTATTTTAAAGAAGTTTAATTCTTGTTAAAGCACTTTGTTAACCAGGGATTCTGTTTAGAGGTTATTATAAACTGCTTTAAGCTGCTTTGTAGAATTTTTTTTTAAATATGCGATAATATTGAGCTTTTTTGTGTGTACTGTGAACTGAAGAAATACTTGTCAGTTTATTACTGTTAAATAATTTAGTGTAGTAAATTTATTGTTAGGTTTCATATGCTGAATTTAGTACTTTATTCAATGAACAATACTGAGTAGTGGACAATTCTAGTCTAGGATTTTTACAGTTTTCAGGTTAAGTGCGAACTGTTAGTATTTATAACCAGCAAACGGATGGATGTTTAAAAAGGCACATAACAGTACATTGAAGCATTTAGAAAAAAAAAATCATTCTCTTGAAGGAACCATTTTTAATTTCATTTTTACTTTTTTTTTTTTTTTTAACTACAAAAAAAATCTAAACAAAAAAAAAAAGTTTTTCACTTTTGGCAACGTGTTATGATAAATTTCTGTATTTTAATAGCTTTTTTTCATAACGATCTTGTTTGTATTGATCCTAATCTCATGATATCATGCATTTATAAGCTTTTTTGGAGATGTGAAATGAGGTCACATGGCCACTTTGATCAAGTGCCTATACCTTACAGCAGCTAAAGTTCTTTAATTGTACATGTTTAGCAGATGTGCTTCCCCACTGAGTATCATTTTTATTTCTGAACGTGCTTGAATAATTAGAACTTATCAAATATGGGGGGTCTTTTAATATTGTTGAAAGTGAACAAAATATAACCTGTGAAATGGGTGCTCTTCTAGAATATGGAGTTCCATTTACTTGTATTACTGAAGCAAATGTCTTTTATTAGGAGCAGCTTCTTTAAAGCATGTCTTTAGCAAAAAATGTAATCTGTTTTTGATGTACAGCCTTCTCCATAAAGCATAACCCAAGCTCAAACTTTGAGACTAGTATAGTACAATCTTTACTTGGTCAGTGGCATCGTAGGCAAACTTTTCTGTCCTACTTACGCAAAGACCCCAAATAGGACATTAGAAGTAATGCAAGGATGTAAACCTAAGGCTAAGTTTTGTGTTGGCTGTCGGTTCAGCGCATCCTTGTCCCAAACCCATGGGGGGAAAAAAGGTGGCCTAGACTAGCCCAAAATCAGTGGTTCCCAACCTATTGTTCTTAAGGCCCCCCCAAGACAAGCTAGGCCACCCCAACTCCTACCCGCATACACGTATTAAAAGAAATGTTCCCAGAAGTAACATGGCAACACCCTGGGGTAACGTCCCCTACCTCCTAACTTGCAGGCACACAACCCTTTTTTATAACTCCAGAAATTGTAGGGAATAATAGCATGTTTAGAGTCTTTGTAATTAACTCGCATTGTCAAACAGTGAGATTTTCAAAAAGCAATTCCATCATCACTAGAAATAATTAGTAAAAGGTCCACAAAATGGTGCTGCCTTTTGTTTACATTACACCAGCCGAGTCTAGCTCGGGATTACAGCAAGTTTTTTCAGGCCAGTTTACAGAGAGCAAGAGCGGAGCACAGGCAATCCCCCCACCTCCAATGCCACTGATCTCAGACCACAAGTTGGGAACCACTGTTTTAACTGATTAATTGCTAACTATGTCTTAATAATGGAGGCTCTTCTTTCACTCCTTGTTCAAAATGTTTTGATTGCAGTTGGGTCTTCACTTCCTTTTTTATTTACATTGTATCTGTTAATTATAAATACTATTCAGGATTAGATTTGGATGTTATTATAAAGATATCTAGAGGTGCCATGCATGCCTTTTCATTATATATCACATTAATCTAGACTGTACAGTATTCTGATCTGTCTCTTAGCACTTACCCACCAAAGGATTTTATTAATTGAAGAGGTCTGCGTCCATCATTTGTAATAATCACTGTAAAGATAGCTATTTCAGAGTCCCAACGTAATAACTGAAAGTTCCCTGGTGAGGGGGATGCTCAGGAAGTGATATAAATGTATTGGCATCTCCATGGCCTTTCGTAGCTTGAAACCCAAACTACATTCAAAACATTATGTTTTACATAGGTATGGGAAGGGTAAGGACTTCAGTCTGGGCTTTATTGCTGTGTGTTCCTCTGCGTTGAAAATATTTTTCATCCTTTCGTGTCCACTTGCTTGTGTCATAGACTCCAATGGTGACAGCAGTAGAACATGCTGAGGGTTGCATCCGAAGTAAAAAAGTTGGGCTCTGATCTCGGTACAGTTTTGTTTTTATAATAAGGATTGGGCTTATTTACTAAGGCCAGAAATCTAGATTATGTGAACTACCACATATGTGTATTTGGTGTTGGTAAATTCTAGGAGACGGTGGGTTTGCTGTAGTTTGTGTTCCTATTTACATTTTGCTTTTAATCAGCCCTAAAGGGTGCCGTGTGCTTGTGTCTGGGTTGCTCATACTGCACCCCCCAAATGTCTAAAGTGAACTTTATTTTTACTTCATTTTGAAAATTCATTTTTGAGTTCCATTTGTTTTCATTTTAATCAGATTTCTGATCTGCTCAAACAGTGGTTCTCAACAGGGGTCGCTGGGTTCACTACTTATAAGCAGCAGCTCTGATGCCCACAAGCGGAGGGAAGTTAGGAGGGAGGCTATCGGCCTATCCCTGCTAAGTTAGTGTCTCCATACGGGTGGATACCCGCTCGATCAATTAATAAGCGAGCCGGAGTTGGTGACGTCATAGTGTGCTCCAGCGGTCACGGAACGGCGAAACGGTGCACACCACATTGCGCAATCAATTCCCTGTCGATGCTTTGGATTGGGTGGTGTTCCATTCTTGAACGATCTAACGCACACGGCAACTGATTGTTCAGGGATTGAATGTAAAATTTAAATTTCTCTTCCTCCTAACTACCCACCCAGCACATCATCTGCACAAGCAGAGGAAAAAAAGAAGGGAACAAACATAGCGCTTACCTGTTTGTGTCAGAAGTGATGTTGAGTGTCTCTTCCGGTATCTTGAACATGAAAGTCGCAGAGTGTCAATTCTGTGTTCAAAATACCAGGAGTGGCACTTTGTGACATCACTTCCTGTAAGTTAAAAGGGTTGTGGAATTAGGTTGAGAACCACTGTTCTAAGATGACCAGATCTAATGGCAGTTTAACAGCCAATCAATCATTAAAGACCATTTTTTTTACATTCTCTATCTAATGTAGATAAATCAAACATGTTACTAAATATCAATTAAAGGTACACATGTTATGTGTACAAACAATGGAAAATCATATCATATTTTGGCTGTTTTGATTGGAAGAACATTCGGATGGGTCAAGATGAGGAAAGGACCCGGGTGTCTACAACTGTTTGGCCCATAATTCTTGTAACTGACAATCCAGAGGTAGGGGACGCAAATGATGTAGTAAAAAGACCGCCACTGCAAACAGGTCTTGTCATTACGTAATGCTTCTAGCTATGACATCGGCAACTGTCTATCCCCTGCAATATATGTACTCTGTCCCTTCAGGCTGAGAATTATAATACCAATGCTGAGGATTTAATGTGCATGAGGAAAATGAGGGAATTTTATGTATTTGGGTCCATGGGGTTTGTGTAAATTTGTAAAAACTTCAAACTTTAGAATGGCTGACATTTTTCATATATAGTACATGTTAACAACATATCAGTTTCCATTGTTTAAAAACAAAATGGCAGCAGTGATACGGGGGGAGCTTAATTTTCATGTAAACTTTGAAATCAATTTTATACTATGGATGGTAAGGCCAATGCACTTAAGGATTCTATAGAATACTGTATTTTAACACTGTATCTAGTTACACTTTATTGAATGAGCTGTTTTCTAAGTAGAGAAACAAAAGCCACGTGATCTTTTTTTTTTACCCTTGTGTTGTTTCAATGCAGCGTGACACATGTCCAGATATGTAGATGACCAACTACTGTGTTGCATAATGTATGTATTTCTGCTTACATTTCAGAGAAGTTCATTCATAGGATTAGCAAATGTGGCTCGATGAGCATAGCACTTCTGTAAACATTACTGTAAATATCCCAACAGGGGTATTCTATAACAATGGAGAAAAGGAGGATGGAGACCGGTGCCCAGAATAACATTCTTTCTTTAACTTCTAGAGGATTGAAACAAGGTGGAGAAATGTTCAAAGGATTTCATTGGGGTTTTTGTATTCCATGATCCCAGCTTTTTGTTGGTACCAAGGGGAGGTAAACCAATTCTGGAATTACTGTTTTAAGAACTGTAATTGGCCAAAAAAGGCAAGAAATGTGGCAATTTAAAAAAATTTTTTTTGCATCAAGGGCTCCAAATCTCCCAAGCTTAGCAGTTGACGGCACTTTGCCAAAAAGTTTCTGTGGTTCTGGGTAGACTCGGAAAGGGTTACAACCTTTGTAAGGTTTCCGTTGCCTTGTCACTGTTAGGTACATTTAAAGGGGAACTAAACTGATTGATTTAACTGTTCTTTAAATTAAAGATTAAATTACATCCTTAACCATACCCAAAGGCCTCCTAATTATCGCTTTGCCTACAGGGACATGTGTAGTGTATGGTCAATGCAAAGCATGTCTAGGTCAGTGGCCCTACAATAAAGGAGTGGCATAATGCTTGAAGGATCAGAGGGTTTTAAATTTCCCCCTGGGCCCAACATAGCCTGATGCATTCTGCCTTGTGGCTTCATTTACACAGGGGTCTAAAAACACATAGTTTGCAGCTATAGGCGTGCATAAAGTGCTTCAGCCCATGTTTCGTGTGTTGGTCATTGGGTTAACATGGAGGTGTCTGTAATATTTGAGAAGTGCCTCCCGATGGCCTGTCAGGCTACTGCTACCTGGAATGTTTCGTGAATGAAGCCTTTGTGTATAATTCGTTTTTTTAGAGATTCACTTTTAAATTTTGCTTTGCGTTGTAAACAAAAATACATACCCAAGCAGTAGGAATTTTGATACAAACACCGTACTTAAGTTGGCATCCAACTCACATGTACATACAGAAAATCCTGATAAACTCTTTCATTTAGAATGAAGAATGCTATTAAGTAGCACTTAACCTCCTGGGCACATTACAATGAAATCCGGGCCATAGGAGGGCAGAAAAAGCAATGCAACCTCCATTACATTTAGGTCAATGGCGCCGCCTACACCTCCAGCATATGGTGTAACCAGTCCGCTGATGCAGAGGACCGCCATGGGTATGTGAGTATGTCTGGCGTTTGTTAGCAAACAAACTCACCTCGAGTTAACTTTGGCTAAATGCCCAGGAGGTTAAAGGACGAAATATTGTTTTGTTCCTGTTTCATTTACTTAATATGGGAACTCAGATGACTATAATTGTGATCTTTAACTGAAATAATTACAATACAAATAAGGGGAAGTAGTTGACTGGTGCCTACAGCTAATCCACTCCTGTTAGTTTCTCCATTTTAAACAATACCCCAGTGGGCAATAAACTATCTAAATGACAACCAGAACACAACCTACCTTGAGCTTTTTAAACTGACAACTTTGAGACTTGGTTGACCTGCAAAGTTTTCTGTGAAAACAAAACAAAAAAGAAAATTCAAAATGAAAATGTTTTATTCAGAATTCCGACAGCCGAACTGAACACCACAGCTTGCTATGACTATAAGTGGACTTCTACTGTTTTTACTTTATTATTATTTTTTATATTTTATTATATTTTTTGTAGTCTTTTGCCAAAGACTTTTGGACATTAAGCATTTTGGTAGGCTAGACAAAAGTGCAAAGTGACTTTGTATTTTTTAATCCTTTCTTTTCAGTAACCGTGACCAAATAGAGAAGTATTGTACGATCATCTTTTCTTTCTGATTCTTGATACTCGCTGTTGTCTTTTTTATTTTTTTATTTTTTAGTCTATAGGCGATACAAATTTTGAGATGTTGAATGATGAATTATGTAGCTGTCTAGTATAAGAGGTAACCAATATGCCTAGCATTTATTTAAATTTTTAGCTTTTCAATTTTAATATTTGAAAGTAGCTTAGGTTGAGAAGTGGCCATATGCATTGAATTTTATTTTCTTAATTTTCCTTAGAAGTATTTTTGTGGTATAGTCGAAATATTTAGAATATTTTATTTAGCATTGTCATGCTTTTATTATGCACTTGATCACCAAACAGTTATGGTGCTTTTCTTTGGTCTTAACCTTTTTTTTTGTATTTATTTAAAATTTTAAGAAATCATTTTCACATGGAACCATTTTTAATTTCTACATTTTGAAAAAAAGAAAAAAAGAAGTCTGTTGTGTGTATGCGTTTAAAATGTTTATATTCAATGTTCATACTCCATACCGCATCAAAACATGGCTGAACAAGTCAAATTTTTTGCCACTGCAATTCAGAAAGAACATGTTTTAAGATGAAATTTAAAGGTTCGGAAGCAGACCTGTAGCTTGAGATAATTGGATTATTGGTATATGAAACACCAGATGTGGTGCCCCTACATTTCTTTAGCTTACCAAATTTGAAGTTTAATTTGTAGTCCAGGGATTTCACATGTTACAGTTCACTTGATTTGTGAACCAACTTAAGACATTATACCGACTTCTTTAACCCAATGGGGTTGGTTATGTCAGCAGAAGAAATATGCCTTTTTGAGTCCCTGGTGGACCTTTATTGAAAAAAGATGGCCCAGCTTTTTCTTTGGACAAAAGTAGGCCTTCGTTTAATTTGATTTCTGACCTGTTGGTTAATGTTAATATTGTAACAGGTGTCAGCAATGTGGCCATGTGGTTGAGGACATTTTACCACCCATCTATGAAAACCTCTCACTGTCTGGCCAAATGGAAGTAAGCAAAGCTTCACAATAATGTAACTAGAGCCAAATGTTTTAATTTATAGATACATTGGGGATCAAATACAACTGTACATTTTATTTAGAGATGACATTTTAGTCAATAAAACCTATAGTTTGATATCTACACATTGAAATGTTATCTCTGATATCCATATGTTTTTTTTGTCTTTTATGAGTCCATAGATGTTAGGTAAAGCAGATCAGGATTGTTATCAGAAATTATGGTTTCGAGTTAAAAGCCAGTTTCACTATACTGTTAAATGGAAATGTCCGCCATGCATAATGGTGCCAACTGCCCGCCATAAATGAATACTGGAGATTTTATGTTCTCTGGCTATCAACCATCACCATTACAGAGTTTCAGCAATTTATCGGTAGATAAACGAGGGTCCTTTTGTGCCGGATATTACACAATAAATCTAAGACTCATATTTTCAGATTTTTATATACTGTGTCTAATCTGTACAAACCCCCCTTCTATAATTATAACAACAGTTTTAAATGTAAAAATTACTATGAAAATTCAATTAGTAAAGTGGATTTTTGTAGAGTAGCATTATGTAGTCAATGATCGACAGGTTGTATTTCTTTTTTCTCTTGTGTATGTTGTAGACCTTTACTGAACGGTTTAGATTATGTCTCTCGTTTATTTCCTTTAATTATGTACATCGATTGTGAGCATTGGGTGTTTTGCTGTTGATACAAATCAGATTTAGAGAATTGTTCAGTTTGCGAGTAACATCTTTTTTTATTCAGGTGGCATTTGTACAATCAAGTCTATCAAATTTAAAAATAATAATCCAAAGATTACCATTTATAAATAATTATATTATCTAAAATGTTTCCTTTTTGAATGGTCCATTGGCTTAGACTTCATCGTGCTGGCCATGCACTTGGCAATTTTGACTGTTCTAGATTATGTTCTAGATTTATGAAATAAACAAAAACAGACGGTGTGGAATTGCACAGCCCTTTCTATTACCAATGTCCTTTCGATTCCCGAAAGATTGCTGCAAATGTGCACCGTAATCGTTTGTTCGGTAATCAAGCGAAAAATCGACCCATGTGTGGGTACCTTTATCCGACGCATCAATGTTGATGTGTCCATGGCACCCAATGGGCGCATAGCCCAAGGCTGAAGACTTCGCTGCTTTTTAATGTCATGACCCTGTTTTGGACGGAAAAGAGAAACTACTGAATTGAGTGTACGGCCAGCATGAAAACGAGTACATTTGTAACAAGTCTTTTAGAAAGTTATTTTATGTACATCTAAATGCAGCAAAAGAGGGATTTATTTATTGGCATTATAAGTGCTTGAGGTAGTTTTCTCCCACATGTGGTAGGGTAAAGAAAAGTAACTCGGTTCTTGGTTATGGGTCTTAGTGGCAACTTTGAACAAAACTTGTAGCTGTCATTGAGTGGTAACGCTTCTTCAAAGCGTCATGATCTCTATTGTTTGTTTCCCATTTCTAAATTCATACCTTTCACTAACTGTATAAATCTATTAATATTTTGTTCTTTTTGTGTTCTGTGGTATTTGTAGTTTTTTTTTAACTTCGATGTTATCTGCCATGTTTCCTTCAAGTCCAATGGAAAATAAGCTATTTACATGCTCATCTACATTGCATTGTTTGGTCATCTGGTTTTCATATTGGCATCTTGCAATTTTATGTGAATATCTAGTAATGCCAATCCTGGGGATCTGAACAAATCAGTGTTTTTTCACTGGTGCCCATTGTTTACAATCTTATAGGGTTTCCTAACAAGCTGAACACAGTTAAATTATTAAAATTAAGTTATTAAATTGTGTAGTTGGCTCCAATCAGTCAGGTTAGATGGGCAGTTGTTTAACATCTGTTACAGTGACTATTTAAACCATTATCCAGAGACAGCTTGCATCTGTTCCCAGACAATTAGGGTTATAGTTGCGTTCTGCTCTGCCCCTTACCCATAGAAACTCATTTAAGTTTGTCTAGAGCAGGAGTGGGCAAAATGTTGACTCTTGGGCCACATTGGCTTCTTAAATTTAATAAAGGGGCCGAACCAAGAGCTTGTAATGGCCGACCTGCCATAGATGTGCCAATTCTATGCATCGCCTAGCATCGCTTATGATGGCGGTGATGTGTAGTAGGCGACATGTGACAGGTAAACGCGCCAGAAAAGGAACTGTGCCAGATGTGGCCCCAAGGCCTCTGTTATTCCAAGGAATATATTGTTAGGCTGCTCATATGACTTGAGCTATTACAGTATTGTCTGCCAAGCACTATTGTAAACGTACCTCCTAACACCACTACACAGTACATCTCATTTAATATTCATACTTGTCTGGCTTCAAAAAAAAATAATGCATTCATTATTAATTGGCTGCCCTAATAGAATGGCACAGCCAGGTGAGAAGGGAGCCTAATGGTTTTATCTCTTGAAACAGATGCAGGGCTGTCCAAAAGAAGATTGGCTTTTGGACTTGGTTGGCCCAAGTACAAGACTATTGAGGAGCTTGGAATCATTTTAACTACGTTAACAGATGGTGCAACATCATGGTCATGCCCCACCATGTCTTTGGTTTGTGAAATTGCCATGTCCATTCCTTCTCCCATTATTTTGCATTAGCGACCCATATAAATTTGGCTGATCTGATGCGACAGAACACCTAATCCAATGGAGAAGCATGAATGGACCCTAACATCCTATCACTCTTGGTACAGTAGTCTAAAGGGTATGTTTCCATGGCGTTTTGCACTCCGTAGACTCCCTGTGTTAAGTGAATTCCTTGATGGGATGCCAACGTAGCCCATCCATATTTCATGTTTCCACAGCGTTGAGCCAATCTGCTGGACGGAGTGCACCTTGGTGCACTACGCTAACATTCTGTCTGTCGGACAACCTTGTGTTGATGGAGCCCAAAACGCTGTGGAAACATACCCTTATACTCTGTATTTATCTGTTTAGGAACTAGTAAGATCAGCATTACACAAGAAAATAGGTTTTATTTTGATGACTCTTCATTCAGCAACTCTGTAATTAATTTAGATATTAGGGCTACTTGTCTTTCTTATAAATATTAGTGACAGATATAAGGAATGTAATACCGGTGTCACTTCCGTAGTTCTTTTATATTCTTTTTGTCACTGACCACAGTTTGTGTCACCCTGCGGTGTGTAGTGGACTGTTAATGGTCTGCCCCCATGTGGACCGTGTAGTTGTATGTAATTACTGTGTACTTCTAGGTGCTATGTCATTACAAACCATGCAATAGTCTTTGTCCCAGCTGGGCAAAAAAAGTTTTATTTTTTAGTGTTAGTTTTTTTTTTTCTTTTTTTCAAGAAAAGGAACAGACCAAAGAAATGTACCAAAATGTGAATCATTCTGAAAGAGCAGCTTGTTTTCACTTGGAGCAAAAACTAAAACCCTGATGTGATTGCAGCAACATCTATATTGTGTTGTAGCCGAAGCAGGCTATGGTAATTCAAGATGGCATTCTACCTTGTGATGGACAAAAGTTCTAGATATATTTATTTATTAGTCATTTCATATTCTGACTTCTACTTCCTCAGCAGCATTTCTTTCCAGCTCCTTTCTGTGTAAGAATTGCTTCTTTCTCTGTATAATACATCATCTCATATTGCTGAGTAGAGATGGTCGAATTTTTCGACTTGCAAACTTTGTGAGCTTATTGCAAAGCCCCTGAAAATGGTATCATCACCAAATTTGAGATGTAGAGAAGGGTTGGAGGAACATTTGAAAAAAAAAAGTTTTGCTCTAGCACATGTAGTTTTTGCATAAATTAAGTTCAAAGTTAAAGTCGAAATTCCAATTTTCGAATTTTATACTTGATTTTGAACTTAATTTGTGAAAAAACTATTTGTGTTAGAGACTTACTTTCTTTCTTGTAGTATACCCCCAACCCTTCTCTACATCTCTAGCAAGTTTGGTGATAATACCATGCTCAGGGGCTTTGCAATTAAGTCGAAACCGGCGAAATGGTCGAATTTTTGAAAAATAATTCGACCATCTCTATTGCTGAGAGAGCATTCAAGTTCAGCCACAGAGGCAATGAAGGTTGTAAGAACCAAAATGCAATACCACTAGCTAACTTGTAAGAATGATGCTATGAAAGCCAAATTATTAGGTAAAAGTTTATATATAGACAAAGGAGAAGGCTACATTAACATGTGCATGCTTAAATAACGGATATCAAATAGTATAATGATTATGTCCTGTTTGGATTGGTCGCTCTATTGTTTTAATTACCTTATTTGCTTCCATTGGAAAGCTTTGCATATCACTTTTTATTTCTTTTTTTGAGCTGTGGCTTTTTACCCTGGCTGATCACTCATTGACCTCCTGGGCATTTATTGCACATAATCCAACTAATGGATGTTCCCCAGGGATAACTGATGGTGTGGCCAGCCCCTTATATAACATTTCTGAGGGTCCCTAGTGGTATCTGGAAGTTAGAGGATGGGGTCCTACCCCCATCCATCAACCACCCATAAAACTAACTGGGACTTTGTGGCCATTCAAAATGTCATAACAATACAATCCTAGTGTCGTATGTAAAATATATCAACTTTATTGGTACAAAATATTTGGTTTAAAATGACCCAGCACCCGTATTCAGACATAAAAACCATATAGGTAGAAACTCCAGGGCGTTCAGTTAGTTCGTTTGAGGTGAGTTTCTTTACTAACATACTCACCCCGAACTAACCTCAGGCATACTCCCAAGGGAGCCCGCGTCGTCCCTCTGTATAAGAGGAGCAGCGGTGGGGTGCACCATTTTTTTTCCAGCACTATCTTGGTGTCGATGTGAAAGGTGGAGGAGGGTGGGCCTTGAATGTAATCCGCCAAAATTACACATTGTGGGCTTTTAACAAAAAGTATGAGCCCAGAGGGTTAAACATATCTCTATCCCTCCCTGGAGTGAGTCTATTTAACTTTAAAAAGATGTACGTGTGAATGTAGCCTTACCGTCCTTCAAAAATATTGCAGCAACATCTCAAGCTGTAGAATGCCCAAGATTTTTGTAAAGCACGGATTTATTTTGGGTATAGTTGGGAGGGGGGGTTGTTTTGTGCTGTTGGTACTATAAGGGGTTATAGTTGCGGCCCTCCTTACAGCATAAATCCTAGGCACTGACCACCACTATGAATGCTTAATACTGTGATGTCAAATAAATTTTTTCTTTTAAAACAAGTGTGAAACGGTCCCTGTTAAAGGGTGCAGTCACTAGTATATGGAAAATGGGATCCAGAAAGGATTTTTTTGGCATTAGAATTTTTTGGAATTGTGTTTCAAATGGGTTAAAAATGTAGGAATGCTGGATAAAAAAATATTATCTTCTGCATTTTAAACTTTTAAAAATGGAATTGACCTAATTTAGTTGTATAATTGACATCCCATGTTGTCCGTATTAATGATAACATTAAGGCTTAGAGGGGGTGGGTTGCCTGTCTCTAATATTATAGGTGGACAGAAGTTGGTGCGCAGGACACCAACATACTTAAGGGAAAAGCAAAATAAATTGTGCTGAGCAAAACTTTTGGGCTTCTAAAGCTGGACTTTATTCGTAATAGTTTAGTTGCCTTTAATCCAGCATTGAGGACAAAGTAATACTCCTACCAACACCATGCTGTGTTACTGGTGGAGCTTCAGGACTAGAAAAGCTCCTGGTTTTTAGGTATAGGTGCAATGTTGGGTATCTGTCATCAGACCTATACACTATACTAGAAGAATGGACGCAAAGATTCCACAATACTTTGTGTACTCTGCGCTCAGTGCTGGGTTGATCAATGTTCAGGGCTCTCAAAAGGTTTCAATTGACACCGTCTTCTCTATTCAATTTCTCCTGACGGTGATTGTTCGGTTACACGCCGCCTTCAGCTGATTGTTGTAATTGTTGGCCCTGATTGTCTTATACCACTTATGCATCTAAAATACTATATAGGGTTCATTTGGGCACGTTTTTTTGACCCATTGTAATTTTTTTTACAGTTACAGGAGTCTTCCCCCAGCAATGTGTTGACACACGCATAGATAGTGAATGGCTAAACGCACTAGTGAATAGTGATGTCGCGAACCCAAATTTTCGGGTTCGCGAACTTCCGTAAAAGTCAGTAAAAAAACCGCCATTGACTTCAATGGGAGGCGAATTTTAAAAAACAAAGGGACCCCTTTCTGGC
>CM070039.1:73128908-73139428 GCA_036250615.1 Ptychadena robeensis
TGGAACCAGAGCGTAAGGGATAGATTCCTCTGCATCTTGTTCAGTGCGCAGTGACTGCGGGAAATGACAGGGACACAAACCATCCCATTCTACAACACTTTGCACCATTTTCTCAGTGAATATCAATGGACACATCAACAGCAAGTGGAAAATCCATGGGCAAAAAGCATTTTTTCCCTGTGTTTGATTTTCAAATGAATAAGGTGCATTATGGTCAATGAGCAGGAATGTGTTCTAAACCGCAGACAATCTATTGGTTGGGCAGCATGTACATGTTACTACGTTACAGCATGGACACGGCCTGTGCATGTCCCATTGTGGGGGTGTACCCAGTTAAAGTGAATGGGGTGCGTATAGAAGACGCGTTTTGGCAAATTGTAGTGGAGCCCTAAGCATGATGAGTTCGTTATTCCCTGGCACTCTGACATCTAACATGGGGGAGAGCAGCACCTCTATGCCTCCATTTCAACTCCATTTAATTGGGGCCCTTTCACACACACATGTGGTTTCTCCCTACAAAACATTATAGCTTAAATATGCAAAACAAACTTTTTTGTAAATGCTGTGTTAATGAAGATGTTTTTCATAACACCCTGCTGCATGCATTTTTAAACGCACAAATTTTCTATAAATAAATAATTCATGTGGTTGGTAGAAAATGTGTAATTTCCACAAAACCCGCTGCAACATTGCCCATGTGTTTTCTTTTTATAGCAATGTCCTGTTAGAAGTGCATGGAGGTGGTTGTCAGTATTTTAATATTACCATCATGGACAGCTGAACACGTTTTCTTAAGCAATTACTATTTTCTGATAGCAAACCAGTTGTTTCCGACAACTACTCACCCCAAACCAGTTTAGCTGGTACTAATCTTGGAGGGCACTTCCTATGGCAAACAAGCTGTATTGAGCTTTTATTGGGGAGAAAAAACCCACAAAAGCATGGGCCCTGATTGCTAAACAAGTTGATGTGGTAATGTTAAGTAGCCGCTAGGGGGCGCTGCTGCAATTTCCGAGCGCGCTGAGGTTAAAAAATTAACCCGTGTATGGCTGGCTTAGTGGTCCCCGTTCCACCTCTAGTACACTTCAGACCACATATATAGTGTGTATTTTAGGGTGATTGTCGACGCGTTTCGTCCAACCTGGAAACACGTCGACAATCACCCTAAAATACACTATATGTGGTCGGAAGTATACTAGAGGTTGAATAGGAGCACCTCCGAAACCCCCATTACATGTAGATACCTACAACTATCTATGTTTTCCTAACCTCTATGTTGTTTAAAACCTCACTGAAGCGAGGTGGGGGATGGTGTTTTCCTTCTATTCTGTATTTTTTACCTTAAGTGTACCACCAACCACCACTCCTATCTAAAATTCTTACTCATAACCTTGTTTATGGAGATTTGGTCCAAGCAACTTAAATTATTGAGAGAAATAAATTGATTGGTTGCCATTGTTAAATAAAACCGTTTTCTTTTGAATTTCACAAGAACAAAGCATAGGAAGCAGATCTCAACGTCTGTAGGTCATGAATAGAGTAGACATCACCACTGATTCGCAGTCCAATAAAATAAGATCCTGTAGATAAAAGGCCAAGGTATCCTGTGGTATTCATAAAGGAGACTCGCAGCACAGGTAACTGTGAGCACGGGACTACAACGATGGGTTGCTTTTTTGTTATTGGTCATCTCTCTCTCCAGTATCACCGCGTAGATGTAATCTTTCTTCTGCTCTGGCAGCATGTGACATTAAAGAAATCGGATGTTCAGTTGCTTTATTTGTCTCTGGGAAAGAAAAAGATTTATTATTGGAATTTACAATGCAAAGCATGAAACAAACTTCTGCTGAGGAGTGTGCCTGGAAGGACCAATCTTATCCAAATTATTATGCCCCAACCCCTTTATCATGCCCTTAGGCTCTAGATTAGATGTGGGCAAACTACAGCCGGGGGACCATTTCTGGCCTGTTTGGTTTATTAATGTGGCCCTTTGTCACCATGGTGTCAAGACGCTCCCCTCTACTCATTCCCTGCAATCAGTGGAGATAATGCCTAGAGCCTAGGTGCCCAACCTATGGCCCGGGGGCCACATGCGGCCCTTTGGGCATTCTTCAGTGGCCCTCCTCAGTCCTCCACTTGCAGCCCCTGAAGCCTTACCTACTTCATGCATAGAGCATAGGAACTCATATTCAATCACATAACCTCTGAATCAAAATGTGCAACAGTGTTACCCAATGCTTAAAGTATAATATGAAATAAGTTTTGTTATTTAAAAAAGAAAAATAATGTCTTCTATCTATGCCTGTTGTCATTTCCACATAAAAAAATGCTAATATAAGTCAGTATAGATTGAAAAAGTTATCTGCGGCCCTTTAGTGATGCAGAGGGCCGCACTTGTGGCCCTCCATATCAACTCAGTTGCCTACCACTGGCCTAGAGGATGATGGTTATAGTCTCCTTCTAAAGCAGCAGTTGTTAACCTTTTCAAATCCACAACCCCATAAGAAACGTTGTGAATTGTCGATTCCTGTATTTGGATTGTGAACGTTCTGGTGTGGAGTGTCACTTCTGCATTACAAATACCGGAAGTAACACTCTGGGACATCACTTCAGGCACCATGAGGCAAGTGTTATGTCCCAACCCCACATCATTAAGCGGGATGGGACAATACGCTTACCTCAAGGTTCCTGGAAGTGACGTCATGGAGGGTACGGAGAGGCCGTTACTCTACCTCCTTATTTCCCACCCCCCTT
The DNA here is from genome assembly GCA_036250615.1 of Ptychadena robeensis. Lineage (NCBI taxonomy): Eukaryota > Metazoa > Chordata > Amphibia > Anura > Ptychadenidae > Ptychadena > Ptychadena robeensis. Next base: position 73,131,663 of record CM070039.1, read on the forward strand.
GTTGGCATCAGTGCTGCTGCTCGTTGGTGACCCCTGTGAAATGGTTATTCGACCCCCGAGGGGGTTCTGACCCGAAGGCTGAGAACCACTGATCTAAAGTCAGTTGTTTGCCTGTGTCTCAATAGGATGTTTAAGTCAAGTGTCAAAAGGCTTTTTTATTTTACGATGTTATATTTTTTCTTTATTTAACCTCCTTGGCAGTATTAATATTACTGTTTTCTTAGCAGTATGGAAAATGCATCAATCAAAGCTGTATACATTTACCACCCAGGCTGGCAGGACTTGTGACCGGCTTGTTTGTATATACCATATTTTTCACTCTATAAGGTGCCCATTTCACCCAGAAAATAGTCTCTGTGAGAGAGATCAACAAAAAAAAAAGGGTGGGTATAATGATTTAAAATGACACATTTTAAATCATTATACCCACCCTTTTTTTTTGTTGATCTCTCTCACAGAGACTATTGCATATCTCCAATGTATCTCCTGACGAAGCAACAAACTCTGTATGCGAAACATGTCGAGATGGAGAAATCCATAGTCATTTGATGATGATTTGGTGATGTGAAAAACCTTGATACTATATAATTTATGTTTGAATAAAAACCTTTACTTTCATATTGATTACATTGGTATTGCCTGAAAAGTCCCTTAATCCCCCATCACTTGTTGATCAGGGAGACATACCCCTTTCCTTTCTAGATTTTTGTTGGGATGTGGCAAACCAACCTTCCGCAAATGTGAATAGACCCCTTAAAAAATTGTATCTGTCTTATAAATTAGCTGCCAAAAGCTTGCAGTAGGCGTCTCTGCTTTGTGTCTGACTAATGGTTATTTCCTCCTCCTATGTGTCCATTGATTCCACTAAGGAGAAGGAAAGGGGGAAGGGCACTGGCTGCAAGATTTCAGCAGGCATTGACTGTCTCTTCTCTGACTACTCCCTGCTGTTTATCGACACTTAGGAGGAGGTCAGAGCAAAGAGGAGAAACATTTGTGCAGCCCTGTATACATTCTGTATACAGTGCTGCATGTTATTATGTACAAAATACAATACAGTATATTCAAAATAAATGTAAGTATTTTTTGGACTTTAAGACACACTTTTTTTTTTACCATTACAATCAATCGGAAAGTGTCTTATGGTCCGAATATGGGAAAAAAAAATTCTTTTTTTTGTCCTAACCATCTTCAGAGCGATGGCTATGCATTCCAGGAGGCTAAAATTTGTTCCATTCCCTCCAGCAACTGCCATCTTATCTGCATTAGCACTGGCAGTACCCATTCTCTGAACACACTGACCAACTTATGGAGAGACACATTTTACAATTAGATAGCGTGAGTTATGTATTTACATTAACATTCTGCATTGTTACAAAGATGCATGTCTCCTCCCATATGTAAAAAGCTGCTCATGGGTAAGTTGTTCAGTGCAAAACACAAAATAAAAAAAACACATACATTAAATAGATACAATACTCATCAGCAGTTCAGATGCTGGAAAACTGCTACATATAAAAACAAAAACATACTTACCTTCCTCACATTTATTTGATGCCAGCATCTTAGATCTTGAAGAAGTGAAGCTACTTCCGCCATCACTGCCCCCCTCCCCCCACTTCATCTCCTCCTACAAAGACTAGGCTGTCTTTTCTCTGTTGGAGGGCTCCATGGGGGGAATTTGGCTGCTGCGATGAGAGGTGTCTGCACGGGAGAGACACTCATCACAGGTAATCACCCAAGTCTCATGAGACTGGGCAGGCAAGACTTCTTACAGCTGCAAGGGGAACATGGGACAGATATCCCAAATCCCATTGCTGATGGGAGAGGGAGGGGCACACTCGGGAGTGCCCCTCCTGCTCTCAGAAAAAGCTGATACTGTTGTCACTGCAGCCAATACTGTGACCTAAGAGGTGGTATCTGAAAATTTTTTCCCCAATTTTTCTCTCAAAAACTTTAGGGTGCGTCTTATGGTCTGAAAAATTTGGTAAGTTTTAGAGGTTGGTTGTAGGTGGATTTTACACTTCAAAAAGGCTGGCAGAAATCTTAGTTAACCCGATCTTTTGAAAAAAGGACAAATTACACGTACCTATGTTCTCAATGAAATCCCTCGGAATGCATATTGACTTACCAGTTTTCTGGTAGGAAATCCCATTTTTGCCTAGAATGCTTTTGAGACGCTTGACTTCCTCGGTCAGTTCTTTGTGGGCCTTTAAGGAAAAAAATGAATATAAAAATCTCCAGTCACAGCACAGAGTAATACGCTGCCATTCTTCTATACAGCGGTGAAGGGAACCGCTCACCTAGGCACACAATAGACTATATAACCTGCCTTGAATCATTTCTTTCCTGGGACAATCTCCTTCTTTCTTTGTCACCTGCCAGAGAGCTTTTACACCAATTTCTTCTGACACTAATAGCATTGGCATGTATTGTGCCATTTGACATCACCCACGTCAAATCACTTTGCGTTGCCTTTCACCGTCTTTTAAAAGCTACCGTCACATGGAAATGTAAAGTAAATTGGCTGCTACGGCCACAGCTAAGAACGGTGCCACTTTGGAGGGTTATGCTTCAGAATCAGCAGGAATGCTGCCAGTAATGCATTTAGGAGAGGAGAAGAAGTTTATGCTTAATTTTGGAAAAGCGTTTTAAGCAGTGAAAAAAAAATATGCAGGTCCTAAGGTGACCCGTGCATAGAAAATAAAGAGTACAACTCAACCAACACCTTACTTGTTCCTTTACTGCTCTGTTCACTGACCAGTAAAGATGGGCAATGAGTTGCTGAAATTTCAACAGCTGCTTCACTTGATTGGCTCAGCTATTACTATACATGCATTTGCATACTATTGAAATTTCACCAACTTATCCCCTCCTCTACTTTTCTGTGAAAATGCAGCACCATGGTGGGGGAAGACACCTGACATCCCAAAGCAGTGACAGCAGAGAAAATACCTGATCACTCTATATAATGAAAAATGCACAAATATAATTTTCTTTATTGAGAACCATTGTATGGCACCCCTAGTGGCCACTCATGATATTGCAATGAATTAACCCCCAGAAGCCTGCCATAAAAATATGGGATCTCTCATATGATGCGAATGAATATTATGTACTACACCACTATCGTCCAGTTCAGAAGTAAAAGTTTAATTTCATATTTTTTTATTTTGAGTATACATCCGCTTTAAACTAAAGCTCACAAATACCTGTGGCCTTGTGTGACATTGATGTCCCAATCACAATAGAGTTGGCGCTCTTGCATGGTAAAGGAGCAGAAATGTGCCAACTAGTGGGATGACTGCTTGACTCGGACTAGACTTGTAGTTGAGCTGTAGGTTTCCTACTAGCAATGTGGTATGGCCTTTGTAAGCACATGTATACCTTAAATATCCATTTGGGTACATATTAACTACAGATTAATTTAATTTCTCCAGTATCTACACTCATCAATTAATTACTTGACTAACCTATTACTTAACTCAGTGGTTTCCAAACTGGGGGACGGGGAGCGAAGGTATTCCAGGGGGGCCCGGCCCTCATTCTTAACCTGTGTTTGAATAGGGAGGGGCTTAATAATGTTCCTTAATAGAAAAGAAGGGCCCTGCAAGGAAAGTTTGGGAACCACTGACTTAACTAATGCACTGATCTGAAGGTAGTCAGTGTTTAAGATAGATATTGTATTATTGTGACGTCGCCTCCAAAAAGCATGTAGCCAGAGAAACCCCTCTAAAGGTAGCCATACACAGCCTGTTTTGCACCCGATTTTTCAGCCAATCGACCGCCGTGCACGCTCCTGCCAATCGGCCGACGGTCGCTCAGACGAAAAATGGGTGGCCCCACCTTGTGAGATAGACCAGGAATCTCCCGCATGTGGGATCGTACGATGATCTGAAATGCCGGCAAATTTCTGGTCGATCCTATTACTTTGTCCCCATTCACAGAGGGTGCCCGCCGAGGCATCCTGCTGAAGTCAGTCCCTCATTTATCGAGGCAGAATCGCCTCGTGTATGGCTACTTTTAAATCTCTGGATGTTCCGGAGTAATGGTTCGCACAGTACGGACTAACGTTTTCCATGACAGCCAGGCAAATAGAATCTCCATCAGTGATCTCATTATACGTACCACACTGCACTGCTCCAGGGTCTCAAACCTCTTGCTATGTCTCAGGTTGTCTTGTTCTTCGTTTTGGCTTTCAGTAGGCTTTAGATAATTGGCTTCTTGGAATATTTCTCGGAGCTGTTTCCTGTAACCCTGAGTAAACACAAAGCAGAAATAGATTTACCGTGTATCTGGGACCACACAACCTGAATCCAACCACACAAAAATAATGTTTCATTTGCACTAACAACACAAGGACTGCAATGTAAGTTTAACGGATAATGACAGGAATATTTATATTTGGTGCAAAATTAGGAATCTCCTGCTGCAAGGCTTCAAGCAATCTTAATATTGAATTTCACAAAACACAAAGTTTGTTGAAACTGTTATTATTGCCAAAGGACAGTCAGTGTCTTCAATATGTCTGCCAAAGGTGTAAATTAAAGGCCATGCCCTTCCTGCAAACTACATTGCATTAGGTTTTTACCCACACTAGATTGTGATTGGACCAATTAGGAAAAGTAATATATGGTATATTTAAAGCCATCTATGCGAAGGAAAGGAACACACCCATACATGCTGCTCCTGCTTCTTCTCCTTGCGCACACCCGCCCCATCCCCCACCCTGCAGCAACTTGCGCTGTTCCGGATGGAGGGCATGGTCATCATAACAGGAGAAACTGCTGGGGTAGCACCGTTCTTGAGTTAAAAGAATTTGCAACTCATGTAGAATTAACCTACTTGAACTACACTAGCATGAAAGAAATATCAATGAAAAGCTCCTGGGACATGGGTAGTAGCATTTTCATCTGTGGCAGGATCAATGGACAACTTGCAACTTCCAGCCTTACCTACTGGTCTCTGGAGTAAAGCCATGCCTACTACCGTGACCTCAAGAAAGAAGGACAATATGGCTCCAAAGTAGATCTGGCCGAATATTTGAGAGTTAACTGCAAGGCCCCTAAACATGATATCATTGTTTTACCATATGTCGTTTTTGCAAAACTTAAGTTCAAATAAAAATCATTGATACAAAAACTATTTGTGTTAGAGGAATCTTTTTGTGCTATTTTGTAGTACACCCTCATAGTGTGGTGAGGATATCATGCTCAGGACCTTTGCAATTAACTCACAAAGTCATTTTTTGGGAAAAATGTTACCATCTCTACGCTACACTTGGTAACCACATTCTATACTACCTTTAAACCATCTCACAATAGCCTTTTGTTTCACTAAAAACCCTAAAAAAAAAAAAAAAAAAGGACTTCCATTGAGCACCTCCGCTTTAACCTGACGTTCGCTCCTGGGATGAGTTTTATCCATCCGGAAACTAAACCTGCGTTAACTGCAGGGAAACTAACCTGTATTCCATCCCTGACAATTCTCTGGAATGGCATACAAGCTGATCCTTCCCGGTCCACCCACGGTCGCATCACCAGTGACGTGAAAGTGGCGGGGGTAGGCAGCACCATAGACCTCCATGTTAATGGAGAGGCATCGCTTTTTCCCATGCTGGGCACCTCCAAATGGGTGAAAAATCGCGCCGGCATTTAAATGCTCCATTGTAATCGCCCATGGCGCCACACATGTAGCGTCCACGCTTCTGATCTGGTTGTCAGTGTGGACAACTAAACATTTGGACTAAAACATTTTCATAATGGAAGGTTGCCAGGGATGACCGTTACAGACTAGATTCAGAAGGGATTCCTATATATGACATGCAATGCATATAGTATTTATTAGTATTAGTAGCTTATCTCTGACCTTACCTGCTCCGTGATCAGCTCATCGTATAAAGCTTGTTCAATCTCATCCCAGCGGCTGCGCAGCGCTTTACTGAGCGTCGGATAAACTGCAACCAGAGGTATAACCATTATTCTTGATCACAATAAGGTTCACGAATAAGTAGAAGTGATTATTCCCTCTTACCTAATAGAGAATGTGGGTGACAAACTAAAGGAGTTTTAAATGTCATGGAGTAGACACAGGTACTGGGCTCAGAGACCGTTGCTAACTTGTTGCTTGTCCCACAAACTAACAGGATCTGTATCCGAACATTAGAGGAGAGAGCAATGACAATATTAAGTTATAATCATTGAGTGTAGCCCTCTGTGCTCCCCATCACATCGAATACATTCCGAGCTCCGTTGGGCCACATTAAAGGCACCACTGCTCTTCCTAGGTCAGGACACACCTTTGTCTGACGATTTCTGCTTCCACAAGCGTCTCCTTCTCTCATCCACATGCCAGTAAATGTATTGTTCTCAATTTCCCATTCTTGCCATATCCTAAAAAACAACCAACACAAGTCAATGCTTTCACAAAAAAAATAAACATAGATCTCTAACCTATGATTGGCCAAAATAAGATTGATTTTAATTTCATTTTTAAAAGTTAAGATTTCAAAATAAACTTTTTTTTAGCCTCACACGTGAACATAAGAAAACTACAGAATATGTGTAACTTGCATGTGCCATTCTTAAGATATCATTACCTTGGCCGGTGGTGTCACCAGTATCAGGTCACTAAACTAGCACACATTACTGCACATGCACCAGGCCAAAGTTTAGCTTCTTCTTTTACTGTCTTCTATAACAGGTTCCAAATCCTTTTTCCTTAAGCCCCCCCCCCTTGCCTGGGTCCAAGACAAGCCAGGCCCCCCAACTTCTACCTGCATACACGCATTTAAAGAAATTTCTCAGAATCCCTCCTAACTTGCATTCACACAATCTATACATCTCCAGCAATTGTGGGGGTGATGCCATGTTCAGGGGCTTTGCAATTAACTTGCATAGTCAGACAGTAAAAAATTCAAAAATAATCATCTGTAGAAATTGTTTTTTAAATATTCCACAAGATGGCGCTGCCGATTGTTTACATTTCATGAGTCCAGTTCGGGATTACCACTTTCAGCAAGTTTAATCACCCTGAGCTGGTTTACAGAGAGAGAGGTGGGGGGGGGGGGGGGGGGGGAGCACAGAGCGAAGCTTGCAGCCTCTCTCTCTAAGAGGCTGCAGGACACAGGGTGTCAAACCCACTTTTGAGGCCACCGATGGTGCGCAATGATGGGTTCTCTAGGGCCTTCCAGGTTGGGAACTAGGGCCTGGAGCACAAACTAGACCTATATGATAAAACAAAGGTAGGCATATAGTGGGCAAAGGTAACAAGATCTAGTGAATGATACACAAGTTGTTCTATATACCAGACTGGACCATAGAATATATGTACATGACATTATAGGTTCATTTATCCGTGAGGGGTTGGCAATTAAGAATTTTCCAAGTGAAAGAAAAGTTTCTTTTTACTCAGCACTTACCCTAAAATACCGCTGTATGCGTTCCATCGATAGGTCTGCTCATGCTGGGTCACATTGTGGAATGGACAGAGCTCATATTTGTATCTGTTAGAAGAACAAAATAATGTAAAAGGGAATTTATATGTATTATTTGAAATAGAATCAGCATGAAGTCTATCCCTAATCCATCATATCAAAAAAAAAAAAACCCTAACCTAGTATATTTGGAGCGGAAGTATACAAATATAAAGAAATCATTAACCCTGAATTTTGCTTGTATCGTGCAATGTAATCCACTTACGATTTTCGGCCTCTTCCCTGTTTATTCACATGGGGCAGAAAACCAACATTGCCTGCACATAATAGGGTT
>CM070039.1:73141646-73154759 GCA_036250615.1 Ptychadena robeensis
TGTGGTGACACTAGTAAGGAGAGTGGACTGTGAAGGGGATAAGTTGTGTGGTGATACCAGGTATCCGGTCGGTAAAATTAGTGTTCCACCTGACTGGTCCAGGCTGGTGGTGATAACATCCTCCATTCTGGATGTAGAACTTTTCCCAATGTAAATATAAGTATTTTGTATCCCAGTTACCCTCAGCGATGGGGAAGAAGAAACCTCAGAAAGATGGCAGACCCAAGTACAAGGAATCTCGCTTCAAGAAACCATCAAAAAGCCTGGAGAGCTTCGCCAGTGAAGTCCATGAAGCTTTAGATGGTAATGTATTCCTGTCATGGAAAGCCACATGCCACGTTCCTGCAGGTTTAAAGATTTCATTCATAATTCTGCTTTGTTACCCTCTGGGTAGCAGAGATTTCTGAATTATGACTTCTTATGTTTACACGTATATGCTAGCCTCCTGGGCATTACAGGCTTTTCGCGCGACCTTTTTTGGCCTGAAAAGCCTCTGCCCGGGCAATCGTGATTGCCACCTCTCCCCCCGGCCCTCTACACAGTGTGTGTGAAGAGAAAAGTGAAGCCCCCTCCTTTAACATGGAGGCCTATGGTGCTGCACCCCCCCTTCAGCCTAACCGATGATGCTGAAGACTTAGGCCGGAAAGGCTCTGTGAGTCTGCAGCTATGCAGAAATGCTGCAGGCTTACAGAGAGCTGGTGGTTGCTCCTGATCCCGGCACGGGCGCAGTTTGATTCACAATCAAAGGCTTCGGGCGTAAGGCCCAGGAGGCTAAAATCTAATATAAACTATAATATAGAACATGCATCACTGAAGTCTGGTGTAGTAGCTGTAAATGGTTACTGACCTCCCTGGTTGTCCTATTCAGTCCAGTTTTCTGTCCCAAATGCGGTACGAAAAATATAACCCCCTGGCAGTCCACTGATTTCGGCACCAGGAGCGGTGTGATGACGTCATCACGCCCGCCTGCTAGTGCCGAGAATCGGACGGCACTCTTAATGTGCAGCTCATTACTCTGGCTGGGGTCAGGCGTCCCCAGCCGAACTAATGGGATCGGGCTAAAATTTACCATCCTGTCAGATAACTGTGCGATCCGTCAGGACGGATGCAGGAAGTTTCAGACAGTGCTGGCACAGGAAGACTGAGCAGAAGGGACATAACATCAAAGTAATAAGGGGTTCAAAGAAATCCCCTTTATCTATTTATCATTGCTTGTAGCTTGGAATTGGATTTAATACTCATTTCAAGCAGGAGGACACAGCTGGCTCACCTGGAACACATCACCGATTTTGGTAAATTAGATCTACCCCTGATCCAGGAATACTGACATAGGGGTTAATAGCAAACTGCCTAGATGTCACTGGTCTGAAGTGCTTGGAAATAATATCCTAAACCTACTCTTTAAGTAATCTACATACATGATATTGCTAATTGTATTGGGACACTTGTGTGGGCAACAAGTGCGGCCCTCGGCATCACTTAAGGGCCGCAGTATAGATTTTCAATCTATACTGACTTGTATATGCATTTTATAATGAAAAAGGACAGCAAGTACAGCTAGAAGACATTGTTTTTAACCTCCCTAGCGCACTGCCTGTACCGCACCGTTTTTAACAGTGTGGTACAGGCAATGGCAGCAGTGTACGAGGTACACTGCCTGCCATTTCCTCCCTCCCCCCTCCCCTCTCCATACAGCCAGTGTCATTCATGACACAAGCTGGGAGGGCTGGGAAGCAGAAGCCCCTCCATTAACATGGAGGTCTATGGCACTACTCACCCTCGTCCCCTTCCGCGTCACCGCGACGCGATCAGTAAAGCCCGCAGGTGCTGCTGGAAGTAGCATCGCCGTAGCTTTCTGGGGATATGCGGCTTTCATGGGAGCTCAGCTCATCCAGAGTTTGTTCTTCACACAAACTCTGGACGAGATGGGCTTGTCATGACCGCTAAGGAGGTTAATTCAAATCAAGTTAATCAAAACTTGTTTTCATTGATACTTCAAGCATCAGGGAACACTGTAGTGTGGTAATGCACATTATTTTTGTGTCATGCGTGTACAGTACTTAAGGATGTGTTATAAGGATATGCAGCCCAGTGTAATAATCTGAGATTTGAATGTGTAGTGATGGTCATTGTCAGTGACCTTCTTGCCCAGGGCCTGTGAAGCCTAGGACCACCCCTGGGTGCAATGCTCATATGTAGACCTTGTTTTCTTGATCAACATTGACAATTTTACTGATATCATTAATATATGGAATGCCCTGTATATATGCCCCCATATATATAATCAAAGTTATGTGCCTCATCGATATCATCAAAGCATTTTCTGTTCCTATTTTGAGGTTATGTGCCGCAATTTATATTATGCAATCATCTCTAGTTTGTTTGTGTGATAGTGGGAGCATAGGAACTCGCCTGTCCGCCGATCCCACACCGACTTGCTCAGACACTGTACGCAGCCGAAGCCTCAATGAGCCCCTAGTCTCTTCTTCTCTTCCAGGCTTTAAGAAGATCCTGGGCGAGTACACATCAGCGGGGAATTGGCAGATGGGTGCATTCCTATGGCCTAAGCAAGAGTAGGTCCCAGGGGGGCGCTAAAAATGCCCAAAGGACCACAGGTTGGGCACCTGGGGTCTATACATACACACACTTTATTTGTGATAACACCCCATTGTTAATCCATGGGCTTTAACACAGAGTTGGCCCACCATTTGCAGCAATAACTGTTCTTCCAGAAGAGCATTTGTGGGGTCAGGCATTGGTGTTGGGCGGAAAGATCGCCAGGAACGCAGCGGCTTCCTCTGGACAGGTAAGTAAGCCGGAGTGTAGTTCAGGATGAGTATTGTCTAACTAACTCGGGCTAAAGCCCCAGAAGGTTAATGCAGCTGCTCCGCACCCATTGCATTATGTTCTCCAGTACCGTTCTTGAGCTGATCCGAAGCCCATACTGTCTATGTTCTGGCTGTGGGCACAAGGGGCAACCTTATACTTTAGCAGTGACTGTGATATCTATGAGATTTTACAATGCAATTAGATTTGTATTTATAATCTGTTATTCTGTTTAGCCAGCCTTGTGATTCTCATGGTACTTGCTCAGATAGTCATTGGACACCCTTGTTTCCTCTGTACAGCTTCTCGTGTCATGTGGGTTCTCAGTGAACCATAAATTTACATATACTACTAATTTATTATCCAATTACAAAAATGAAATGGGGGGATTTATTTCCCTATGTAATAGTTACAGGGTGGATAAAAATCAATGATTTTTTAAAAAAAATAAAAAAAAAATGATTTTTTTGATTTAAATTGAATTTTTTAAAAATAAAGTGCTTTTTGGGGAAATATATTACCATCCCAAAGTTATTCCATCATGAAATAAAGATTCGTTTTTATTATGTAAATTAAAGCTGTATATGTAAAAATTTTTGGTAAATGAATTCCATGAATCCATTCACAATGTCAGGCTCCTCCAGAGGTTTCTGTAAGATTTTATAATCAATAAAACTCCACTCTCAGATGTATAGCGGCCAACATCCCAAAACAGACAGAAGTTGATATTGGCATAAACACATCACCCCGAATTTCCCCTGGAATAGACAAGGGTGAGGGGACGGGCCACTCAATATGTAAAAGCAATACATGTATTGTACACAGTGCAAATATGAAGTAATGACCATCATATCAATCACAAACAATGCACAATGTTGCGGATGTACACATCTGTACATGTGCTTAGACAATTAAAATAGTCCAAATGGTGCAAATTTCACTCTAAGGCGCGTTTCGTTGAAGACTTCTTCAGGGGGTACGATATGTAATTTCATCGGCCAAATCTACATAACACAACAGCCGACACAAGGGGATCAGTCATACTGAATAACCAAATCCACATAAAAGTGCACAGACCCCTCAGGGGTCACTCACGTCCATATATCAATAAAGGGGGTAAGACATGATTTCTCGAAATGGTGTCCCCACCACTCTGATACCAGTGGGGAACGGAGAGACAGACTTTAACCACATAAATGCTGTGGTGATCTGTGTACAACAAGACCGATTTTAAATACACTTATTTTGGTAAACATGATCAGTTGATGGTTTGGGTCGGTCTTGTTACGCAGATCACCATGGGGGACACCATCTTCAGAAATCAGGTCTTTCCCACTATATTGATCTATGGACGTGAGTAACACCTGAGGGTCTGTGTCCACTTTTATGTTGATTTGGTTATTCAATGTGGCTGATCCCCTTGTGTTGGCTGTTTTGTTTTATGTAGATTTGGCCGATGAAATGACATATCGTACCCCCTGAAGTCTTGAAATGACGAAATGCGTGTTGGGGGAAAAATTTGCGCCATTTGGACTATTTTAATTGTCTGAGCATGTGTACAGATGTGTACATCCCCAACATTGTCCATTGTTTTTGATTGATATGATGTCATTACTTCATTGTGTGCACAGTGTATAATGTATTGCTTTAACATATTGAGTGGCCCTTAAACTTATGCCATCATCAATTTCTGTCTGTTTCTGTAAGATTATTGGGCAGTTTCTCTGCTACAAGATATTATCACAGATGCTTGGTTTACTTGTGCAGTTTTTAAAACTAAGTTGTCCAAATATGAATGATTAACCTAAACTGGGGATAAAAACTAATATGAAAAGTTGTTGTTCTAAAAATCTTCATCTACTTGCATTTTAAAGTTAGACCGGCAAAAATTATTGATTTAAATCAAATCCACCCTGAATAGTTATATGTTTAAGTTGGTTCTGAACCTTTTAGAAGCCTTTGTTCGTATTTAATTTGTATTTGTGCATTTGTCTTGGAAGCCAGTATCCAGGGGGACGCTGCAGGAGACGATGCAGAGAAGGTGAAGTTTCCTTGTGCGCTGGCCATGTGGGAGTTAGGACATTGTGACCCCAAGAGATGCACAGGGCGGAAGTTGGTGCGGAAAGGTCTCGTCAGGAACCTCCGATTAAACCAGAGATTCAACGGCATCATTCTGAGTCCAATGGGGACATTGTGCGTCTCTCCTGCTGACAAGTATGTGACACTTTTTTAGCTCTTTTTCAGAACTGTTCTTATGTATCTGCAAATTATTACCTTCTTTGGGTGCTCAACCCCAAAAAACTGTGCCCAGGTAGGGATCGGGCGCACTCCCCTATGCTCGGCGAGCCCACAGCAATTCCGCTTAGCTGCGGAACAGCCAATCGCTTCCGGCACCATGTGCTTAGCATCATCGGTGACGCAGAAGAGGCCGGGGTGATGCCATAGACTTCCATGGTAATGAAGTGGCATTGATTTCTTAGCCCTAGAGGCGAGAAGGGAGGGTGGGTAAAGTCAGCTATGTATATGGGCATACCGCTAGGGAGGTTAAATAAAATACACTTCATACTAACAACCTCTATTTTTACAGTATTAATTTCACTAGTTACAATGATACACAGCATCTCATGCCAGTCAGTAATCAGCATTCAACTAGTGAGATGCACCCTCTTGTTTTATTTCAAATACAGGACATCTAGAGATAATGTGGTTGTTACTCAGCAATGCCAACACTGAACATTGGAGTGATAGAGATCTAAAAATAATAGCTACAAGTTTAGAATTAGTATTAACTTTTATTTATCAAGTTCCCACAATATACAGAGCACTGTACATTAAATGAGGGTATCTTCACAGAATGGATGTATAATAGCGCAGCCTGTAATCTGCTCATTACCTGTATTCCTGACTGAATCCAGTGACAATATCACTTATATGTGATTGGAGTGAAGATGTTGCCGTGTGTATTGCAGATATTAAATATACCGTATTTTTCAGACCATTACACGCTCTGTAAGTGACACAGCTAGGTTGGATGGTGTTGTTGCTAGATAAGCTGGACTTATCGCCAGTGATCAGATTGCACTTAATGTGTGCCGGTCTTCTTCACCTCCATATACATGCATCTGTGTTTGGCACGTGGGGATTTTGGATTGCCGCCTGCCATTTGGAGATAGACAAACACAAAGTTTACTTTTTATGATCTGGATATTGACCTAAAGGTGGGTTTACACGTATAGATTTTTTCTTCAATCAACTGCCAATTAGATTTTTTGTTCAATGTCGTTGAACATCATTCCTTCACTTATGGAATGTAGCATTAGATTTTTTGTTCGTTCATCCGATATTGAATGAAAATACATTTGAAATAACAACAACAGATAAAAATGTACCAACATGTTCAATGATCTGTCAAATGTTTTTTTGTTTGAGGTCGAACAATATTTATCCATCGAGAGAAAGAGTTTGCGAATATGAACCTGTATTTCTGTAATCTATCAAGGCATTCCCATCCCTGTAAGGTATGAGAATAAGAGAAAAGAGGTCCCCTCAGGTGGGACTTTACTTGGAACGCCCTGATGTCAGTTCCACAATAGCAATGACGTAAACAAAGCAGTATCGATTTCAAATTTTATTTATTACTTCTTCAAAATATATGTGTGTATTGGAAACACTCCATCAATGGGCGCTACACCTATTATTGCATACTAAAAGAAAATCAATTACAACAACACATAAAAATAGATAAATTGTGTGAAAAAACCTCCATGCTGTATGATATAGATGAATAATGGGTACAATCGGATTGATATCGTAAGTCCCAATTATAACTTGGAGGTTTGTATTTACAAACCTCTAAGTTATAATTGGGACTTACGATATCAATCCGATAAGTACATAGCCTGAAGAAGCCAATAGGCGAAACATGTCGCGCAAGTATTGACGTTGTACCCATTATTCATCTCTACAGCATGGAGGTTTTTTCACACAATTTATCTATTTTTATGTGTTGTTGTAATCGATTTTCTTTTAGTATGCAATAATAGGTGTAGCGCCCATTGATGGAGTGTTTCCAATACACACATATATTTTGAAGAAGTAATAAATAAAATTTGAAATAGATACTGCTTTGTTTACGTCATTGCTATTGTGGAACTGACATCAGGGCGTTCCAAGTAAAGTCCCACCTGAGGGGACCTCTTTTCTCTTATTCTCAATATTTATCCATCGAACAAATTGGCCATTCTAGATTTTTGTTCAATCAACCAAAAAATCGTTCGTTCTTCGTTGATTAAATGAAAACATCTACACGTGTAAACTCTGTATCATGTCCTCAATCCCTCATATTGCATCTTCTTGTTACTTCTGCATGCTTCTTCCCTAAAATAATAAAAAAAATATGTGTCGAGCTCTATAACACTCCTGATGAAGCGGGTAATACCACACAACGTTAGGCTTGTGCTATTCTTTATCTAGGTACCTGGGGAATTTTTGACATGTATGTAACAATCATGTAAATTATCTATGTATTGTGTGGAATGAACCGGAAATATACGTTTTAAAATAAATGTAACAACTTTAATACTTTGTGTTGCATGCATACCGTATGCCTATACATGTCCCATTTAGAGTGGAAGGTAAAATGTAAGGTGGAGGTTTTTCTCTAATCTCCACTAATCAATAAAAGTGATCTAGTAGTGGTGTTGCAGCTCTCTAAGCGTCTGATGTACCTGGCTCCTTTTATATTTCCTCAGACAGATTGTTGCAGACTGTGGTGTTGCTGTCATTGATTGTTCCTGGGCTAAGCTGGATGACACCCCCTTCTCCAAGATGAAAGGAAGCCACCCTCGGCTGCTGCCGTACCTGGTGGCCGCAAACCCGGTGAACTACGGGAGGCCGTGCAAGCTGTCCTGTGTGGAAGCATTTGCTGCGATTTTCTGCATTGTTGGTAAGTAAGTGGTTCCCAAACTGGGGGCACAAAGTTATTCCGGGGGGGGGGGGGGGGGGGGGGGGGGCTGGCCCTCATTCTTAACCTGTGTTTAAATAGGGACCCCCCTCCTATTGATAATAATGATGTTGTGCTAATGTTCCTAAATAGAAAAAAGAGGCCCTACAAAAGTTCGGAAACCTCTGGTATAGAGTGATATACCGTATTTTCCGGAGCATGAGATGCATTTTTTCACCCCCAAAATTGGGCACAATTTTCGCACCTTGGCTTCCAGCCAGCTCTCCAGGCAAGGAGATTAGCCGGGGAGCTGGAGGAGCTGTCAGATGTGAGATGTCGCCGATGTCCGGCTCTCCCATCTGAACTGTGTAATTGCCTATGCCAGCAGAGCTCAGAGCCCTGAACTGGCATAAGCAATGAAGAGAGAAGTATAGATGAACTTGCATCTATACCTCTCTCTCCTGTCCATGGGACTAGCAATCACTCTGCAGCCCCTACCCTAAAAACTGTGAGCGTCTTATGGCCTGGTGCGTCTTATAGTCCGAAAAATCCGGTATATCTGCCGGAGACCTATGAACATCAAGCTGGTGTCTAGAGTTCTATAATTATGTGTCATTTTCTTAAGGACAACAGCTTTTGTTAATAACTTTATAACACAATATATTCTACCAGATTAGTACCCCAAATAATCTTTTTGTTCTAGCATTGGGTCTACTGTGCTCTGTAATAATCCTAAAACTGGTGTATGGGGGGGGGGGGGGGGGGGGGGGCGGCAGAAGAATATTCTCCTCCACCCTCATAATGATTCCTTAATGTTGGTGTGGATGAGTGATGGGGACGTCCCATTGTCTGTTTATTGGCTTGAACACACAGAGGTCACGGATGATATTTTACATACAAAACCCTAAAAAAGTGATTCCTAAACTCGGGGGCGCAGCAATGGTGCTGAGGGAGGGACAAATGGGAAGCCAACCATAGAGTGTTTTTTCTGAGTTCAGCAAACATACTGGCTCCATTTCTTTCTTTCCCTGGTGGTCGGGATAGGAACATCTCAGCTGCTGTCTTCCCTGAATAAGTGTAAAAGCCAAGTATCCTCGTTCACCTTCCCTGACGCATTTCTATGTCTCTAGGATTTCCAGACCTGGCCACCATCCTGCTGAGGAAGTTTAAATGGGGGAAGGTGTTCCTTGATCTGAATAAAGATCTGCTGGAGAAGTACAGTCAATGTGCGAATGTGGAGGAAGTGAAGAAGGTGGAAGAGGAATACCTGGCTGGGGCTCATGACAAAGAAGAAGAAGAAATAGGTTTGTCAGTCAGTGTCCTATATAATAATAATAATAACTTCATAAAGTCTGACCCTGGCATCATCTCACGCGTGTCATTCA
Source organism: Ptychadena robeensis (assembly GCA_036250615.1). NCBI lineage: Eukaryota > Metazoa > Chordata > Amphibia > Anura > Ptychadenidae > Ptychadena > Ptychadena robeensis. The sequence goes on from CM070039.1 coordinate 73,150,800, forward strand.
TCGTCACTGGCACTCCAATCCTGGTATACATGCGGTCTGCTTTCCTCCAGACAATGGTGCATGATATTTTTTTGTTTAGATATTTGATTTAAATACCCAATCATGATGCCAGGATTAGAATAGACCCATTAAACTACACCAATCGTTATTTTGTTGCCAAAGGAGTCCCTTTATATACCAGGGTGGGCAAACCTTTTGACTCTTGGGCCACATTGGCTTCTTACATTTGATAAAGGCCGGACCAAGAGCCTGTAATTTGCGACCCCCCCATAGGCGTGCCAATTCCATGCATTGCCGGCATCACTAATGGTGGCTGTGATGTGTAATAGTGACCTGTGACATGGACGTTGTTATCTTTTTACATTTCCTGAACTTAAAAAAATAAATTAAAAAATACTAATTCACAATAAGAATGCTCCCACAATGTCATCATCACGCCACTGCATCTTCCCCAAGGCAACGTTTGGAGACCTCTAGGCATTATGTGCACTCATTGCAGAGAACGAGCGGAGGGGAGCATTTATTCAACAAGGTGACAAAGGGCTGGAACAGACAGCTTAACGGGTCGGATCTGGCCCCCGGCCTTAGTTTGGCCACCCCTGATCTATACTCCATATTTGTATACCACCCATCCCCCTACCAATACATCTCACCAGATATGTGATTCTTCTAGATATGAGACTCATGTGACTCCCCTCTGATCCTTATTGCCGATTCTCACAAGGATAAACATGGGCTCCGTTATGTGAGGACCTACATGTGATCGGTATAAACCTACAAAGTTGTTTATTTTGTGAATGCGATAATTTTTAGAAGAATTTCCTGAACTGGGAAGTTGTGAGGGCAAGGTGGGGGACGCTGTACCCGTGTAGAAGACCTGCTGGTTTGTAAACCCTGATTTCTTTTCTCAGTTCAACTCAAGTGTTAGAGCCACATGTAGCACATGGTAGACGGGTTTCCATAGGACGACACGAGCTGGTTACACTGTGTTCTCACATGTCGCATCTATGTATGACACGCTATCATCGCCAACACACGTAATACACACATGTAAATGCATCTACAGCCGTGTGCACATTGTGTACGATCCTCTGTGACGTTCTTGTCCTGGATTGTTGCTGACGTCTGCTGGTTTATACACATTATTACGATATTATTTCTTGCTGTGCGTTCCGCTTTTCAGATCCGTTTGATGTTGAATCTGGACGAGAATTCTCCAACCTCAACCGAGACATCTGCTCTGGAAGGTAAGGCCGCTCTCTGCGCACATCTCTGATCTCTCCCACAACATACCGATCACTTCTTCTGCTGAGATTTTATCTCTTTGTCATTTCAAATCATCCCGGCCAGAGTCTTCTCTTCCATTCTGACCCGTGTCACAGCAGGATGGGACACAGACCTTCTGACAGGTTTTGGTGGGTAAAGGCTGCCGCCTAGTGGTTGGAAATGGTAACACATCTCATGATGAACCCCAGTAACGTCCTTTGGTTTTTCTACCTCCTGTCTGTGGTGATGTACCCCAGAATATAATGGGGGATCTGTGTCCTCCAACCAATGCAGCCAGATGGATTTTACACGGAATACATAATCCTATTATAAGAATGTGTCACAGACCGTGCTGGAGATTAGTTATCTGTCTATGGCTGTTCCCACATGTGTGGCCTGCCAGCGCACATTTGAATGGCTGTGGTTAAACCACGTCTCGATTTTATAGAAGTCGTTTTTAACCATGGCCATTCATGTCTATAGCCACGGTCAGGAGGGATCGGCCACAGGCGGCCACGATCACGATGGCCCCTCCTGATTGCTCCCTGGGCAAGTGCCCCATTCAATTACATGGGCGCGATTACAATCGCATGGCGGCGGGCGGCCGCACATGTGGGAACATAGCCTATGACTTTCTGTGTGAATGCTGACAGTGACTTGTTTTGATTCTAGATTGGTAATCTCTCCCAAGTCGGAGTGATCATTCAGTCTTGCGTCCACTGCTTTATTGTGCGATCCATCGGGACCCCCTTAGTTAAGCGCAGTGCTTGGCGGGGGTCCCGACGGAGCACATACACATTACCTGTGCAGTATGTCAACTCTCAGCCAGTGGGTTGGCAGAAGGAAGTGAGAACAGAGGATCCACTGGCCAGTGGTTGATGTACTGAAGTACATTAACCCCTGCATCGCCGGATTGTCAGAACGCCATGTTAACAGAGGATACGTCGGACAGGTAATGTGTATGTGCTCTGTCGGGACCCCCGCCAAGCACTGCGCTTAACACAGGGGGTCCCGACGGAGCACACAACGAAGTGGAAACATACCCTAAAATTCACAGAAAGCCGTGCCACCACTGACACGTCTATGAAAGATCAATGGACATGTCTGCAAGACGTAGAAAAGCAGTTCCTGTTGCTGTTCGGGCGCTGCTTTTACACGTTTTTGTAACGACACAAACCTATTCATTGTAGGCGAGGAATCTAAAATTGTCTGTGTATTCATACCTATCTTTCAGTAAATATCAGTTCTGCTGAACTTGTGAATCGGGAAAAATCCAAAGCTTGAAACGCGCCAGAATGATTGAAGTACTTCGGCGTGTTTATTAGAGATTGTCCATTTTTTTTTTAAATGTGATGATTTCAAGTTAAGGGTTGTGGGAAAAAAACTTTGCTCATCTCTAATCTTTGTACATTGTATAAAGATCATAGTGGCTGTAACGCTCCCCATACACGCTTAGATTTCCACCCGCGCACACGGTGGTCGATTGGCAAAAAATCTGATGGAAATCTAAAGCTTACCCTGTTTCCCTGAATATAAGACACTGTCTTATATTAATTTTAGGTGCGAAAAATGCACTAGAGCTTCTTCCTGGGTTCAGAAGAAGTGACACAACGCCTCCTGTCTTGTCTTTTCTAAATATGGAAGCTTTCTCTGGGACATGGTAGGTCTTATTTTTAAGGAAGGGCTTATATTAGAAGCAACGGGGGTGGGGGGGAGTAACAGGGTAAAAGTGTCATTCAGGCTGAGATTGGCTAGCAAATCGATCTAAGCCATTAGGCACATGTCCGTAATTATTAGATCGATTTCACTCCTTACAATGGGGACCAGCGTGCCTGTCCAAAGTAAGAAGCGGCACTCAGAGGGTGCTCTGCTGATTCTCAGCAGGAGCAGCTGGCAGACATTCTAAATGTGTATGGGGGGGCTTAAACAATTGTGTTAGAATGGAAGGGAGTGCAGATACCGGGCGGCTCAGTCATGACCCGGACTCTTTAGCAGACAGTGTGCTGGTCTTCACCTTTTATTACTGTAAAATATATTGTCTTTTTGTGTCAGGTTTGTTTGTTTCTATCACTGTGTATGACGTATTGGTGCCTTACAAGTCCCCACTAGGCTCAGCCTGGTGACATTTTAGAGGGGGGTACCTGGGGTCCCCGAGTTGGAGATGGGAGATACGTAATCCCCCCCCTGTCCTTTGTATGCAGTGACTTGTTCTGGACCGTTGACCACAATTCTATTCCTGCTCCTAGGACGAAGAAAGATGATGAGGAGACGGATGAGGAGAGCACTGAGGAGGAAGATGATGATGATGAAGAGACTGGCGAGGAATCTGAAGGTGATGAAGAGGTGGAAGCGGCGGCCGCAGCTAGTAAGCCGGTTATATGGAAAGGAGTAAAAAAGAGACTGCGAGACTAAACACTGAGACTTATGCCACGGAACCCCAGCGCCAGGTATTCATGGCTCAGCACTCCCAGGAGGCTTTATTTATGATGTTTTCTATTCTTGTATAAAAAAGGAATATATTGGACGGTTTAAAAGGCTTTGTCGTGACATTTATTCACCATGTGTAGGGTATGTGAAGGGAGTTGTGAAAGCTGAAACATTTTAAAGAAATAAGTCTGCGTTTGTGGATCGGTAACAACGGTGCGACATGAAACCTCCTCAGATACGTCCTCTATGGCATCTGGTGTGATTCAG
>CM070039.1:73158087-73168372 GCA_036250615.1 Ptychadena robeensis
CCCCCCCCCCACCTCTACCTCTCTGTAAGCTCAGGCTGATAAACTTACTGAAAGTGCCATCCCGAGCTGGACTCAGTAAAATGCCCACAGTGCCATCTTGTGGTTGTTTTACGAATTGTTACTGAGATGGGAGGAATTTTACTATTTGACTTTGCGAGGCGATTACAAAACCACTTACATGTATTATAACCAAATTGCTGGATGATATAAAGGAGGGTTGTGTGCATTGCAAGTTAGGAGGGAGATGACGTTACCCAGGGATGCCACTTCTGGGAGTAAATATAAAATTATTCCTCAAAAATACCACTTGCCTAATAATTCTGCACTCCCTGTAGAGCTGAGATTGGGCGGTGAAGAGGAAGTTCATAGCAAAGTGTTGTGGAATACGGAGATACTGTATTTTTAGACTATAAGACGCACTTTTTCACCCCCAAAATCGGCCTGTGTCTTATGCTCCGAATGCTGCCCACCAGCATCCTCGCTCTCCCAGCAAGAAGATAAGCCGGGTGGTAGAGGAGCTTTCAGATATATTGTTTATATCGGCAAAGCCCTGCTGATATAAGCAATCCAGAGAGATGTGTGGGAAAGCTGCACCACACTGGCGGCTTCCTCACACACACAGCCATAGAGGGGAGACGTGGTCATTTCCCCCATGCCCCCCTTTCCCTGTGTGTGAGGAAGATGAGATTTTCCGTAAAGTGTGCTCTCTAGCGACACCAGTAGAGTCGTGGCTGAAGTTGGTATTGCAGGGATTTTTTCCCCAATTGATTTGAACAATTCAAATATTTTTTTTCTGGTTGGCCTGCTGTGAAAACTGGGTGCGTCTTATAGTGTCTTATAGTAGAAAAATGCAGTAGTTGACATCTGTGTAGATTTCCGTTCTGTGAGTCATTATAATAATGTCTAGTGATGATAACCTCTGCTATGTAGATTGGGTGTTAGTTGGAATAGTTTGTGACAAGTTTAGTTTGTAGAACACAGCAGAGATGAATGGCGGCTCTCTGCCCATCACTGAGGTGACATGATAACGGACAGCCTGGTCCTCGAAGGACACAACACGGCGGTGCAGGGGTCGCAGGAACAGACAAGCCGGAGCTCATGGCAAGTTCACATTTTATTCCTTCAATGTAAAATACAAATATAAAACATTTGAGTCCAACATGTAAAATACTCTCATACATCCCATCTCCGGAAACATTGACGTATTCTACATTCACCTTACAGCAAGACCCAGACACCTAGAGACGGTCAGGGTGAGACAGTCCATTCACAGGGAGGGAGCGTTGTCCTCGGTGTGCCCGGAGACCCCACTGTGTAAATTGTGGACGCAGAAATATGACATCACAAGTGTGATATATATAGAGTTACACTTCTCAAAAAAGAGCTTATTTGTGCCACAGAGCAAAAACTGGACACGACATCGACGGCTCAGGAGTCCGAAAAGCTCAAATAGTCATTGTAAGAAAACAAACATTGAAACCATTAAAAACACCAACTCATTATACAAGCCACCTTGTAATGCGGTCATTATACAAGCCACCTTGTAATGCGGTCATTATACAAGCCACCTTGTAATGCGGTCAGCAAACAAAAGGAAATACTGAAGAGTCTCCTGGAGACGCATGGAGGGGTCGGGGAAGAGGAAGCTTTCCAACTATGTTCAATAATATCGCATGCCTTGACGAGGGATGTCAGCACATCCCATACATATGCATGACTTTCCACCCCGCATGGCTGTCAGTGGGGCAGAGGTTCACCTACTGCCCTGTGTTAACCTCTTGGCTGGCAGAGACCCCCATTGTCCAGGTGTGTGAGGTCTAATCCCCATCACAATTCATAGTGTGAGACTAGCACCCTCATGAGTGAGGATTGTATGGTGGAATATAGTGTATGTTCTATACTTTGTGGGGGCCGTATATACCACATTATAAGCATGGGTAGGTGTGTTCTGGAATTGCTGGACCATCACGGCCTTCCATATACATTATCTGTCAAGCATCCCGTATTGGATGGGAAAGTCACGTTGGATGGGAAAGTTAGGAGAGAGGTGACGTTACTCTCACTTCTAAGTTTGTGCAGAGGATGTGCGAGGTGGAATGTTAGGAGGGAGAGTAATGCCCCCCCCCCCCCTCTACTACTAAGTTAGTCAGCTTTCTGTATTTGGAACTTAGACGTGTCACTGTCCTCGTTCCAAATACAGGAAGTGACGCTATGTACGTCACTTCCTGTATATTTTCCCTCGTTCAACAAGGGCAAACTTGACAGGTATGTACAAATCCCTCAGCTGCTGAGTACAGACTTATATCCAACACATATATGTCTCTCTCATATTCCTCCTAGCACTGTGCCCCTAATGGTTAATCTTTACAAGGGGTCCCCAAACCACTGCAAGGGTTAATGAATGTCTAGGAAGCAGAACAGAGAGGTTTTGCTCACCTGAACCTGTAGCTCCCTTTGCCTTGTCCTGACCTCTAGCTCTTTCCTTGCGCTCTCTGCACACAGGATTTCCATGGTATATCCGATGTATGGAGATCAGTACTTCCAGCTCTGTATACACAGCATAGACATTGCTAAAGTTTACAGGGATTGTAGAAGACAAGGGACCGTTCTTCATCTCTGCAGGAAGAAATCTAGGATAGTGGATTGCCATTTTATGGACGTGTCCGTGCATCTCCCTGTCATAGATCATTGTAGCACTCGGCTAGAAGTCTGTAGTCAGCCATCTTTTCACCTTCTTTCACCCCCAAGTATATATGTGGGAAGAGCTAGACTGGCTTTCCTAATAATAATATATATATATATATATATATATATATATATACGTCCTCATACACCCCAGTCCCCCTTTTCCTCTATAAGGTTTATATTACAATTCCAGGAAAAATATTGCAAAATCTAATCCTTCTGGATATACAGTATAGGAAATGTTAAAGTTCTATGTCGTCAGGTTTCTGCATGGTGTAGGTACCTCTGGTGACCAGCAGGTGGCAGTACAGCGCCTGGTAAACACAGCGGCGTCCAGGTCGGGTTCCAGCGCGTTTCAGAATTCCCATCCAATAGATTTATGAAGGAAAACTAATATGTTTGTAACAGAAATGAATTGTAGAATACACTGATAATTACAATACCCACCCAGCACAAAATATGTAAAACTTTTCATAAATAGACCAAAAACTGACCAACAGGTAACAAATAAAATCCTATCAGACTCAAGCTTGATGTCATCCAGGGGGAGTTATCACAATACAGCCCCCCCCCCCCCCCCCCCCCCCCCGGCATCTGAGGAGAACAATATTTACACAGAGCGGATCTCACAGCATGAATGATCTCGTCATTTAGTCTTCTTCCATATACTTCTCTAGTTCTCGAAGTTTCTTTACAAAGTCTTGTGCTTCTTTGTCCATCCTTCCATCCAGCATCTTCAGTATGGACTTCACTGAGTAGGGAAACAAAGATTGTTACATTATCATTTGTAGAAAGAGGACCTGTATTTCCCTCAGTGTGATAAATACAACCAGGTCTCTCACTCCTCCCACCTATCGAATCGCATACTTACCTATCCTTTCTCTTCTGCTCTTTCAGGTGCCTTAAGCCATTGGTCTATGTCTGTCACATGAAGTAAAACCATGTGCTTCTCCATACTAGGAGGTATGCGTCTTATAGTCCAATAAATACGGTAATTGTTTTTTGTACAGTAAATGTTCTCTGTGTGAGACTCGGCAACACACACATTAGGCAGTGCTCAGGGTCCCCATGTTTTCCATAGATATGTGTCACCATTCATACTTCCATGCACTGCGTTGTGTTGTGTGTTACACCTGAACGCACTGCTGCATGCATTTTGGATGGACTATGTTTGCCTTTCCTATACACTTGTATTGGCAATACAAGCATGTCCAAAAATGCATAAAAAAGCAAAATGGGCAATACGTGCTTTGCCTGGAGTGTGTAGTGTGAAAGAGCTCTTAAGTAAGGGAATTATCACACACCGGTGATGCTTCTCTGTGTCGCTGCCACTAGCACATAGCAAGGACTCCAACTATCTTTATCAATGAAATGAATTACAGATACAGATCTAAAAGGCAAAATTCAAGAAGAACCATGTGACTGATGCATACCATTGGCTTTGGGTCTCGTTAGCTTCAGTACAGTTGGCTGGACGTTCTTCACTCCTCCAGTGATGTGTGGTCGGTTCAGTCCATAGATGACGTTCATAGGGAGGACGGCCTCACCGGCAAAGTCATTTGTGGAGAGCCAGTCGTGGTCCATGACTGTAAAGACGATGCAGGCAGCTTTTCTCCGGCACTGCTCCGAGGACACCGAGCTGTGACATTAGAAATCGTATATCAGGATCTGCACACCGAGCAACAGACAAAGCCAGAGACTGGATCCAGACATTTTTATTTAGGTTCCCCTGGTCTGGTTATCCATGGTAAGGCTCGGATGTTGGGACTTTTAGGCCACCTATTTAGTATTTACGTACATTACCCCTCTCCAACGGGAGGATTCAAACCATAAAGTCCATAATACAGTACAAAAAGAGTCCTTGAGAAATAGAATCAAAACAAATAAGATTCACAAAATAGAAGTCAAAAACTGTCCATGGTATAATAAAAAGTCCGGAGAGTTAGTAAATCTTGTCTTTCTCCATTTATTGATAGACGTTTAACACGGTAGTGATCTGGGATGTCACTGTGTCACCAGATAAGATGCTGTGGGTTAATGCATCCAGGTAGGTATGTAGGTTTGTATAGTGGCCTTAGACCCCGACGCACGTTTCAGATGGCGTCCTACATCAGGAAGTTAGGCGATCCTACATGTAATGAGTGGGAAGGGTAAACGGCGTTGGGACCCTAAGGCGGGGAGCTCACTTCCACAACTCCTGAACCACCCCTGGACCATGTACATACTGGCCATGGTTACTTCTCTAACAGGGCTCCCCCGTTCCTCTATTGTGCCCCACGCTTGGATCATCGAAGGACGCCATCTGAAACGCGCTGACTTTTTATTATACCATGGACTGTTTTTGACTTCTATTTTGTGAATCTAATTTTTTTGATTCTATTTCTCAAGGACTCTTTTTGTACTGTATTATGGACTTTATGGTTTGAATCCTCCCGTTGGAGGGAGGTAATGTACATAAATACTAAATAGGTGGCCTCAAAGTCCCTACATCCGAGCTTTGTGCTTGGAGAAATCCCTTAGTGGTACGATATCCAGAGATTTCTTCTGGCTATCCTACCACTTAACTCCTCACATGGTAAGTAATTGGTTCTTATTCTAGATCAGAACAATAAAATGTAATGTGTTGTATGCAATAATAGTCTATGTAGCACCAATTCAAAGGGAACCTGTCAGACATGGCAGCTGTCACTTTTTTGCCCCACTGTAAATCTGCGATATCTGCTTATACACAGATGTAATGCGGTGATGTATAACAAAGCTCAGCACTACTCACAAATAAAACAACTCGTCATAGACCGGGTGTAACGTTTTGGCTTTAACTTGGGTGCGCTGACCTTTCACCAGAGGGAAGATGTGATGGGGACAGAGCTCAATGATGACAAACGGGTCACTGAGACCTACAAAACAGAGATCAAGCTTTGTAAATAGAGAACAGAGGACATGGACAAGGGTTGTATAGCAGAATCTCCCATAATTGGATTTAAAGTCATAAAATTAAACTATGTACCAGCCCTGCTAGGATGGGGGAAACCATTATATGAGAGGGAGGAGATCCAATTCTCCTCTTTTCTGTTCAATCAGCTTAAAGCGGTTTGAAACTAAAATGAAAAAAACCTCACACATGCATTAAACAGACACAATACTCACCTGTTAGCCGTTCAGATGCTGGAAAACTGCTTCACAAAAGAACCCCACACTATACTCACTTCCTTCACTTTCAGTTCTGAGGCCAGATCTTAGCTCATGGAGAAGTGCAGCTGCTTCCGCCATCACTGCCCCCCCCCTTTCCTCCCACTCCTGTCTCCTCTCTGGGGAGGGGGAAATCAGCTGCTGATGAGTTCCTGCCTGGGAGAGATGTCCCAGACCTTATTTTAGCTGCCTAGGCGATACATAAGGCAGTTTTTTTTTTTACAATTAAGAATCTCCGCAGTTGAGTGACCTCCCAGGTGGTGGTAGGTCCACGTTACGATGATAGGAAATCAGTTTTTTTTACTAAATTTAATTAACCAAAAGTGATGGACTCAATCTGTAAATGAAAAGAGCCGCGATTCATACAAGTATCTGATGGGATATCTATTGTTTTGTATCGGATTATACTGTGGAGCATGCACACACCTTTATCTTCATATAGTTGCACTGTGTGGTAGAGCCATTGAACGGTATTAGGTTGGTACACAATATTTTATTTCAATGGAATGTAAAAGCAATCATGCATAATTGGTGTAACATGAGTGTATGAATAACTTAATTATTTTAGTTATCTGAAATCTGCTGAAGGGAATGTTCAGAGTTTGCTCTCTCTAAGCTTGCATGCCCCCTCTTCTCCTGCCACCAGCTCATACACACTGAAAAGAAGAGGGTAACCAAGATCACTACTGGAGAAGCAGCTGTGAAAGATTTCAGCTGCTCTCCTCCCTTCCAGCAAATGATGCCAAACCTATAGCATGCGTGAGGTGGCACTCAGAGCCCCGTCTATTGGCATGCATGCTGTCACTCCAGCACAGTCAGAGCCAGAGAGAGGCGAGAGGACAGAACTGCAACATTCAGTCTGCCTATTGGCTTTTCTGGCTGTCGGGTCTCTTCCTCCTTCTGCAGAATGCACACTGTGCCCCCACCCTCCCCTACCAAAGCTGGATGCATTAATAGTTACATGAGGGGGAAGAAGCCTCGCAGTAAGTAAGTAGAATGCATGTAATGTGTTAATATATGTGAATTTTTATATATATGTTGTGTGTGTGTTTGTATATATGTAGTGTGTGTGTTTGTACTGTATATATGTAGTGTGTTTGTTTTTTTTATATATATATATATATATATATATATATATATATATATATATATATATATATATAAATGTGTGTATTTAGTGTGTGTGTGTGTGTGTATATATATATATATATATATATATATATATATATATATCGTATATATGTAGTATGTGTATAGATGTTGTGTGTATATGATTCATGTGTGTAATTCAGGGTAAATTGCCATGTGGCATGTGAATAATAATTGGGGTTTCAGTTGGGTCTACAAAAGGTTCACCAGACTGGACTAGAGGAAGGAGCCACACAGGAGATTTAGCTGCTTTTTCATATTTTCAGTGTGTGATGGGGAGCAGATTGGCGGCGATCCTCATGTGGCTCCTTGCTTTGCTACTTCCGCTCCCCCCAGTGGCTCTTTAAACACAAAGGACAGTCAGCAGGGATGAATCCAGCACAATGGTTCATTATATTTTGTGTTTTTATTACCAAAACAGGTGCCCCCCCCCTGCATGCTGCTAAACTATTGCTTGCATTGCCCCAGGACATGGAACCTGGGCCTCTTACAGGACATGAATATTTCACAGGAGATAGAGTTACACTTTAATACTCGCCATTTGCATCAAGTGCGATAAGATCTGCGGCGTGAAGAACTTCCACGTAGAGTTTCTGCTCTGAAGTCTCATAATAGCACTTCACACTAATCCTTCCATATTTACTGTGCTCGGCCGACCTCTGCAAAGACAAAACATTGTCCCATGTGACGGGGAAAACCAGAGAACAGGGAACAGTCTATCCAGAGCTGGGGCCATACAAATGATCAGAAAGCCATGATAAGCCGACGGTGAGCAGAACGCGGCTGTGATACCTAATCCGGAGATATCTGGCCAAATATCGACTGGACATCAGAAATGTTCAGATAACGTAATCTACCTCCCAGACCGGGGATTCATGTTTTGCTGAAAAACAATCTCTTATAGGACAGATTCTCCAGAGACGCTTTCACTGGACTTCTGATTTCAACAGCATCTTCCTGGCAGATCCTATGTGCATTACATGTATTGTAGAAATCCTAAGGCCTTGAGGGTGCCGCCATCTTGGATGTGTTATCAGCAGCCCCAGCAAAGTCAGCCCTGGCTGCTACATAAATAGTTTATGGACAGGAAAAAGATTGCCAGTAAACTGGTAAAGCTGGGCATAGACCGCTAGATTTGCGGCCCGTTTCAAGCGTGCACGGCGGTTGACCTGCCGTGATGACATCATCATGTGAGGCCGATCTGTAATGAAGTCCACTACAAATCTAACTGTCTATGCACAGCTTAATGAAACCCTGATTTTACCAGCTGGATTATAAGCAGATGCATCCCATAGCCGGTTCACACGCTCACACGATTGGAGGTTCTCTCCTATGTATATGTATTTGTGGTGTTTATGCTTATAACCAACTACAGGTCACACACATATAGAGTAGGTATATTTTCAGCACAGTTACCTGTTCTTTGATATTGTCCATGTAATATTTTTCAATCAGTTCACTTGTTGAACATTTGTTTAAACGCAATTCTTCTTCAAGAAACTGAAAAAACACAGAATATTATTAGCACAGCACATCCCTAGACAAGAATATATATACACTGGCCCCAATAGTCTTGTAGTCCAAGGGTGCAACCACAGCCGCTTGGCCACTGGGATGTTCCACCCTGGTTCCCACTAGCCCCTTCACTCTCTCAGCAAAAAGATTAGCCATGGAGGCGGAGGAGCTGTCAGATAGGAGATCCGCCCATCTGTAGTTCATAAAGAGCTGAGCAAGGTGAATGAGTTACCGCTGGCATCTCTCCCATCTAACTCTGCCTGTGTGTGAGAGCTAGACTCACACTGACAGCACTAACCGATAGTCAGGGCACTGTAATCAACCAGTCTGTGGTGGGGGGGGGGGGGGGGGGGGGGTGTGAGCTGGGCTGCTTAAGCTGCAGTGCAGATACAGATGAGAGAGATGCCCAGGGGTGCCCCTTTCATCTGCGTTGTATGTGAGTTGTGCTCAAGCTGCCCAGCTCACATACCGCTCTGCTGGTCTTGAACAGCTAATTTGGAGTTATATATAAAAATTAGTTTGGTATAGCGTAGAACGGGTGCTAGGATCCAACATGCGGGGCACTGTTGGACACCAACTTAATGGTGAATTGTGCTACAAAAGACATGTTAATTATAAATGGGATCAAATGATGTCCTTCAGGAGGCAACTTCCCCTCCTCCTCAACCCCTGCTCTGCTGGTTGGAGCACGGAGCTCTGACCAGCAGAGTAGGAGAAAGACAATTATTATTTATCCAAAGTATAGGGTGCGTCTTATACATTGAAATATCTCATAGGCCAAAAAATATGGTAAATTAACTTAAAATTTTAATCGACTTGAGTGGTTAAAGAGCTACCTTTATGCATTTTATTTCAATAACATAAATGCTGTATGATTGTTCAGTCTTCAGAAAGGAAAAGTAGCATTGTGACCGGAATAAGGAAAGCTTTCATTCTCCAGCCAGACTAGGACTGGCGGCTGCAGGAGACACCTATATTCTCTCATATTATTCATGAAGAACCTAAACATTAATGTAACCCTTCCCAGGGACCGGGATTTATATTCCGAAGTAATCACAGCTCTAGTAATGTAGCTCTGATTTATAAATAAAAGGTTCTGGTCTGTTCTGCAGGAATGATCTGAGTAAAGATGGAAGAAAAGTGCAGACGCCTCCCAAGCCCTCAATATCCAGCTATAAAGATAGTAATTAGAGTCAATCACCCGGTAATCTCCGTTCCGCAACGTGTCCAGTGGTAGCCCCTGTCCTTCTGCGTGGAAAAAGTCTACCAGAGCCTGTCAGGAAGAGAAGACTCATTAGTAAGATGGACTGTGCAGCGCTGTCATATATCCTCAGACGCCTCCAATGCGCTCAGTGCTGTGCCATGGCACGGTGGAGGGAGCCACAATTATCTACATTCTATAACACTACAGAGAAGGGAAACAGATTACTCTTCAAAAGGCATTTTCTTCTTCTTTTAGTCCAGTACGTCAACCTCTAGCCGGTGGTCCGGCTCCATGCGGTGGGGACAGCAGGTACGGTAGGCGGGTATCTGGATGGGCTCCATCGACATCCCTGGCAAGGAATGTGCTTAGCGCAGGGGGTACCAACAGAGCCCTCCACACCATGGAAACATAGCCTTAGTGTTTTTTCTTCTATGGTGACTATTGGTAACAGATAGGAGAGATTCACAAGTGCAGTTTTGCAGTAATCCTCCATTTGGGAGGACCCTACGCCATACACCTTTCAATCTCTGTACAATTCCCATT
>CM070039.1:73175035-73192050 GCA_036250615.1 Ptychadena robeensis
CGACTATAATTGCACATTGTGAAAATTTGTGAATATTGAATCAAATATTAGCAGAATTATGCAGAAGCATGATGCTTCCACCACCATGTATGACTGTGGGAACTGTGTTCCAAGGGTTGAAGGCCTCTTACTTTCTTTGTTAAACATAAGCAACATTCATGTGCCCAAACTGTTTCAGCTTAGCCTTCCAAAACTCATATTAACCTTTTCTTCTCATGTTTACCTTAGTCTCCACAGCGTTTTGTGATCCGTCGGGACCCCTTACGTTAAGCACAGTGCTTGGTGGGGGGTCCCGACAGATCACATACACATTACCTGCTCGGCAGATGCTCTGTTCTCACCGCACTGAGCTGTTCCGCCAATGCAGTAGTTAACGTAGTACTGCGCATAGTCTGAACAGAGCATCCGCCAAGCAGGTACAGTGCATGTGATATGTCTGGACCCCCGCCAAGCACTGTGCTTAACATTGGGGTCCAGATGGATCACATAACGCAGTGGAAACATGGCCTTAAACTGTTTGGGAATATAGATGTTTCTTATGTTTGGTAAAGGGAGAGGCCTTCATCCCTAGGAACACAGTTAAACATGGTGGAAGGAGCATCATGCTGTGGTGGTGTTTTGCAGCCTTGGGCAAAGAGAGCCTTGTTCTGTGGCATGGCATCATAAAAAAAGAAAACAATGTTGGCTTTTTTCAGGCAGAAATCTTCTCGTAGTCTAGGCTTAGGTCGGCACTTGGTCTTCCAACAACAGTTCCTCAAGGATATCAAATCCAAGACCCTTGAGTGGCCCTACAGACCTCAATCCTATTAAGAATCTGTGACAGGTGCTCACAGCTAGAACAACGTGCAGTGAAGAATGGGCCAGAATCCCTCAGGGGACCTGTGACAACCTAGTAAAGAACAGAGATTGTTGCCAGTTGTGGCTCAGAAACTATTGACTATTATTGCGAATATATTTGGCGAGTATTGCCTATTCAAGAATTCGCTAATTTCGTGAATATGACGCCGGATATTTGCAATTTCAAATATTCGCTATATTTGCCATTGGGATGCTTATGGACATGGATTGCAAATATATATTCGCAATGCGAAAATAAATAGAACATGTGACCATTCATTTTTAAGGTAATTGCGATTATAATTACATTTTCGCAATGCGCATACATTTTTACAAGACAATAACTATATGCTTAATATCCTCAGAATAATACAAAAAAATTGGAAATTTGAATGCCTTCTACACACAGATAAGGACACAGCATCTGCTGCTATTCATTGAAGAGATTTAACCTAAAGAGAAATAAAATGCAAACAAACAAAGTTCTCTCACTAAGAGGAAAGAGAGGTACTTGGAGGGATACTAGGGGTGCTTTAAGGTCCCTATACACGCAGCGATCCTCCTTTTGAAAGATGAAAGACCGTCTGCAGCGTGATGATCGGCCGTAAAATCTGGTGAATATCGCCTATTCGCAAATTTCACAAATATGGCGGCATATATTCGCAATTTCGAATATTCACAATTTTCTGCATTGGGATGCTTATGGCCATGGATTGTGAATATATATATTTGCAATGCGAAAATAAATAGCACAAACAAAGACCATTAATTTTTAAGGTAATTGCGAAGCGACTATAATGAAATTTTCGCGATGCGCATACATTTTCGCGATTGCGCAAATATAAAATCGAATATTAGTAGAATCATTCGCAAAATATCACTAATTCGAATATTGCCTATGCCGCTCATCACTAATTATCACTGCAAAAACCCAGCATAACCAATCACTAGCACATAATTTCCCTGAGTTGTCACCCTATTACCTAAGAACAGGCTACAAAATCAGTAGTGCTGATACAACCATGAATAAAAAATGAGGGAAACTATTTTATGTAAAAAGGCAAACACATAGTATTTTATCATACGAAGTACCAAACAAAATAAGGTAGCAGCAATATGGAATATATCTGGTAACCCCAATCTATTATTTCATCAGAGTATACACACCTCATCATTCTGAATGGAGTCAGGAGACAAACTGATGTGTTGTATGTATTTCTTGATATCGCCGATCATCTGTAAAGATAAAGCAGTTCTTTGATGTACACAATATGGCTATTAAATACATTTACACAAAGAAAACCATTTTATGTAGTTTTTGTATAATTTAAACACTTTTTCATTTCAAAATACTGATACCTCTGTAGAAAAGTTCCAGATTAGAATTAAACCCACAGTTTGAATTCCTGTAACGCTTTGAATTGTTTAGTGCTGATTGTGTGGCATTTCCCTCACTAAACCGTCCTACATGGGATACAGAAAATAAAGGAGAATCTCCCAAACAGAGACAGCAATTATTTCATGAGGAGAGGTTAGAACCACGCCAACCTCAAAATGGCGGCACCTGTTTGTCAGCAAAAATCTGGCAAACACCCAGGGATTTTTACAGTGGTCGGATCGTAAAACAATTAAGTAAGAGTAGTCCAAAAGGAAATATGTCAAATAATAAGATAGTTCTAATCAAAAAGCAAAAATTCGGGACAGATCCAGTACATTCAACAGGATGGTGGATCTATCCGCAACGTTTCATTACAATATTACACATATAACCTGTATGTTGTCCTCTACGCGTTTCGCGGTATCACACCGCTTCTTCAGGAAATCGAGAGTGGCGATAGAGCAGGGGGGAGGAAAGCAGCAGAGCGAGGAGGGCGGTGCCCAGCGGCAGGGACAAACGGAGCGGGGCCGAGGGCCGTCCTTTTGCCTCTGTCTGGGAATGGGGAACGTCAGCCGCGTCGCTTTGTTTGGTTTCACGCTGGTATCTGGTTAGTGGTCATAACTCTATTAAGAGTCATATCCACGCCAGAGTTGTAGTTATGACTTTAGGCTCTATTAATGAATAATAGTGCTGCTGTTGGCCAGAAAATCCACTAGTATCAGGGGTAAGTGTCCAGGACCCCTGAGCTCCAATTTCAAAGTCAGGTGTGGGTATGCAGCATGTGTGGAGTAACCGCAGAGTCAACGCAGCATTAAGAGAGATAGCAAGTACTAATTTAAGTGTAAAGGGTTTCAACACTTCTTTGCCCAACTAAAAGCCTTAAATGCCGTTTGTGTCGCAATCAAAGACACTTCCTGTTCTACCCACATAAAGAGTCCAGAGTTCCCCCCTAAAGTGCAACTAAACTCATTTACAGGAGGAGAAAATACCAGCTTTGGTTTAGATTTGTACTTATGTTACACATGTGATCAGCTATGGGTCCAGCCATTGGAGGGCTTTATAGCTTGGTTGAGATACTGGCATCACCAAAGGCATGTCCTGAATAGAAAAATTTTAAATAACAATTAAAATATTTAATAAAATCAAAATGTTTAATTCTGCTTTAAGTGTAGAATAGTAATGCACAGATCTCCGGGTATGGGAGAGTTGTAAGCAGTCCTCTTTGTTAGTAAGGATTTTATACTTTTCTCAAGACAATAACTATATGCTTGAAATCTCCAGAATATAAAAAAAAATTGGAAATTTGAATGCACACAGATGAGGACCCAGCATCTGCTGCTAATCATTGAAGAGATTTAAATAAAGAGAAACAAGACAAACAATGGTCTCTCACAAAAGGGATACTAAGGGTGCTGTAAGGACCCCATACACACGATCCTCCCTTGATAGATGAAGGACCATCTGCAGCGTACTGATCGGCAGAAAAATCTGGCGGGATTGGCCCGTATATGGCTACATTTAGTTGGGTTACCAAAATAACTAGAAATGGTCTTGGTCTATATAGAAAGATCACACCAAGAAACTATTTTCTCAAGAGTAAAACCTGCAAGTGATATCTAATTTTGTTTTTATTTAAATCTGTCAACATTTTTGTAATTATGTGGATACTGAGTGTAGAAAATTGAGCAGAAAAAAAACAATTAAATCACCAATATGGAAAGCAAATGAAACTCTCAATTATCCTTTAAGGTACAATAGAGTGTATTTTCTGTAGAAATCAGTTTTAGAAACACAAGTGCACTTCCAGATTGTCTATTGGTCAAATACCGTTATGGGTAATAACGGTAATCAGAGGCCGAAAAAAGGCAAATAAGATTAGTTTCAATATTTGAATACATTTGTCGAAGGCATTAAGCCCCCTAGGCCTAAGCCATACAATTTCCTTTAGATCAACCAATAACTATGTAGTGCTGGGTCCTCCCTGATAGAATACATAGTGATTGGAAGGTATATATCACTGCTATGTAGTGCCGGGTCCTCCCTGATAGAATACATAGTGATTGGAAGGTATATATCACTGCTATGTAGTGCCGGGTCCTCCCTGATAGAATACATAGTGAGTGGAATGTATATATCACTGCTATGTAGTTCCGGGTCCTCCCTGATAGAATACATAGTGATTGGAAGGTATATATCACTGCTATGTAGTGCCGGGTCCTCCCTGATAGAATACATAGTGAGTGGAAGGTATATATCAATGCTATGTAGTGCCGGGTCCTCCCACCGGATGTTCCTCTAATCTGTTTTTTCATTTGAGCCATCCATGGTTCCTTTAACCTGCTTGAAGGAACTCGACCAAACAGGTTTCCAACATGTTGGAAAACCTTGGTCGAAGTCCATTACATTGAATGGGAACTGAGAGTCACCATTTAATGTAATGGACGGGCTAACAGCTGAGCTGGACAGCTATGGCTGTAGGAAGGGGGCATGACCAGCCAGCACGGGGCCAGCTCTGCCAGAAGAGAGGGGGGGGGGGGCTGGCTGCTTCTCCGGCTGGGGAAAGGAGAGACCCGGGGGATCGGGAAACCAGGTCCCCATCGTACGGTAATTGATGTGCCCATGTGGTGCACATTGATTACCGTACGATTGACCCGCGATCAATCACAGCCTGGTGATGTCACCAAGCTGTAATTGATCGCTGGTCGATGGCACTGGAATTTACCCATGTATGGTTAGCTTAAGGTGTATGGGGGTCTTTAGAGTTCCCAGCCATCTACCCAACCTACTGCTCCTCCCTGTACCAATATAAGTGATGCTAAACAGGAGATATCAAAAAGCTGATATGAGGATTTGTTTAAACATTCAGTGTCCATTGGCACCTCTTCGCCTGTACAGAGGTTAACCATTAACATTAACCATTTCAATTGTTCTAGATTACATACATACACTTAAAATCAGCAACAATATGACTGCACCAGTACCTTCTCTGTGAGGTGTGAGATCATGTTCTTGGCCTCCCTCTGCATGTCTATGTCAATGTTCTGTAGCTGTGTGCTCAGTGTTTTCTGTACTTGTTGTTTCCCATCTGACCCACACGAGTGTTCCACCGCCGCCTCTAGTGACTTCCAGTCCAGGTCTCTCAGGATGTTGCTCATGAATTTGCGTACATGCTCGATGTTGTTTAGGATGATGCATAGCTGGATGAATAAAGTCAGACAAGGAAAAAAAATTAGATGAGATTTTGCTAAATTGCGTGACGATGTCTATATACCAAAACCAAGGGGAGCACAGCATCCAAACTCTCCAGACAATTTAGGAATATCCCCAACTGTCCCTGCATTTAAATTTTTATTTAAAACTTCTAAACCTGGACCTCTTATCCTCTACTACCCACAGTAACTCTTCCTAACTTTGATCACTATCTCCACCAACCCTTTACTTTCACCTCTATCAGTCACGTGTGTCAAGACTCATCAGTCGTGTTTGTTAACCTCCCTAGCGGTTGAGACGAACCTGTTCGTTCTGCATTCGGGTTCACCACAACCGCATCGGTTGTAGCCGATACACCCAAGAAAAGCTGCAGCAATTGTCTTAATCGCTGCAGCATTTCTAGGGTTCTAGCACTGCCCGATCGCGTCACGGTGGCGCAAAAGGGGGCTGGCGCCATAGACCTCCATGTTAATAGAGGAGCACCGGCTTTCCCGCCCACACAGCCGGCATCATTAATGACACCGGCTGTGTGGAGAGGGGCGGTGGGAAGGAGGAAATAGCAGGCAGTGTACTCTGTACACTACCGCGATTGCCCGTACCACGCCTTTAAAAACTGTGCGGTATGGGTGGTGCGCTAGCGAGGTTAAATATTTATGCCCTTGTAACTTTGTGTATAAATGTGAGTCTCAAAATCCAGAATGGCATTACGCCTGAAGAAGAGATCTGAGACATCCTGAAAGCTTGTTTCTCTAATGACTTCAGTTAGCCAATAAAAGGGATCACATAAACTCCAAAATTCTGTATTCATCGTTGGCTAATACGGTGCAACACTCTACTATTGCATTGATAACAATGGAATATTGTTGTAGCCATTGATGAATACAGAAAGCTTGGAGTTCAAGTGATACACTTTATTGGGTTTAAAATCCCAGAAGAAGGGATCTGAGACATCCCGAAAGTTTACTTATTTAATGACTTTAGTTAGCCTAAAGGTTATCACTTGCACTCCCAATTTTCCTTTTCATTAATAAAACATGATTGTCAGTGCTCCCAGTTAGGGACTATAATACTGTCCTCTGATTGGCTGGTAGTTGTTACCATGTGTATTCTCTGCTAATTGATGGTGCTGGTCTTTGGGGGCACACTGGTAACCCACGTACATGTTCTATGACGGTTTATGTAGCTACCTCAACTGCACCTTGTCTTTGTCCCTACTAATTTTCAGTAAATGTTCTCTTCATTAAAAAAAATACTTTTTATGTAAAATGGAGCTTGTTGAATTTTGCTTGTTATACTAGTTTACAGTTCTAGATAGCATGTTTGATAGGAAATATTTGTGTATAATATAATATAAATAATTTGCTGTTTTATTTTGTAAGGCACAACCAACAGTGCACGTATAAAGTCACAAGAGAAATTAATTCATATTGAGAGTTTCACTGGATTTCTCTAGCAGACTCAAACATCCCACTCTGCAGAGAAGAAGATGGTATGGAGGAACCCTGAGTATCTGTCACTCCACACATTCCTCATCACTTACCTGCTCTGTGACAACAGCCTGGCCCACTGACTGGTGACTTCTGTCCACCTTCCGCTTAATAGCTTCTGAATAATAAATCGCTGCTTTGCATATATCCTAACGTGCAAAATAGCAACATAAAATCAGCTATATTTATCTTCCCAAAAAACATTTTAGTTTCACAAACCTTTGGTAATATTTAGAAATTTATATGCAATTAGGATTTAAAAAAAACCTAATTATTTATCAGTTATATATATGTTGGACATAGGGTAGATATTATACCACATAAAAATTAGCTTTGCTCTACTCACTTTGTACAATAAGCTGGAAGTGACATGTTCCTGTGTATAGATATGTAGGAGGGAGGAGTACATGTCTTATCCTAACTTGGGGAAAATAACAGCTCTCATCAACATTTCTAAATATGGCTGCTCCAACTAAAACACAGACCAGACTGTACAGAGTAAAGGCCCCCATACACGTAACGAGCTGCAGTTGCTGAAAATTAATCAGCAACTGTGAGATATTCTAATTGATCTGATTTTAGATTAGAACAAATGGTTTAAACTATGGTAGTTAAATTAACATGAAGCTGAGGTACCCCCAAAACGTGAAAAGCTGAATCGCTCGAACAAGGGATATCTTCCGCTATGCATAGGGCCCTGGGGGCCCAGCTAGTCCCCAGAAGTCCCCCGGAACTCTGCAGGCATATTCTGCACCCTCCCCATCACTAGTGCCCTCTTCATCCCGATTCGAGCTGCGCAAATGCTAAGGTACAGAAACACACAGCAAACATGCTTTTGTTTCAGGATGTCATTACTTCCACTAGCTGATTTGTGAGTTGGAAAGCCCCTGAACATGGTATCATCACCAAAGTTATATCATTTTTGCATAAATGAATGTAAAAGTTAAGTTGACTAATTTAAAAAAAAAAGAGCAATAATTGAAAAACCATACAGTTTCTAAACCCCTTCCCTACATCTCCAGCAGTTATGATGATCATATCTTGTTCAGGGGCTTTGCAATTAACGTCCAGCTTCAAAATTTTGCAATTTTTTATCAATTGAGTATAAGCTAAATGTTATTTTTACCAGGACATTTTGGGGGCTGAAAATTTATGTGGTACATAAATTGTCAATTCATATGTTAACCTGAAAATGTTTCAAGATACAATTCGGTGCACAATGTTTCATCAGAACTTACATCAGAGAGCTGTGTTAAAAACACGAATGCCTCGGAGGAGTTGGGCCAAGCGAGCTGCGCCCAGAACTCTTTGATTTGTGAGAAGCAGATTGTGACATCAACGGACGAGCTGCTGTGCTTGGACAGAGAGTCCACAAATTCTAGCTGTGGGAACAAGATGAAAATGCTCAATCAACAAACCGCACTGGTATTCATTATAGGATGTCCAACAGAGGCTGAACCGGGACAGATGTTTTAAGTCTTATAGTGTGAAAAATACAGTAATTGTTGGTCGAGATAATGTGTAGTACTGGAGAATGTCTGTGAAAGTAGTGAATGGTACAACATCTGCAGCCTGTGTCCACACTTTTATATAGTTTGGTTCACTCATGTCTCTGTGATAAGGGTAAAGGAAGTGCAGAACCGCTCTTTACTAGGAAACATGAAGATTGTAGCCATATTAGAGAAAAGAAAGCGAGGAGTATAACTGACAGGTTCTCTTTGTCATCTGTCAATCACTGCAACACTGTCCAGTCAGGGGACATGAAACTTTTCCAGCCATCTGCACAAAGTTTTAGCTGATTATAGTCAAAACATTTTTGCGGGGAGTGATCATGTCAAAAAGGATTACAAAGTGCTAAAAGATAACCAAAGATAAGACATGGCAGTCTGCAGATGACAGAGAGCTCTATAACCTGGATGAACAGTTGCATCCAACTAAATATACACATAGATTAAACATTTACAGTAGAAGCCAAAAAGTGGTCTTTACAAGCGTAGATGAAATCATCAAGGATATGTCCTTTATTGTACAAATGACTAATGATTTGATACTATGTTGTATATGATTATGTATTTGTATCACACATACTGATGTTTCCTGTTCCATTCCCGTAGAGTGTACAGTATGTCTGCAATTTCATCTTCTCCCTGAGGAAGCCCTATATGGTGAAACGCATCACTTTCTATGTAACATCAGGACAGGGGGATGTTATAATGCTTACCTCTTTACCTTCCTTGTATGTGTTTTTGTACTTTATTATAACTTTTATAACCTTTGTGAATCACATTTTATCAAATCATTAGGTAGACAGGTAAGTATATGTTTTTTGGAATGGGGAGGGCTACACTACCATCATGCTAAGGTAAGTCAAAGTTTAATTCTATATACGGTATATTATTATATGTATATTTTATCTTCAGTATACATCTGCTTTAACATTCCCTATGTAGCACTCTGAATGGTCAGTCAGATATCTGAGTCTGACCCACAACAGACACTACAAAGTAAAATGTGCCAAAACCCAAGGAACCCATACAGAAGGACAATATAGGTTGATAACTTAAGGGACTCTGGTGTCTGATCTCAGACTTTAATGTTTGTTTTACACAAAATCACTGTTTTTCCTTTACAAACTGTTGCGGCACCCAGCCTGTGGCTCCGCCAACTGTGAAGTCTCTGCTGAAATCTAACCTGAGCCAAAAGTTCTCTGATATTTTACAAAGATGTGTTTAACCGAAAAATGATGTATTTGTTTAGACCATTTGTGGTAAGACTGAGTCTACATTGAGTGTACTGTACATGCCGGTGTCTCGTCGAAATTAGCCTCCCCTGGCCACTGGATCTACTATATACAATGAATTCACTCCTCTACACATGCTGCTAAGATGAGTGGAGGCTCACCTCAAAGGGTACCTCTCTACTGATGACTCCGCTGCCTAGATCACTGCACCCGCACATGTGCAGTATGGGGGGGGGGGGGGGGTTGCCTCATCTCGACAGGGGAGGGGAGGCCATCTCGATAGGAGAACCGGATTAAGGCTGGGTCTGGGTCTAGCAGCCCCAAAAACCCATGTGGTTATGGAAACATCTGCCAATACTGCGCCCAATACATTAGTAAGAAGTTGCTCAGTTACATAACGTGCCATTGTTTATATTAGCAAAAAAGATTGTGGAACCAGCTAAAGCTGCCATACACCCGACGAGTGGGGTACCGACAGAGCTGCTTGAGATCAGCTCGTAAGCAGCGTGATGACGTATCACGTGTATTCTGGAGCTGGCGGTGGGGACCCGGTGCGGGGGCGGACGCCGGGTGGGGTGGGCCGGTTAGCGGGGCTAATGGGAGGGGGGGGAGAGGGGGGGGGGACGGCGGTCTGGTATGAGTTATGGAATGGGCCAGAGAACATCGGACATGCGTTCTCTGGCCGGCGCGACGGTGTGGGGGGGGGGTGGACAGGGATCTGGGGGACGCCCCCAGTGGGGCATCCCATCGGCGGCCGATTTTAGCCGACGTCGGCCGCGAGCGCGCATGCCCGCGGTCACGGCAACAAAATGGCCACGATGGTGTGTGTATGGGAGGCTTAAATTTCAAACCTATGTAGCCGGACGGGGCTGATGAATAGTGGACTGAATCTAGATTAACCACAGTCAAGTCAAGCGATCGGAGAAAGGGGGTTTATTACACGAGAGTGGGGGGGAAACATGTATCTTATAAAGGGGGGGGTTGTAACTTGCAGATGGAGATGGCTTGCCACCCTTTGCGACCGGATGTCGCCATGGGGTGGGATAAGTATTATTGAGGTTTCACAAGTTTACAACAAATTTACAACGGAGGAAACCGAGACATATACCACAACTGGGAACTCCGACATGTACAGGCGTCAACCCACCGGGAACACTGGGTTATACCAATCAGGTGGGGCCGTATTCTGCGACATGGTGGCCCCCGTTCCTCTTGTTGGCGGCAAGTCCTCTTCTCTGGGCAAGGACCCTACTTTTATTTGCAACGCTTTTACTCTGACGGATATACCACATCCTGAAGAAAAACCATTGAGAAAGGGTCGTCGAGGTAGGGATCCTGTGATATCCTATGGTCACCGAAAACAACAGGGTGGTCACATGGTCAGCAGGATATCGCCGTAACTTAAGGATAGACCGAAGAATGTGGGAAAACCAGTAAGGCTCTTTTTTAAAAAAATGTCCTTGGAATCTGGTAGCTAATTAATGCCAAAGACTTTTAAGGTATTCAAATTTTGTCATGTTTAGTGATGTGTGTTGATAATACTGACACTCGTTTTATGTCAAACCTCATATGAGGTGGCATCTGAGGGTTGGGCTGGGCCACATATCCTACGTCTCTGCCCCTGGGCTAAGAGAAAAAAACTTTGGAAGGACACTGGGTCTGAATAATTATCGGAACTCGCTGCCCCTCCACCCCCCTTTCTTGTAAACACATTTACAAAGGGAACCAAACCCGCATAACAGGGCGGGGGGAAACAAACCTGTTGATTAGAACTGAGATCATGAGCATCAAAAACCATCACAAGGATAAAGTAAAGGTAATAGACAATATTGTAAACAACATTACAATACAGCATTACTTCTGTCCCCATTTAGAGGGAAAGGATAACCCCCCCCCCCCCAAATACTTTCAGCAGCCTTAACCCCCCCCAAAAAAGTAATCACATATCTACAGGACCAGTGGTCAATGGCAGGAGCCTCAGGGCATTTTGAAAACGGGGGTAAACCCTGACAAGAATACAAGGGGAGGGACAAACGAGGCAAGGGGAGAGGGAAAAAAAGAAGGGAAAGAAAGAGATGTCGCCCATTGTTTACCCATTGGTTACGGGACAGAGCCACAACTTATACTGCCTCAATACCCCCTGACACGGGTCAAGACGCACCAGTATAGACTGGTAGGTAATTTTTTAGGGGCATCTGCATTACATGAAAATACATAGTGTAGACCCAGCCTTAACGCAGCAAAAATGGGGTGCTATGGTTGACAAAGAGCCGCCGCGTAAGGAAATATATTCATTCTTCTATCCATTAAAAACACCTAATACAAACCTAATACAAATCTGAGAAGTCAGATTTATGTTACACTTACAAAAACAAACACACATGGACCTTCTACCTTATCAGCTTCTACAGCTCGATGTATCCTCTCGCAGGCCTTCTCATGTACAATCTGTAACCAAGTGTGGATGGCCACTTTAAACAGTTCATGGAATCCCGTCAAGGCCAGTGACTTGTTGTCTCTGTATAAAATTGTGTTGTGAAGGAATTATCACAAAAGGTAGACAACACAATATAAAATTATTAATATTAATATGCTCCAAGTGTTTGCTTTATGAACATTAATAACAAAAATGTTATCTGGATTCAGCTCCATAACATTCTTACTACAGATCGGGGCAGAAAGTAGACCTAAGTGTAAGTCCGTTCACATACTTGACTGTATTGTTTGGCAAGCTTATGCAAATCTCATTAATTCCAATAAGAATAATTTGGCAGCTAAAACAGGATATCTATATAATTCATGGATTGCTTTGTATGAAGATTTATATTTCGAAACATTGTCAGTGGGTGTCCTTATGTCCTAATTTACTATAGAAGTGGTACCCACAGCACCCAGATTAAAGCTAATGGTATATGACAGCAGTGGCAGTAGAATCTTATGCTCTGAGCATAATTTTCTTTGAGCTTCTTTCCCAAGCATTTTGACCTGAAACTCACAAGCCTATGCATGTCTACAGGCTGTAAACCAGAGATCTCAGCTGATCTCTGGCATTATTTAATATAAAATAAGATAGTATATGGGGTCTGGGTCTATCACACAACCAACCAAAGGGATAGGGTGATGCAATTTGAAATCCTACACCGTATATACTTTATTCCTGCCCGACTATCCAGAATCTACTCTTCTAAGTCATCTCAATGCTGGTACTGCAGACTTTATACATACCATATTTTTCAGACCATAAGACGCACTTTTTCACCCCTAAACTCGAAGGGAGAAAAAGTGCCTGCGTCTTATGGTCCAAATGCGAGACCCCCGCGGCTGTGCTCCCCGCCAGCTCTCTGGGCAAGGAGATTACCCGGGGAGCTGTCAAATGTCAGATCCGCCAACAGCTGGATTTCCCATTTGAACTGTATACTTGCTTATGCCAACAGAGCCCAAAACCCTGCTTGCATAAGCAATGCAGAGAGAGATAGATGAACTCCCATCTATCCCTCTCTCCTGTCTGTGGAAACTGCAATCACTGCAGCTTCCACGCACACAGAAATAGCCGAGGGAGAGCAGAGGACTGGGCAGCCTCCTGCCCCCCTCCTTCTGATCAGGTGACGTCATGTGTTGTGTGTGTGTACTGCTGCTAGTGACATCTACTGGTTGAATCTGATATTGCATTCATTTAATCAATTGCATCAACCAAATTAATGTGAACACTTTTATATATCAAATATTTTTTTCAGGTTTTCTCTTTTTTTCTTATAGTCCGAAAAATACGCTATTTCTTGGCCCTGCCCCCTTATTGTTGCCTACTTGTCACATGTAACCACCTATATCTCCAGGATTATGTCCATTGCTATTCATCCATCTATTAGGATCTGTCTATTGGGGACAGGGCCATTTCTCCCTCTATATCAAATATATCCGGCGGCCTCAATTCCCAAGACGAGCACCCTCCCCACGGAGAACTTAGCAGAGTGTGCTGCCGACCAGGGGTGGGGTCAAGGGGGGAACGTGCGTATGTTAGAGGAGAAAAAGTTGGTTTTTGTATTTGGTATTATAGTTTTTTTGTCTTTTGCTTTTTAATTTTTTCTTTGGGAACAACTCCTGATTCACTGTCATGTTGGTATTATTGTGCCGGATTTTTATTGTTGAATTCCCTAGATTCCTTGTGCATTGTGTCCATTGTGTATTGTATGCCCTTGATGTGTTATTGCTGTTTTATTTGATGAAAAAACTAAATAAAATATAAAAAAAAAAATAAAGATCCCTGGAAGTACTTTTTGGTAACCCTATTTCTCTTTTTTTTGACAAGACAGATACTGGATCAGTACAGAGAACCTTGATTGACACACTGACTCCTTCATATTAGGCCTTTTTCCTATCTATTCACCAACAATGACATTCATACTGGATTGCTAAATAGCTCCAGGAAGGGTATTAGCTAAAGAGCAAAGAGGCAAGTATTATAAATAAAGAATACATACTTTAAAGGAAGATAGTCCCGAAACCGTCGTAACTCATTTAGGGTTATATAAAGCTCAAACAGAGTTTCCCCAATAGCATGGGTGACATTGGGCTCTTCATGCTCTGAAGTCTTCAGATTTTCCATTATAATGCTCACTTCATCAGCCACCTATAAAGAAACAAATCATGCTGATGTTGTCTTGGACATTCTCACTCATAGCACATTGCATTTATGATTTTTTTCTGATATTTAAAAAATTTTTTAAATTATTTTAAATCTGAAGATGTAAAAACATTCTTTTAATGGAGTTACATGCTCTTTAATCTCCCTACCACTCAGCCTGTACCACACCGCTTTTAACATAGTACTAGTGCTTGATTTTCTCACCCCCCTCCTCCCCTCTACACATCGCCTGCACCATCGATGACACTGGTGATGTGGGCTGGGAAACAGCCCCTCCATTAACATCGAGGTATATGGCGCTCCACCACCCCTTTGGCATCACCGATTACTTGGAAGGTGTGGTCCTGGAATCGAACGGTGACTGCGGCTGGATAGAAAAATGACACAGCTTTTAGGAGTCCAGGTAAGTTTTAGCCATCCTGGTTCGGGCACAGTTTGTTTTGCAAACAAACTCTGAAAGAACTGGGTTCATCACAACTGCTAGGGGGGTTAATTATCACCCACGTCTGCACTTGGTGTGATCAACATAAGTAGTGCCAATAACAGGGCAGAATGCAGCAAAACAAAATCCCAAATGATTTCCCTCACAGTCCTTTTTCCCTCTCTGATGGCGCAGCGCTGTGGCAGGGCCATAAACCTGGCATTTCTGCCAAAGTTGATTTCGCTGTGTTGGAAATACTACACAGACATTTTCTTGATTGAAAAGCATACACAGAGGATGCTTGTCCAGCATTGCGCAGGGTCAGGGGTAAATATATATATATATATATATATATATATATACTTTGGATTTTAAGTATATTTCTGCTTAAATTTGTCAAACTAAAACATTAAGTGTAATAAGAAAATAAAGAAGTGGGAAAACCTTTTGTTTTTTTACACAACTCTTCATTAACACAACAGCTGTCTCTTCTCATCAGTTATCTTTAGCATTGGTTGGGACACTGTAATTCCCATATATGTAAAG
The DNA here is from genome assembly GCA_036250615.1 of Ptychadena robeensis. Classification (NCBI taxonomy): domain Eukaryota; kingdom Metazoa; phylum Chordata; class Amphibia; order Anura; family Ptychadenidae; genus Ptychadena; species Ptychadena robeensis. The sequence goes on from CM070039.1 coordinate 73,190,297, forward strand.
ATGTATCAATGGCCAAAAGTGAGAATAATTAGAGGCCATACATCCAAGGGTGTATCTTTACTGTACCTCATACAAGCCCTTAAAGGGTATCTCCAGGAGAGGGGTACCTCACATAGCATCGTGGTAAGAAGGGGTGCTGTGGCAAAGGGGTATTTTATAGAATCCAACTGTCTCTACAGGTATTTACTTCAAATGAAAGGGAAATTTATTCTTTTGCTGACATTTGCATGACAATAATGAATCATTTAAAAGAGAAGAGAGAGCATGTTATTAAAAATGTATTGCATGGAAGCGGTTCAGTTATGAATCATTAGAGAATCAAGCACGTTATGTAAATTGAATTATTTTGCACCTATTATTATCCTGTGATGAGGATTGAGCTGGAGGTATCAATCAATTAGAAGTTGGTGTATGGTGAGGTAAAAGTGAATCATATTCAGGTGTCTGTATGTGAAATAGATTACTTGGCTCCCAGGTTGTCGGTTATTCCAAGGAGAAGAATGGACATACTATTAACAGGAAACATGACCTTATATGTGCCTTATTCTATATTCCAATCAACAATTCTTATTAATGGCCTATTTAATATTATGTAGATTAAAAATGGTTTTACTTCTACACATCTAAAGTAATGCCTAGGAATAGTTCTGGTAAAAGTTCCCCTGGTAGATGAAGCATATGATCAAATCATATGGCTTAATAATTAGCATTACTTGCTCTCACAGAGCTTGTCTGGAAGCCACCTTTAATACAGAACTCCCTGTATGAAGCTGCATGTGCACAGGAGGCTTTATAATATTTGTCTTTTCATTGAATTGAAAAAAAAGATTGTATGAAGTCCCCCCCCCCTACCCTCAAAAGACTCAGGCTCAGGGACCTTATATAACCAGCCGGGTATATACAACCCCAGCCCCCCGGGTCCTGTTGACAGTCAGCGGATCTCTGAGGGGCAGTGAATATTACTGGAGCTGCAGAGATGAAACCCACGTAGTAATAAAATTGACCCTTCATGGGAAGTAGATGGAATACATCGGTGGATGAAAACTGTGCAGGGAGTATGTGGAATAGAGAAATAAATAAAATATTTCTTCTCTCTTTCTGTGTTTAACCCTTTCTAGGAATGGATAAGAGGTCCATGAGCTTTCCTAGGCTATGCCAGGCAGGGGGTCTGGTATGCTCTGGAGGGTGGGCACTCTGTTTGGCACTCTGGCAAACCAGATCCTATACCAAAAGAATGGGGGACTCCATGCCAATTCAATAAAAATTTATATAGAGTATTCAATAACAGCATCTTACCATGAAAGTGGCAAAACACCTAAAAAAGCTGCATGCAGAATTCAGGGGCTTCTGACAAATACTCAGCTGGAAGAATGCCAAAGTGAATTGACCCCACATATGATTCAATGGTTTTCCAGATGCTAAGACATTTTTTAAGCTCAAAATCACAACAAAAACACCTAAAGTTTTCTTGGAGATGAATTTGCATCCCTAGTTATTATCTATTACAATGCTAACTGTATACAAAACCCAGAGCACGACTCCATGTGGCCGCCATGTCACTTTTGGCTTTGGCTGTTAGAGTGTTTGGCTGTTAGGTTGGGGGCATTTATTAATTCAGGGGCTGTAAAAGATTATGTTCAGGAGAGGTTAGTGCAGTGGTGGGCAACTGAGTTGATATGGAGGGCCACAAGTGTGGCCCTCAGCCAGGGCCGTTTTTAGCTATTTTGGTGCCCTAAGCAGATTTTCTTGGTGGT
>CM070039.1:73192150-73205747 GCA_036250615.1 Ptychadena robeensis
CCCGTAATTGGCTGGAGGGGAGGTGGTCGGCATCCTGTTGGTAAGGAGTTGTTTGAGCGTTCTTAACAACCACATGAGTGCGACCAGGGCCGTTTTTTGCGATTTAAAGCTTTTTAAAATTTAAAGCTGTAATGGCGCCCCCTTCAATTGTGGCGCCCTAAGCAGTTGCCTTAACTGCTTATCAGTAAAAACGGCCCTGCCCTCAGCATCACTAGAGGGCCGCACATAACATCGATCCAGACCCTCCCCCCGTCAACATATCTCAGCAGGCTGTGAACCAGATCCAGACAGGCAGTCAAAATTTGACAGAAACCACCCCCCTCCTGTGCCTGGGTGCAGAACTCATATGTAGACCTGGTTTACCAGATCAACATTGAAATTTTTTTTGATGAAGGACCACTGGGTCAGCGTGTGACCACTTCACGGGGGAATCGCTATACCCTATGCATTAACAGTTAGGTTTTAGGAGCTGAATGTGGAGGACCAAGGGGGCCGCCGAATAATGCCCAAAGGGCCGCACGTGGCCCCCAGGCCGCAGGTTGGGCACCTAGGGGTTAGTGCCTCATTTTATCATATTTCCATTATATCATGTAGTAACAATTATTTAAATGTAATTATATTACTACAGGTTCTATTTGTTTTATTGGTGTTTGTTTATACTGCTACAATAGCTTTTCTTAATAAACGTGGTGATTTACTAGACTAGAAAGTAGCCCAACTATCTTTTTCTCTTAATGTAAAATGCATATTTAATGCATTCAGGCATATGTTTGATTTATCCTAACTCTAACTCGTCACTTGCACCCACTTCAATCCTCAACTCAACAGAAATTTACCTAGTGAAATCGCTTAAAAGCCAAAGTCTTTTTCCTCCTTTTCCTTGCAGGGCCCCCCTTTTCTATTTAGGAACACTATCAACCCCCCCCCTCCTATTCAAACACAGGTTAAGAATGTGGGTCCCCCCCCCCCAGGGAATACCTTCGCGCCCCCTAGTTTGTGAACCACTGGCTTACGGTAATCCTTACTTTGACATTGTCAATCATCGTCTTTGCTCCCAGACCTATTACTGCTAATTCTGACCATGGCCTCTCTTGGCTCACCTCTCACTTGTTTATGCCAAATCTGTTTCAATGTTGACTCCTCTTCTACCACACTCCTTCTTTCTTAAGTTGTAAATAGCTCAGTCCCCGGTCCTGTACTCTTCTCTTTTTATTTTTCTCTTTTTTTAAACTCATATCGTCCCTTGGGTTAAATCACTGATATGAACATACACACATGCATCTACCTATCAACATCTGATTTATCAGCGCCTTCCCTAGATAATATTTCTCGCTGATTGCACCCCCCCCCCCTCATCTACCTATTGCATCACTACTTTACCTGCTGTATACAAAGTTCCCCCACCTTTTGTGTGTGTAAGCTCAATTGAATTGGAATCTTCTAAGGTGTCATCAGATTTAATTAATACACAGTGCAGTGTGATATGTTTTTTCATATATAAAAGTTAATTACATTAAAAATTTACCTCTGTATAGTACCATAAGTATCACTTACCAGTTTTTCTAGCTGTCGGTAAGTGATGCTAAAGTAATCTACTTTGACAATGCTATGGAGAGAAATAATGATTGTTAATTACATATTTGTTAGGTGTCACAAATGCTACAGCAAGGTTATCCAACTACAGTCTAGCAGGGCTACACACTTTTTTTGTAATTATTTCCTGAGCAACAGTGAATGAGATAACAAATGAGTAAAATAAATGATTGAATTTACATCTCACCTCTACAGTGGATTCACCTTTATCAATACTTATGTGCTCTTAACAAGAGCATTATTGTGGAAATTAATATTGAAACATAAACTGATTTCCTTTCACTTAACAACTCACAAAACAAGGATAAGGGTACTCTACGCTAACTCTTTGTGTTCACAAACAGCATCCTTTAGGCCAGTGGTTCTCAACCTGTCCATCGAGACCCCTTGGGGTCACAGGGGTCGCCTTATTCCCTTGATGCATCAGAGCTGCTCCTAACAAGCATCAGCAGTGATGCCCACAAGCGGGGTGGTTACTTGGTGGAAGAGAAATGCCCCTCTCTCCAAACTTAGGAGGGGTGAGGCATTATGCGCCCTACTAACTTCCCACCCCACACATTATTTGGAGGTCGGAAAATTATAAGGGAGGGGATATTACACTTACCTGATTGTGCCGGAAGTGACGCTGCGGAGTGTGACCTAACTTAAACGTGGAAGCGACACTTCTGCTTTCCAAATATAGGAAGTGACACTTTGCAATGTCACTTCAGGGGTCACAGATCAAATATAGTTTAGAACCACTGCCTAAGACCATATTTACACTGCTGGTTTATTGTACTGATGACGCACATCAACTCTGATTCCAAGGAACTCACCTGACAAACAACTTGTTGTACACATTCTGGCTTTTCTCTACATCTTCATGGACTGCGTCTGCTAACTTCACCAAACACCTCAGCTGCTCCACGTCATTCTACAATATAAAACGGAAATGATAAAAACTGCAAATGCTTGCTTTTCCTTTCTTTATATATATAAAATGATTTCCCATATGTGGGCTTGACAATAAGCTCGAACAAGGAACAAGGTGGGAGATTTGGTTTAGGTGGCAACCTTTACTGGCCAACAAGAGACAGAACACCCAGTCACTGGATTACCCAATTAAAAGTTGAAAAATATCCCATCATTGGTTTATTCAAAGCATGTATATAGATGTGTGTGAGTGTTTCTGCTCTCTGGTCTGATCATTTTCTGCTGTCCCCACTGCCTCCTTCTAAGTGTTAACAGATGACATTTATGAGGCGGCTGGGGCAGGGAGAAGTAGGTGATCAGACCAGACAGCGGAAACACACAGCTTTTCTTCCCAATGATCAGAGTGGAGAAAAGCTGGCTGCTCAGTGATTGCTTCCTTCTCTCTGCCTCCACCTCCAGGGGGCGAACTCTAAAGCTACTAACAGTGGAGAAAGTTGAGCACTGTGTGCATCTATTCGTCGTCTCCACTCTGTGTTTTTATAAAAAAAGGAAGTGATAACTGAGCAGCCAGCTTTTCTCCTCTCTAATTAATTCTGAAAAATACTTGCTGCTAGTCAGCAGCCACTGTTTCTCCATGAAACCCCACCCACTATAAGATTAACATATGTAATCCCCCCGATCTTAGGGCCCCCATACACCTTTAGATTTCTCTGTCAGATTTCCTTTTGTTTTACCAAACCCATGTAATATGAGGGACTTTCTAAACCAGCAAGTCTACCTGTGTTCAATCGCAGAGGACCCTACACTATAAAGTTGTTGGTAGATGTAAAGGATATCTGACAGAGAGATCTAAAGGTGTATGGTGAGCTTTAGATAACAAAAAATATGGTAATGCATTCCCTGATTTGTGTCCTATTTCTACCTGGAGTTCATGTTTATTAGTGGTGTTATTAGTACTGTTCTGCAATTTTATTGGTACAAGTTAAATTGTGTACGTGGAATAATTGGAATTAGATTTGAAGCCAGTTGATAGGTACTTACACTAAGGAAAATATTTCTCTCTACACTTTATACAGTCTAAATGGTTGTAAGTGAACATGTCTGGGATACTATTACAAATCCATTTGAACTAAAAGGCAGTAAGTATATCTTTGAACTCACCTTTTCATCAGGCCTGTAGGACATGTATGCCTTTTCATACCATTCTAATGTGCCTTTCTAAAAAACAGAAACGGAGTTAAACGATTCAATAAAACAATCCCTTCAAGCACGCGATCCTTTCACTGAAAGTCAGCATTTAACTAAAGAGCTATTTTATAAATGACGGAACCTAGTATTACTCAGCTCTACATGACTTCAGTGACTACAGCCAATCTACAATAATTGGGTTCATGTCATTTGAGAAGAGTAAACAGAAAAGTCAATGAAGTGAACTGTGCAGGGTGCACGTTAGATATTGCTTTAAAGTGTACATAGAAAACATTACTGCAAATACACACACAATGGCCTGATCTGGCCCATTTGACTGGTCACGGCTAGGCTTTCTTTAGCAGTAAAATGAAGTGGTATTAGCTCAGTGATTAATAGAATTGGAGGAAATTGGGATGTAAAGGCAGGTTCAAAGGTATGCTGTATTGTCTGTACATTTCACTTATGCATGAAGTTAATTAATGAATGAATGAATGTATGAACACTTTAATGGAAGAGCATGTCATGTAAACATTACAGTATTCTGTCATTTGGGTTGGGGAGTGATGGGCTGAAAGCTTGGCAGATTTTATAAATAGATCAAACTATTGGAATAGTGGGGCACCTTTCTAGTGCCTAGTGAAGCCAGAATAGTGTGGCTCTAGATCTGTCACAGTCTGTGAAGTGTTTGCTATACAAACTGGGGGACGCAAAGGTATTCCAGGGGGTCGCTGGTCCTCATTCTTAACCTGTGTTTTAATTGAGAGGGCTTAAAAATGTCCCTAAATATAATGTCCCAAATGCATTCATTTGGTATAAATATACCAATTGTTAAAGATTTCACCTTGAATAGGTGTTCTAGTCTTTTATACCGTTTAGTACCTCAAACAAGAAGTCATATACATAACATTGCAGAGCATGGGGATCTGTCTATGTCAAATGTTACAACAACAGCTAGTGACAGAGTTCTTAAATATTTAAATTAGACCCTAGGCAAAGATTGTGCAACTGCTTTATTCATTCAGCAAAAAGGATGTGATATTCAACCAGAGAATTTGTGTCAGTCCATCTATCTAAATATGTTTTCATGTAATTTCAAATTAATTGTGTGAACAGTATTTAATCCTTTAATAAATGTGCCTTCAGGTAGACGGTACAAACAACATGTGACACATGAGAATTTAAAAAAAGATTGCTACAGATGGTTCAGCTATAACAAAACAAGATCAATGTGGATTGAGAACTTTTGATTTCAATACTTAGGGCGGCCGCAATCAGGTTTTTTTCTACCATTCAGTTCAATGCAGTCACCCTTGGATCGCATCCATAGAGAATGAATTGATGCTGTTAAAAATAGTGTCTACACGTGATTTTTGACCGTGTCCATTCATGTCTATTGGCCCACGGCCACCGCCTGAGTGGGGACACAGCATTTACATGAATGGAGGTGGCTGCCCGCGGTTGCAGTGTGCGCTTTCATTTAAATGCCCGTGTCCCCATTCAGGGACGCGATCCGAGAGTGACTGCATTGAACTGAATGGTAGAAAGCGCGGTTCAAAACTGCGCCACCCCACGGCCAGCCACGCAAGTGGGGACAAGCCCTAAAGATGTCCATACACTTATAGATGGCCGTAGAGAGCCGACGTCTTTATGTCTTTGGATCGGGACCATCCAAGTCTGCTACGGCAGCAAAGTAAATAATGCTGATAACCGAAAGCAAAGAAAGAAACAAATTGTCATGGAATATGACCAGTCACATCACTATATGAAGTCATTTTACATTCTGTCTAGCAATCATGGAGGAATGGAATCAAAGCATGCATACATATTTACCATAAGCAAGCTTTTAAACGTTCTCAGTATTTTCTTTTACTATCCAGTCCTATAATAAATCAGCCGCATTGCTTTCAAAGTTTCTGACACAAGTCAAATCAAGGCCCACCTACAGTCTATTTACCATCCATTGTATCCCCAATGCAAACGTATGTGAGCATGAAGGAGCACAGTTAGGGGAAAAGATTGAAAATTTAGACCAGTATGGCAGGCGTTCCTTCTCTCACAGCATTCCTATATGTTCAATTTGCCTTTAATCAGTCCAATTGTGCTCCAGCACACCGTATTCATAAAAGAGCACGCAGAGCCATTTAGAAGGTAAACTGGTGGCCCTATTTCAGCTCACACAAACAGTGTGTTTCTTTTTTTTTACCTAGGGTTTTCTTAATACAGGAAATAAGTGCACAAAAAAACTTTAGAAAGAAGCATAGGAAGAGCATTAAATCCCAACCATCTTCAAAATTGCTGTTATGTTTATTTATTTTTTTGTATCCATGATTCTAAATTATGTTTAATATTATTTAGACCAGAATTTTAACTTAACTCTCAAAAATGCATCTGAACTTTTCTAAAGTTTACCAAACATATAAACTGCTGGTCTAGGAATCTCTTCTGACCAATGAAATATTAGATTTACAACCATTTGAGTCTCTGACACACGAATAGTAGTGTTGTGTCCTAAGACCATAAAGCACCTAGACTCCATAGCTTCTGACCCAGCAGCACTTGCACCAAAACCACCAGCTGCAGTTGAAATAACACATGGCATTCTGATACTGCTATTCAGCGCCTCAAAAGATCTAAAGCATAGCAGCCACCCTACCAGCTACATTCATTACCCCTCCTTCCTTCCATACTGGGAGTAGAGAACTATGAGTCCTGGCTTCTTAAGGCCCCCATACACGTGTCGGATTCGCACCGGATTCCGGCACGATCGATTCCGGGCGCGTGCACGCGAAACGATCGTGCCGGAATCGCATGCAGCCCACCTTGTCCGATCGATCAGGTCCGATCGTTCAGGGGCTCAGAATCGGATCCGACAGAGAACCAACATGTTGGTCTTTCTCATCCGATTCTGCCCGGATCAGGGGGAGTTGCCATTTGTGAGGTGGAATCGGAGGTGGAATCGCACACGGAATCGTGCCAGAATCCGCTCGGACAAGGTGGTATGCTGCGATGGATACTCTTAATTGGCTGATTGGTTCCACCTGTGATTCCCGGCAGAATCGCCGGAATCGATCGGATGATGAATCGATTGGACATGGAATCCGACACGTGTATGGCTAGCTTTAGTGGTGCATTCCAATGACAACACTGAGCTCCTGCTGCCCATAGTCCACTTCTCCCAGAGTTAGAGGAGAGAGGCCTGGTAAATGCAGCTGGTAGGGGTGTCACAAGGAAAGTAAAGCTGGGGAGAGGGGTACCTGGATGGATCTGGGGGAAGGCAAAGTACATGAACTGCACACACTGTACACACAGGGATGGGGGGCATACATGGACTACACACATTACTTGTAGTCCAAGTGTGCCCCATCCTTGTTTGTATAGTGTGTGTGTGTAGTCCAGGGGTGTTAAACTTAAAGGCTAATTATATTTAAATAAGTTAAATATCAAGGTTGGCTCATTACTTTGTTTCTTAGTTTTTAATGTGTATTTGAGTTTGACACCCCTGATCTACAGCGTGCTTAAACTTTTACAGCTATTTCTTCTGATTCAAAAGTCTCAGACAGATATCACCAGATCACTTTAGTCTTTTGGTGCAGAACTGCTTGGGTGTCTGGTTTATGTGTGCATCGATCAGAGCCTGACCCTCCTTAAGACTTTTTAACTGTGTGCATCACATTAAATGGGGGGGATTAATATCAGTCAAGACAAAATAAAAATCTTCAGGAAAGTAGAATTCTTTCACTAATTTTATTAAAAATTGCTAAAAACCCTTTACCTTTAAGACATTTGCAATTTCCAGATGCAGTTCATTGTGAAAAGGGCAGACCGTCTTGAATGCTTGCATATTTTGGATTTGACTCAGACACCTGCAGAGGAGGAGAAAACATAAGCATGACTCTTCCTTCACATTTATACAGAGGGAATCTCAGCCAGCTGAGACCCACCGTAACATGAATTCCAGGCGGCTAATGACCATTGTGTTGAGGACGGGAAAATTGTCCCTCAGCTTCTTCAACAGTAAGAGAGAATATTCAGTGAAGAGGGTGAAACTTTCTGCTAAACTTTCCTCCTGCAATGTTAAACAAAAAAATGTCCAGGGTTAATGCTGAGATCTTGTAAAAAAATTATTAGAATTAGAAGAAATGATACTTAATACAGACTTAACAATTGAGACTTGTCTCTATTAAATGTCTATAATAAATAGTTCACCTGCTTTTTTCAAAAACATTTAACAATTACATAGTGATGGAAATAAATCAACAAATTGGAAAGGTAATCCATTGAGTGACACCACTTTATGACAATTCAGTATCAGACAACATATCCCCCACTGCGCAACATGGTTCCTGTGATGCGCTACAGGACACAATGACCAGCAGGGAACCGGAGCCCCAGATCAATGCCCTAAAAGTTCTTGAAGAAAATACTTAATAAAATATTCTTAAAGCGGACCTACCACCAGAAATCTATGTTTTCATGAATGGCACCAGCAGTGCCAATAATAAGGAGGAATGCAGTGAAAATAAAAAAAACTTACCTGTAATGACCAATTTAAGAAGATAACCCCACAGCTCTTCTCACTTCCTGTTTCACTTTAGGCAGAGAAAGGCAGCACGTCACAGGAAGCTTTGTTTTCTCAGTGATCTTCTTTAAAAATTCCCATAGAAGATCACTGAACGCCCCCAGTGGCCACCCGCGATATTGCACCCCCAGTTTTATCTGTTGCCTTCAGCGAACCAGGAAGTGAAGGGCGCTGTGTGGTAATCTTGTTAAAATGGTCATTACAGGAACTTTTTTTTTTTCACTGCATTCCTCCCTATTATTGGCACTTTGATCGATTTTTGTCAAATCGTCAATTGAAAAGTGATCGGACAGGTTGGAAAATTTTGCTCGATTGGTCGATTTTTGTGGCTCGTTTTTTTTGACTACTTCCCTTTAACTTCCGATTGCAACTAAATCGTAAGAGGAATTCAATCGACGATTTTGGATTACTTCGATTGACTTTTTAGTCGAAATTGAACAATAATCGTACTCCCCATGTGGTGTACATCGATTAAATTAAAATCGAGTTTCGATTTCTTTGATCAAACTTCAAAATCTAATCGAGGGTCGATTCAATGCTAAATTGAACCATGTGTGGCTAGCTTTTAAGTTCTGACAAAGAATTTGCTTTTTAAATGGATAGATAAATTGTGATTATTGACTCTATTTATTGGGCGAAGCATTTGAGCTCCTAATAAAATAAGTCTAGTTGTGTCTACAGCTCAGATTTGGTGCTGATTTATTGTTGTTCTCCACATGCACAGGGAACACCACCATATGTGTTTTGCTGGGGACACTGCTGCAAAACTGTGTGAAGTGATTACCATAGCAACTAGAAATAGTTTGAAAATGAAATGGAAGGTGCAAAATAAATCGAATAGAAAAAAATTTCAGTTGTAAAAACTTGAAGGAAAAATACAGATTGAAATGGACAGCTAAGAACAATAATAAAAAGGTCTGTTGTGATATGAAGCACCTGCATATGACGCCTGTAATAGCATCTGAACATGTATTTGATATAGCTGAAGGTAAATCTAATGATAACTTTCCCATGTCCATGCCTCTTCCCTTATTAACATGGTGATACAATGTTGACATAGTGTTCATTATTTCATTTTTAGACCCAACTAGCAGGTCTCCATTCTTCTCTTTGTAATGCAGACAGTCCATTGCTGCTGAGAGGGGCAAATATGCTTTATACATAGCTTACTGACAGCATCTTTACTCTCGGGGTTCCTCAGCCCTGATGTAAGCTGAGAACTGTGACTAAGGAGCAGTCATGAAGTGTACCATAAAGTGTGGTGGGCTTGAATATTCTGTATACTGGTATTCGCTCAGAGTAGAGGAACTCCTGAGAGCCCAGAGACTAAGGGTCCATTTAAAAAACACTGCTGCCCAATAGGACCTATATGGGGGTCCTTAATTAGATGACCTGCACTATTTTGCAGACGATCACAGGGAGTCTAACTCAGAGGCTTCACTCCAAGCTGTCAGCATTGCCCCTTCTCACCATTGAATATTCTATTTACATATAATCTTTCTCCCCACTGCACATGTTGCTCTGTAAGTTTGGCAGCAGTGCCCTTCCTCCACAGTAAATACAAGTATACAGATTTCACAACAGGTAATATATTCACTGCACTTGCAATTTTAAGTGAAGTCTTTCTGCGAGTCATTTCTTGTTTTAATTTCCTCCTGTAAACAATGGGTGCGTCTTATGATCCAGTGCATCTTATTGTGTGCGAAGTTCGGTAAGTATCACATTGCCTTGACAATTAGATATCATTCTGAGAGAGAGGGGGTTCCAATGTAAACTAAATTTATATGCAGACCGCACAAGGTAACAATCACATTTGATGTTCAGCCTACCCTACTGAATTCCACTGAATGAAGAAGACCATGATCAATGATGATCATTCACAGCAGATTCTAAAGGCCTCCATACACCTGGCAACCGGTGGCAAAATTGCCGGCAGATCATGGGTGCCCAAATTGGCGATTCCTAAGAACAGACATGTGTGTAAATCTCTAGCCAATGCCATTACTTTGGATGTGGACCGGCGTCCCCATCCAAATTAACGGCCGGAACACAAAGGCTGACGCCGATACTCTGAGCAACGCAGTGCAGTGTGATGACATTCACGTCGCTCGTCTATCGGCCGTGGTTTGTCAGGTGTATGGGGGCCTTTAGCCTACCTTGTATATACTGTGTAAAACTGATGGTAAAGATTCAATTATTCTGTCACCTCAGCTTCTGTATGTTTATCTTTAGGGGAAAAAGAAAGTAGAAGAAATAGCTTTATTGAAGCCCCAAATAGCATGTAGATAAGAAAGGCTGTTTACACAAACTACCTTGCTTTATGACACAATAACTTACCTATGGGACCACTATCAACATTGAGCTGTTTTTTATATTCATAACAAAGGGTGAAAGAGCTTTAAAAATAGCTCCCACTGACCTCTGTAGCTATAGTCATGCTGGAAAGCTGTACCCTCATAATTCATAATAAGTGTCACTCAGTACCTAGGTCAGGTGTAGGCAAATTAAGACCCAGGGGCCGGATCCTGTCTAACTTTCTTTTCTGGCCCTTTGTCCCCTTGTTTAAAAGATGCTATCCTCTGTTCGTTCTCTCAATAAGTGCATATAATGCCTAGAGGTGACCAAATGTTGCCTTGGGGACACAGTGGTGCATGTGGCCCATGAGTCACAAAGTTTGCCACCCCTGGCAGGTTCTCTTCAAATTCAGAATTGTCTTTTCCCTCCTTCTTGAAAACCTGTTGCGTGCTTACATTAGATATTATAAATGAATGAGCTCCAGAGTGACTGCAGCTACAGTGGCAGAGTTATGACATTAATAAAAATTACTGCTTAATAAAATGTAAATACCTCAATCACCATAGCCTGGGAATTTAAAATAGGAGGGAAATTAATCTGGGCTGTGCCATCATCAAACTCCATGTGCATAGACTTATTGTTACTTGACATTATCGGTTTATGTCACTTGACATTATAGAGTATAGAGTTTAGTAGAGCCATAAATATAAACCTGATCTCACCCACACATATACCGAGAGGCCTAATAGTAACCAGACATGTGTTTGAGGACTGCAAGTTTTAAACTGGAGCTTCTTTGCAGTTCTGTTTCCAATTTCAGCTGATTTTATTTGTCAAATAGAGAATGATCATAATTTATAAAACATAACCTGCCTTTCTTCTGGCCAAATAGTCAAGTGAGTCAAGAATAACAAACTAAATAGAAATAAATATAGATTTAGTGAGTTATAAATCAATATATCGGCATTCCAGTCATGCTCTGCATGGCTGTGTGCTATAATACGTGATGCTTCAGATCCATGACTGATTTGGCTGTAAGCTTGCAAACAAGTCACAAATCAAATTTGTTGCACTGAGATCTCCCTGGTAGTGCCACTAGCCAAATAAAGGCTTGCCAATCTCCTCAGTTTAGTAAAAGACACAGATGGAAGTTGGCATACATTTTTCTTTATTATGAGAAGAAGTTAAACCCAGAGAAAATTGTTCGCAAACATTAGATTTAGATGTCAATGAGAAATTTATTGAGAAGCTCATTTTGGCTTCAGAATCAAGAATAAGGCCCGGGTACTTTTGGAACAATCATAACTAAATACTAACTATTACCATCAGGTAAGCAATAAAGTTTTCCAAGGTTCACTCAGAAGTAATTAGAGAGTTTTGAAAAGATGAGAAACTCATCTCCTGTCCCTTATAGTGACCACTAAAGATAGTCAATGAGGTGCCAATATTTTTATATTGGCAAATTGAATGTAGACTATGTATGAGCCAATCAAGAACAGGAAATGTTCTACTTGATTAGCTCAGTTTCAGTCTGCATACAATATGCATGCTAATGCCAAAGTTTTGGCATCTCATTAACCAGCTCTTAAGATCACTATCTGAGACTAGACTTCCACTTCGTATCTCCATAGGAATGGTCTTCATAACAGACAACATTTTTTTGCACTATAAAATGACACCCCCCCACCACCAAAAGAAAAAGGGAAAAAGCAGTGTGTCCTATATTTAGCCATCTCATCTTCTGGTGGATCGTCCCTGCTTCTGTATGTGAGCGGGCTGAAGCTGTCTGCTCACATACAGAGATCTGCAGACAGACTATCCACCCATGGACAGTGTCTGTAGAGCAAGTGTATGTGAGCAGGCAGCTTCAGCCATCTCATCGGCTGGCGGATTGTTCCTGCTTCTGTATGTGAGTGGGCTGAAACTGCCTGCTCACGTAAAGAGATCTGCAGACACAGGATCTACCCATGGACAGTGTCTGTAGAGCCAGTGTATGTATAAGCAGGCAGTTTCAGCCAGCTCATTGGTTGGTGGATCACCCCTGCTTCTGTATGTAGGCCAGCTGAAACTGTCTGCTCACATACAGAGATCTGCAGACAGACTATCCACCCATGGACAGTGTCTGTAGAGCCAGTGTATGTATAAGCAGGCAGTTTCAGCCAGCTCATTGGTTGGTGGATCGCCCCTGCTTCTGTATGTAGGCCAGCTGAAACTGCCTGCTCACGTACAGAGATCTGCAGACAGACTATCCACCCATGGACAGTGTCTGTAGAGCCAGTGTATGTGAGCAGGCAGCTTCAGCCAGCTCATCTGCCGGCGGATTGTTCCTGCTTCTGTATGTGAGTGAGCTGAAGCTGCTCATATACAGAGATCTACAGAGGGGGACAAGAACAGGGTGCCGACCAAAAAAAAGCAACAGTTCCTGGTATTTTTTTTAGGGATTGGACACTCCACTCCACTTACGGTCTGCAAAATACAGTAATCGTCACAAGCTCATTAAGTCATACATTATGAATCCAACACAGGAGGCTCATTCAAAGCCTCTGAAACATTGAGAAATCAATGTTTTGAATGAACGAATGTTAACCAATTGGAAATGTACTCAACTAACTACAGTATTGGAATCTGATTGGCTCTGATGTGTACTGCTGTTAATTAACTTTTAAACTGTGATATTATAATTCAATTCATGAAAATAACTTAATAACAAAACAACTTGTAAATTGGTCATTAGTTATTCTGTAATGGGGTCGGAAAGAAAACTTTGTTCAGTTGGATTCTTTGTTCCAATTCAAAATTTCCACTGGAAACACTGTGATTTACACAGCTACTGTTGGCAGGGAAATAGGAAATAAATAGGAAATGCATAGTTTCCAGCTGTCAGCTTTTACATTTTATTGATTGATAGAAGGATTTAACATTTTCATCAGAAAAGGAGATTAAGCCTCACATATCAATAAGTTCTTGAATTCCCACCCTGCACATCATATGCACAAGCGAGGTGGGATCTTAGGAGGGAGAGAAATT
>CM070039.1:73211632-73223471 GCA_036250615.1 Ptychadena robeensis
CCCCCCCCCCCCCAAAGGTTGTTGGCCTTCCCTTTCGCCCGTTTTGGTTCGCACGTGTTTTTACTCTCCAGGCATTGATGTGTCCACCAGCACTACACTGCATTAGATCCAGGACTGACTGTTGGTAAACTGAGTATCTTGTGTTTTGATGTAAACAATTAATAATAATACTGTGAATTCTTTAAATTAAGGTTTGAGTCAATAGCTTTTGAAACCTAAGAAATCCTATAGTAGGTCTGTAGCCCCTATTAGAGTGTTGGTCAGAGAGACCATAATTAATTGTTTCTTCATCAATTTTAATTTTAGTATTCTCCGTTTATAGGCTCCACATCCCTATATACATACTACACAATTGGAATGACGTTCAATTCCTAGTGGTGTATAGGTCCACCTAGGTTTGTAGAACCATCAATTAGTGGGTACCCTCAGACCCTGGGACTTTCAAGGGAGCCGGAGAAAAAGAGATCTAATACACTGTCATATAAATAGAATTAGGTTAATTTATTAAACACATAGTATACAAAACATTTTGTGGGTAAGGAAAGTCAGTGCAGTTGACTCCCCACACACATATAAAAAAATATTCTGCTCTAAATACTGGGTGCGTCTTATGGTCCGGTGCATCTTATAGTCCGAAAAATACGGTAATCCAATATCAAATTTAACCAGTAGATGTCACTAGCAGCAGTACACTCACAGCACATCACGTCATCCTCCTCACTGATGGGGAGGAGGGGGGCTGTAAGACTGCAGAGTCTTCTTCCTCTCCTCTCTGGCTGTGATTGCAGTCACCACAGACACAGAGAGAGAGATAGATGGCAGTTCATCTATCTCTCTCTACATTGCTTATACAAGCAGGGCTCTGCTGGCATAATCAATTATACAGTTCAGATGGGAGATCCGGACACTGGCCGGCATTACTCATCTGACAGCTCCCCGACTAATCTCCAAATATAATACAAAGAGAGCTAAGCAGTCCACTCTCTAGGGCAGGGATGGGCAAACTAATTCACAGGGGCCGGATCTGGCTTGTTAAGTTTTCTTTTCTGGCCCTTTGTCTTGTTGAAAAGATGCTCCCCTCCGCTTGTTCTCTGCAATCAATGCACATGATACCTAGAGGTGTCCAAACATTGCTTGGGGGCAATGCAGTTGTGTGATCATGACACAGTGGACACATCCTCATGGTAACAACAGGCAGCCTTTTGGAATTAACTCTGCTTATTGCAATGAATTACCATTTTTTTAAGTGCAGGAAATTTACAAAGATAACAAGGTTCCTGTCACATGTAGCCTATCACACATCACTGCCATCATTAATGATGTCGACTATGGAATTGACACCCCTATGGCAGGACATTACAGGCTCTTTGTCCCCTTTATCAAATTCAGGAAGCCAATGTTTCCCACAAGTCAAAAAGTTTGCCCACCCCTGCTCTAGGGTCAAAATAGATTATCAACCACAAACATCATCATACACTCAATAGATATATTATCCACCCAAGACAATCATTTCTTATTATTTCTTGGTCAACTTGGGTGAAAATGTTTGTGTATACAGGTATCGCCCAGTGTTTTCTTCACAACAAAGGGCTATTGTAGTTTAGAAAGCAGGTGCCCCCTGCTAAACAACAGCTCATTGGATGAACAGTTGCCTAAAATTATTATTAGCAATTATTTTACATAGCGACAGCTAACTGGCAGGACAATGACTTAACAGCTGCTGAGAGAAGATAACAACCATACAGGAAATGTATTTAATACATAAGCCAATATCCCAGAATTAATGGAAGGGACAGTAAAGCACAACCATTGTGTCACACATAAAAGGAGGAGAAGAACTGGTCTATGTAAAGAGCAGATATGGCGTACTCTTGGTATATATATGACTCCCAGTTTTACATACAAGGGTATTTGTAATATCAGCTCGATAATGACAATTATTTCATGTATTTAAAGTTTTTACAGGTCTACATAAATATTATTATATTTTTGGCCTTATTAGACACACTCCTTGAGCTGACATACAAAGCTTCTGCTCTACATAGACAGAGAACTAATTTGTATGGCAGAGCTGGGGAAGCTAACAGCTTCCCTGCCTCCTTTAGCTCCCGCACTGCCAGACACACTGGCAGACTGGAAGACAGGGATTGCTTCTTTTAACATATTTATTGCCCAAATAGGATGCTCTGGTTGCTGGTGTGTCTTAACATTCCTAGATTTTCCCCCTTATTAGACACACTCCTTGAGCTGAGATTTAAAGTTCCAGCTTGACATAGACAGAGAACTGATTTGTATCGCAGAGCCAGGGATGGAGAAGCTGACAGGTTCCCTCCCTCTTTTAGCTCCAGCACTGCCAGACAGACACACAAAGCTCTGTCTTGTTTTTTACAACATATTTATTCCCCAAATAAGACGCTAAGAAGTTAATGTTACTTCTTATCAGCTGGAGCATCTTATAGACCAATATAAATATAGTAAATATAGTAATTCAAAAACTCTGCTGCGTAAATGCAGGTTAAGCTGTATTTATTCACCCAATATATCGCATTACCCAACTAACATCTAATACAACTATTGTAGTTAATGGAAATACTCACATGACAGCTTGCTGTAGACTGGACAGGTCCATCTGCATACTGTGGTGAGATGTGAAAGTGAATGCATGCTTGCTCATTTCTCCCTTCCAGTTCCAGGAGTCAACCTAAAATCAAACATTCATCAGTAGTTAGCAAGTATGGAGTCTGCATTAGTTTACCTTTCCTGCAATGCTAGTTTTTTTAAATGACATGGCAATTGACTGTTAACTTAGGAGGGCGAATGTTTCTCAGTGAACAAGGTACAGATATTCACTTCAGTTATCCAATCGTTTGCAAGAAAAAGTATTTGTATATTATTTGACATTGTAAGTGAACATAGATTTATCCTATTTACTAATCTAAGTGAATATTCACATAAATTACCCCAGTACTAAAGTAACAGCCAGGCATCTTGCACTTTAAGCAGAAATATCAGCCTATAGTAGTTCTCAATATAGGTTCTATTTTTTTTTTTTTTGGGCAGCAAAATACTGTAGTTTAAAGAGAAAAAACAATATACTCCCAGGTGAAAAGTGGTTTAGGGGTGCCATTGCTGGCTAACATTCATCATCTGAACTAATTATATATAGAGTTAGCACCATAATGATATATAGAGTTACAGTTTTATCTAATAATATAAAGACGTAAAGGCATAACGCGCAGTGCTACTATGAAGAGTAGACACTGTCTCGTTTATTAGAATGGGCAGTTTCCTCTCTGCATCTCTGCAGACGCGTGTTTGCTGCAGGGAAAAAGCATATCTAATGATATTTAAAGTTAGAGCCATAATGATATATAGAGTTTAAAGAGACAAAACAGCAAATATGCTCCCATTTGAAAAAGGCTTTGGGGTGCTTATGCAGGGTTAGAGCCATATACTGGTTTTAAAGTATACCACATTATTAAATAAGCGGTTATTATACCTTTTTTTCATGTTAACATGTACAATTAACCTCCCACTGCTAAAACTGTATAACAGGGTTTCAGCACCATGGACAGCTATCATTAAGTACGCTAATAGATGTAGTGAACTCTTGACTTACAAATGTAATTCGTTCCCAAGGGTTGGTGGTAAGTTAAGCCATAAAAAACTAATGAAGATACCCATAATAATTCTAAACCTCCCAAAGCACCCCTTACTTAACCCTTTCATAAGAAAGTATTTGTAATTTACCAGATACACCTATAATTTTCCTGGTGTTATCACTAAAAAGTTAAAGTGTGCAGAGCTTACAGAAACAAAACCTTGTAACCACCAATCAAAGTGACGTGTTTGGCTTTGAGGAAGAGTGGATGAAATGGAAGGTGGTTATTGTTGGGAAGGAGAATCCCCTTCTATAGGAACATCAGGAATATGTCTCTCTGGTGTCCTTTCTCTCCTTGGATGAGTCTGTTGACTTTTGTAGATTGGTGAGATGGTCCATTATGACACGCTGAACTGGTGAGATCGGTCATATAATATTTCTTCACAATTTCTTTTCTATTAAAATCAGTTTACCTTCTCTTTATTCCTCCCAAATGCCTTTTCTGGCTATTTTGGGGACATTTTGATGAACTGTCTGTACAAACACGTGTATCTGGACTCTGGAGTGCTACTTACAAATTTCTGAAATCTCTGTCTTTGTTTACAACCGTGACAAAGATTTTGATAGCTGCAAGTATAGTTAATTAGCTATTGTCAACTTGATGATACCACCCTACCTGAAGAAGTCATTTTACTTGCCAATGATAATAACACCTGCAGCCAGGGCACCATAGGCATTCGGGGTGCCTGACGGGGCATTTTGGAGGAAGAATGGCATCACCAGAAGTGACACGATCGTATGTGGGGGACTGGTAAGCCTGTGTGATGGCGGCCATTTTGTTAAAGACTGTGCCTCCCCTTTTTTTTGTTGGATGTTTTTTCATTATAGGGGATTTTTGTTGTCATTTTGTATGCACAGTGGCTTGCAAAAGTATCCCCACTTTGCAGTTATTTATTTGTAAAAAATTGGAATCATGTATGATTTTCGTTCCACTTCTCACGTGTACACCACTTTGTATTGGTCTGTAATGTGACAAAATGTGGAAAAGTTCAATACTTTTGCAAGCCACTGTATGTGATTTGTATTGTGTGATTCTACAACAGTTAAGTTATTTGTAATAATTTTGGTTTTATTTTTGTTATAGCTCTCCTGTCACAGAGTGTGTGGGTCCCTGGCAGTGACTAGGAGGAAAAAATTGTGTGAAGCTATTTTTGATGACTTGTGGCCTAAGCTGTTAAAATAAATAATGTGTTGTGTCTTTAATTAAGTTAAAGGTTAAAGTTATGTAGTTGTTGGGTATATAAATTTAGAAACTGAAACAAGTTTCAGTCACATTTACTGCTTGTTTCCATTGATGCGATTTGCCGCGGTTGTATCCGCGCGGCTGCCGCCCCTCCGACCGCATCCATAGGGGAAAGCATCAGCCAGGCTCCATTGGAGTGTGGATGCGGTGCGGATGTGGATGCGGTTCCGAACGCTAGCTACAGCATTTTCGTGCGGAAACCGCAACCGACCGCATCCTTTCACATGGGGGCTGCCCAGAGTCTTCATCCAAACGCACGGACGTACGCGTGCATCCGCATGAAAACAGCTTGGGGTGCTGGCGACAGTGGCTGCAGCCGTGCGGATACAGCCGCAGCAAATCGCACTGGTGGAAACAAGCCCTTATTGTGCTACTCATATCATGGTGGACAGACATTGTGATAAATACAGAGACCACATGATGGTGGACAGACATTCACTCACCTCTGCCTGCTTGTGTTCGTAGTGCAGCAGCTGGGTGAGCAGCATTTCATGAATCACGGAGCCAGATGCCTTCTTGCTTAGCATGGTGTCCCTCTGAAATACATTTGTTAATTCAGACATTTACACTGTGCTATTTGTTTTAATACTGCTGGAATCAAATTACAGCTGAGACCTGTTTCCTGGCAAAGCATGCGGATGAGAAGATTGGCCATTTAACACTTAGATCAAATCATTTAGGTCATTTTTCAGACCGTGGGTGTGATATTGAAACACAATTCTAAAAAAAACATTAAGAAACTGGAAAATTCAGCTGATGTGACATACGAAGGCTTATAATATTTAATCTATCCTATCATTAATCCTTTGTCTTCTATCTCAGGGCTTTAATGCATATTTTTAGAACAATTTTTAGCTTCGGATAACAGAGATAACCAAAAAAGATGATGAGAAGGACAAACTGGTGCGTACAGTCCACGTGTTCTTCCTAATTGATGGTCTGCCCCCAGAGAAAACAACCTTTTTTTATTTCAAGGATATATTTATAACACTTCCATGTAACATCTGTTGTCAAAGCATTCTCAACATCTTTTATTCTTTTTATTCTTGTAAAATAAAGATTTAACAAACCCAGACTGGTGTGTTGCAGCTGCATGAAAACTATGTTAGAATCTACAAATGTAATCTTCAGAAAAACATGTATAAACTCTTAAATGAATGTGAACACTAATATTAATACATTTCTTTAAAGGTTGATAAAGTGTACCTGTTCTTAAAACATTCGGAGAGATTTGGATAGGTTCCTTATATGCATTAAAGCATCTTGATCTGTCACAGCATTTATAAGCACTGATTTGTTTTTAGCCACTCCCTGTTAGATTAGATTTCAATAATATAAAGGTAACTCGGTCTTGTAGCCCAAGATACCTTAAGGCCCCCATACACGTGTCGGATTCGCACCGGATTCCGACATGATCGATTCCGGGCGCGTGCACGCCAAACGATCGTGCCGGAATCGCATGCAGCCCACCTGGTCCGATCGTTTGCGTCCGATTGATCAGGGGCTCAGAATCGGATCCGACGGAGAACCAACATGTTGGTCTTTCTCATGCGATTCTGTCCGGATCAGGGGGAGTTGCCATTTGTGAGGTGGACAATCGGACACGGATCCGTCCCGGAATCCGTTGGACAAGGTGGTATGCTGCGATGGATACTCTTAATTGGCCGATTGATCACACCTGCGATTCCCGGCAGAATCGCCAGAATCGATCGGATGATGAATCGATTGGACATGGAATCTGACACGTGTATGGCTAGCTTTAAACAGGTTCTAAGCAGGTTCAGTAAGACAACACAGTCTGTCAGGCCATATCTTGCCTTCTGACAGTGGCAGTTTTGTTTTTTACAATTGACAATAGACAATATAATTGGCTCTTTCACACTATATGGGCTGCATGTGTACCAGCAACACATGCACCAGCATTAACACTAACACACACATTGCACAGCACATGTCCCACACTTTTGCAGTATTGCGGTGTGCACATCCCATACCAGTGTATGATAATTAGAGATTAATGAATTTTTTTCGATTTGCTGACTTTATTAGTTGATTGCAAAGCCACTGAACATTATATCATCAAGCTTGCAGGGTTTCAGGAGGGTTGTAGGAACATTTAAAAAAACAGTTTTACTCCAGCATATGTAGCAGCATTTCTCCTTTACTCCCTACATACAGAACATTGCAAGATCCTGCCCTTTCCATCTCCGCAACATCTTCAAGCTCCGCCCCTTTCTATACCCAGAGACCACCAAAGTCTCTCATCATCTCTCATCTGGACTACTGCAACATCATCCTCCCTGGTCTTCCTCTAACTCGACTATCACCTCTTCAGCCCATCATGAATGCTGCTGCTACTTATTTACTCCTCTAACTGCTCATCATCTGCCTCTCCTCTCTGCAAATCTCTACGCTGGCTTCCAATTGTTGAGAGAATTACATTTAATGTTCTGTCCCTTAGTTTTATATACTCAAATCCTGTCCCACCTTCCAACCTGGTACATAAATACACCTCTAACTGCCCTCTCCGCTCCTCCACTGACCTCTCTACCTTGTGTTAAAAATTGTCTGTGATTTCTGTCAAATATGTAAGGTATGCCACAAATGTTATTATTTTATACAGGATTACTTACACATTAATGCACTATGATTTGTATATGTAATACTTTTAATGTCTCCTCTTTGTTACATGGGATTGTAAAGGCTGGATTACAGACTCCTGACCTGAATGGAGTCATCAAAGACCAGAATAGACCATGTTTAATAAGCAGCCTTCCCGCCTGGATGCAGCACAGCTCCGGGTTTACAGCAAGTTGTCTAGGAGTGATACTTTATAAGTGATTCTGCCACAAACAGCTTTTGTTGTGAAACCATAACATGAACTCATACAGAGTTTCCCTCTGCCAGTACCTATTACCTGGCTTGTATTTTTTAAGCATTGGAGCTTTAATTAGACAGTCTTCTACCCCCTGAGATTATCTCAAAGAGATTATGTTTTGAACGCTTCCATTTTCTTGTCACTCCTGCTTAAAAAGAAGCAGAAGAAGAAAAAAAGATAGACAGCAACTAATTCTATTAAGCTGTTTAGTTATTTCTAATGGATAACAGTTTTCAAAATTTGCTTTTATGGGTTTTCTCACAAGTCCATTACTAACAAATACTAAATGTAAAACTACTCTCCAACAAGGTAGTTCTCTCCAGAACTATTCAGTGTGCATGTATATGAATACAGTGGCCATCAATGTTTACCAAACAACATTCCTGGAGGTCGGTGGCACAAATGCATACAAACAGCATTGATGCTGTGGTTTACATAACTTGGCAGACCACCATACTAACCAATATATAATTTTTAGGGCTAAAGGTCCCCATCCATGTCCAGACGGGCGCTCAACAAATTACCTGTTTGAGCGCCACATGGTGACATCATGATGGACGCCTGTTGATTGGACAGGAAGGCGCACCACTTTAGGTGCCGTTCACCGGTCAATCCAAAAGTACCCCATCCAAAAGAATGACTTTCTAGCATGATTTACGGACATGTCTATTACCTGCTGGACAGACCTGTCTTCGAGTAGGATTGGTTGATCCACGGCATCCATGGCTTGAATATAGATTAGAGCACAATCAAGCATGGTGAACATGCATGTTGCTCGATTATGCTCGAATCTATTAAAAATCGAGCCGTGGATGGACACCTTTACCCCATCTCCTGTCTACAAAGGGACTTATGAATAAGTAAATATATCAACATCAGTTCCCAAGATCACTGAGCATGTCAGATGTCTCATCTGTATAGTTTCCTATGAGAAACACCAGACATGTGCAGTGAGCATGGGAATCAGCTCTTTTATATCGACTTTTAACAAAGGACTTTTAACAAGGGAACCCCGAATCCTTAATGAACTTCCACCCACAAACCTGGGTAAAGTTGTGGGGAAGAGGTCCCCTATTATAGTGGGCGATCTCCCTCTCGTTGGAGTATGCAATCTGACCTGGTTGTGCTGTGGGGGGGGGGGGGGGGGGGGGGGGGGGGGGGGGGTGTTACACGCTCATTCATCGCCCTTTCTTTCCAGGTTTTGCCAGGCTCTATGCCTTGAGGAGGTATGGTATGAGAGGGGACATGTTTGTTCATTGCCCCCCCCCCCCCCAGGCCTGCCATACCCTATGCCAAATGGGAGTCTGGTTATAGATTGGGGGGATCCCAGGTAATTTTTTTAAAATCCAACATCAATTAATATTATAACTGCATGGACACAAGGGTTTAACAGATTAACTTGTCATGAGCTCTATCTTCTCTCTTGGAAAATAGGTTCTCTTGACATGAATTTTGACACCCTGGGTTGTAAAAACCCAGCAGAAGCTGTACAGTTGCAAACAAGAGCATTTCCATTCAAGTAAAGGGAGGTGTTTTTAATGACAAATGCCCACTGGCCGTAACATGAGGCATCTATCAGGCAGTGAATTATGCTCCCAAAAGATAAAAAAGGCCTGCATGTCAAATTAACACCCTAATAGGACATATCATTTGGCAAATGTCAAGGTGTCTAAAATGCTAAACACCATGAAAGCATCCATGTAAACCTAGCCTTACTACACTTACGTTTGCTGACAAATAACACTGGAACATATGTTAAATGATTGCCCAAGTTATCCAACCAGGATGGATTATATTGTTAAGCATTGTCATCTTGTGAACACAATGTACAATGCTGTTATAAAAACCCCTTCACACATTCACTCTTGAAATATTTCACTGGTGCAAGGAATGTACCTGGTTTGTGATCAGTTTGATGACAAGATGACAATCGCCTTGAACCTTTGAAGAACTTGTCCGTGGTTCCAGTTTGAACCATTTATCTAGCCCTCCAACAGGAATTTCCTTTTATAGAGATAAAAAAAATAGACAGACATTTTTTTATTTATCAATCATTTGAAAATAAAATCAGTAAATGTAAAACTTTTCCTGTCATAAACCCAATATAACTTTCAAATCTGTAATGGACGGTGGCAAAAAATGTTTTGAAATTCCACTCAAGCGTACACACATCAATTTCTGATATTGCAGGATGAGTCACGCTACTTATACTACAAGCAGCTCTCGTTCGAGCAGCGGTAATTAATCCTTTCCTGTTTACTTACGTTCATGGCAATGTTAAGGCATCCTAAAAAGTCATCAGCATTGTCCTCTGCAGAGCCAGCGGTTCCGTTTGCTCTCGCTGATTTCACTATCTGCTTGAAGTACCTGTGTAAAAATCTCAACAGGGTAAGCTGCTCCTCTAATCACTTTATTACAGAAAGAAAAGCTAATGCACAATTGGTCTGAACCTCTAGAGTGGCTGTCAATGGGCAGACATTTATCTTAATTATATGTGCAAATCCAATAGACCTTATATGCAACCTCCACCAGAACGTTTAACCTTAAAAAAATCTAAATCTACTTAGTTATATCTACCTGGTGGGAACATAAAATATGTTATTTATGAAACCAAGGTCAATGCTACACATCTATTGGTCCCAGTGTAATGCTGGCCATACACGGCTCGATTTTCCATACAATCGATTGAAAATGATCAATTTAGTTGGGGTAGTAAAATCGGCGAAGGGGGTGTATTAATCATCTGAAGGGGTGGGGTAAGCAATGTAATTGGCTCTTACCAATGGATGGAGATAGAGCTTTCCCTCCCTACCTACTGTATCATAAAAGACGATGTTGTTGTCCCTTTTAGTTAATTGTATCCTGTTCAGTGGAGTAGTCAATATGGCTTACTTGTCTCCTTATAAGAAGCGTTTAGCTATTGCCCTCTGTGTAATGGAATTAGAGGAGGATAAAAAGAGAAGCAAGCGGTGAAGAACTTCTTGGACCAAGTTGTGGTTGCAGCAACGAGAGTCTTTCGGACATCAATTTATTGCAAGAGCTAAGGTACAACAACCCCGATGATTTTCAAAATTACTTGATGATGTCTGATGATAACTTCCAAGTGCTACTAAGCCGACTAAAGCAGGACATACACCTTTAGATCTCTCTGTCAGATATCCTTTAGATCTGTCAACAACTATGTTGTATTGGATCCTCTGGGATAGAACACAAGTAGACAGATGGCTTAGAAATTACCTCATATTACATGGTTTTGGTAAAACAAAAGGAGATCTAAAGGAAATCTGACAGAGAAATCTAAAGGTGTATGGGGACCCTTTAGTCTGTCCAGCAGAAACTTTTTATTATACATGCTCTAGTACAGTGTTGTACTGTGTTAGCCATCAATGAATATACAAAGTTTGGAGTTCAAGTGATACCCTTTACTGGTCAATTGAATTCATTATCCTCCTGGGTGTTACGGGCTTCCCAGGCAATTGCGGTGGAGTACAATATACTCCGCCGTGACTGCCTGCTCTCCTCCCAGCTCATTACACACCGCCGGTGTCAATTAGATGCCGGCGGTGTGTGGGAGGTAAAGTGACGCCCCCTCAATTAACATGGAGATCTATGGCACCGCCCCCCTAAAAACACAGGGCCGGAAAAGCTCTGTGAGCCTGCAGCTTTGCAAAAATGCTGCAGGCTCACGGAGAGTCGGCCAGATCAAACTGCGCCCGTACTGGCTTTGGGCGTAACAGCTTATGAAAGTAAGCTTTTGGTATGTCTCAGGCTTAATACAAATTTGTTCTTTGAGACTCACAGTTATACACAAAATTACAAAGGTCATAAATATTTTAACAAGAAGAGGTATTGGGGTGGTATTGGAAGAGGTATTGGGGTATTGGCCTCCATACACCTTTAGATTCCTCCATACAATTTCCATGAGACCTACCAACAACTATGTAGTATAGTGGCCTCCCTGATAGAATACATACAGGGAGTGCAGAATTATTAGGCCAGTGGTGTTTTTGAGGAATACTTTTATTATTGAACAACAACCATGTTCTCAATGAACCCA
>CM070039.1:73223571-73236671 GCA_036250615.1 Ptychadena robeensis
TAAAGAGGATGATGTGGTCAAAATACTCATTTGCCTAATAATTCTGCACTGCCTGTAGTGATTGGAAGGTGCAGAAAGTTCCTCATATTACATGGTTTTGGTAGAAGAAAAGTTGGTTGTACAGAAATTGTATGGTAATTGTATGTGGTGTATGGGGGGGCTTTACCTCTCTCTATTCTCTCATTTCTATTTAAGGGATCTAGTGAAGCATTTATAAAGTATGACTGTAAGGCTTTGTGAGAACCCTCTGAATTTAAGAGTTGCTGCATGGCTCCCTGGAAAACCCATGGATCCATTTCATATCATCCTGTCAACCCCCCACCCACATCTTTAAATTGTTTATTGCTCCCTTTAGACCGAGGTAAATCTCTTTCATAGTTATATTGTTCTGTAATGATATATAAGGATATAAATGTCTAGTAAAGACATAACCAAGGGATCCCATATACATAAATGGGCACTATTGCTGGTTAAATCAGTTGATGGGACATTATTCAGGTTGGGGAGCAGTATGCAATACTGAAGTATAGCAGGAAACACAGAAGAATATTCACAGGGGGATTGGAGCCCTCAGTATTCGTCATAAAATCGCCTGTCCAACTGTCAGCTGTCCTAAAGTTAAATAACCCTGATGTGCCGAATCTATTATGGTGTTATCACCAACTTCTGGGATAGGATCACTGGATACCACTGTGGGGGTAACTCTCTTGGTATTACCAAATGGGAATATGTTTGTTTCATAGGATCTAAAAAAAAGACCAATATCTCATACATCACCTACCATAGATGATTTGCAAATATTACTGAAAAACTATGCACTACGATTAATTATTTGAAGTACAGGTCAAATAGTCATATACTTAACGTTTTTTTAAGACATAAAAGATTTACCACTTAACAAATTTTTGGATCAATAGCTACATGACATCATGTTTTTCAATACACAACTTGGTATAGACTTAAAACCTTTTCATTTGAACATTAAGAAATTTCATAGTTGCCTTTGTTTTACAATTGAGGGCTTCAAATATCTGATATTAGACATTAGGGCACACATTTGTTCACATTTCATATTCGCCTATTCAGTGGGTAGTCATTGAGTAGTGAAAGCAGCAGAGAGAGCAATCCATGCAGATACAAAGAGAGAGTGGGTTACTATTCAGCAATTGTGATATTGGTTACAATCTATCTATCTATCTATCTATCTATCTATCTATCTATCTATCTATCTATCTATCTATCTATCTATCTATCTATCTATCTATCTATCTATCTATCTATCTATCTATCTATCTATCTATCTATCTATCTATCTATCTATCTATCTATCTATCTATCTATCTATCAAAGTATATATGTCTATATTATACATTTTATACATATATAAGTAATTGCTCGGTTACATTGTGTTGTAGCAACTATGACTTTAACATGCAGTTTAGCTTGTATATATTCTAGTTGGTAGAGCATTGTAATGCTTCCAGGAACCATGCGTTGATCTAATTTCTTTATTGTTTATTTTAATGTATGTTGCATTGCTATGTTATAAGAATTATATTTGAAAAAAACATTGTTGTGATATATTCTAACTGGTTTGTTTTAAATACCATGTCCACATGAATGAGACCTCACTTGAACTTGTCTTCTGCTTGTTGTTCTCTGAGCAGCAAAACTCTTTACTTTTGAGTTTACATATTTCTATTGTGCTTCGAGCAGCGAGACTTGCTAAATTTCAGAGAAGTGACCCTTTTCTGCTTCATTCAAAAGTCTTGTAGCTGGTGATGAGGCAGTCTGCTTTGACAATGCATCCTATTTGTTTGATAATTAAGCTCTGTTTGTCCCTAAATCCCAGAGTTATTCAGGAAGCTATTGCCAGGCCATTATGGCTTTTAGATTTAATTTAATTCTTACAATCCAACAGAGAAAATAGTCAGGTTTATCTGTGTACCAGATATTTATGCAGCAGGCAGCATTTTGTAAGTCTGGATTACTTAGAACATATGACTGTTATTTCTTAATATGTGCTGTAAATCTGATTAAGTGCACATGGCCAGTTTGAAAGTAAAACTAAAAGTTAATTCTAAACAATCACTATATCCAGATATGTTATGTGCAAGAGACTGATACACATTTTGGTTCATTTGTGTTCAGCAAGTTTTCCCTCCCAGTTATTGAAGTCTCCAGGACAGGACTAGACATGGTCAGATACTCTGCTGATGGACATCTTACTGCAAGACTTTTGGGGTTGGGGATTCGGGGGCATCCCGCATATGCATGGGAAACACGTACCGTGCCCATCAGTAAACAATGAGTGTGATGCATTTTTGGGAGCGGTTAGCTAATAGAAATGTATAGGATGTGGTATTGCCGAAATGGCGAATACCGCACCCTATACAACCTGAAAAAGCACCCAAACAGCAGACGGTGCTATGTTCATGCACACGCCGACCTGCCCATAATGCCCCCCGTGGTTGCTGGGGCGGTATAGTGTAGACCCAGCCTAAGACTTTACAGATGGGTCAAATGAAAACTGGAAGTGGCGATGCACTTAATAATGTTTTATGGGCACTGTTTCAGAGCCTATAGGGCGTGGTATTCGCCATGTGGGCAACACTACATCCTATACTTTCATCAGACGCAGAAAATTCATTCAGACGCGGTTTGTGCGCGTCACACAGCGCACCCATTGTTTAACATAATGCCCGGCCATTGTGAATCTGCTCCTGTTGCCACACCGCCCCCATACAAGGTCATGACACGTATGATGTGGTCATGCAGCTGCACTACATGTTTTTCCACGTGACGCAGACTTAGTGCTGCATTATATATTTTATTGAAATTGCCGGCTATAACATAAAGGGTAAATTTACCTGCCAATAGTATTAAAATCATTGTATGTGATTTTCTTTTTCTAATTTATATTTTTTGCCTTTCCTTCTTCAACATCATCCATTCTGGTCTTCCTCTAACTAGACTGTCACCTCTTCAGTCTATCATGAATGGTGCTGCTAGACTCATTTACTCCTCTAACCTCTTTTCTTCACCTGGTAAATCTCTTTCAATTTTCCAGAGAATCAAATCCTCTCAAAGAATCAAATCAAAACCAAACCTCCTGTCCCACTTACTGTTTCAACCAAAACCATGTAATATGAGGACCTTTCTACACCTTCCAATCACTATGTATTCTATCAGGGAGGTCACTATACTACATACTGTAGTTGTTGGTAGGTCTGATGGAAATTGTATGGAGGAATCTAAAGGTGTATGGGGGGCTTTAGAAGGGTTCACTAAAATAAGAGTGTAACAATACTCATCACATACGTCAAGCATTATGTAGTCTGCTGTCAATGCCTCTGACAGGCAAGATTAGAGCTGCAGGTTGAAGCTCAGCTCGGTAACTGACATCACACCATTCACATATCTGGCAGACACACAGCACTAGAACAGGATGATTAAGCCAGGCAAAGGGTCCCTGTGCCCAGTCATCAGTTTTTCTTCTCCCCAATGGAGTACAATAACAATTGAACATTCAGATGTTTGCTTCTGCTAGCTACCCAGTCAGGAAAATTTACAGTTCAGTTCCCGGAGAAAAGCTGAAATAAAGTCACTTCATTTTTTATTATTTCTTTCATTTCCTTTTTAGTCATTGGTACCCTGTGTGATAACATTCAAGCAAGTAAAAACCAAAAATAGTTTTTGTAAATGTGAAAAGGTATGTTTTTTTGTGATATGTGGGTCTCTTTTAGTGGCATTTATCCTTCCTTTATGTACGAGCAAAACAAATGTGTTGTATGTAGTGAACAACCAGCACAGCTACAGCCTGTACTAGTAAGTAATAAAATATTTTCATACTTGATACCTGTGATTTTATTTCTACAAACTTTTATCAAACCCTCTAAGAATGGATAATAGGTCCGGGGAACCTCTTTATATGACTATGTCATTCCATAGGGTGGGGTCTGGGTATCAATGAGCACCCCCTACCTTGCGTAGAGGATAAAGATACCCCAAAGGAGGGGGCGCCATCCGATGTCTCCTTAAGCCCCCCATAGACGGGCAGACTCCCGGCCATAACTGTAGCAGACCAACCTGCGTGCTCGCTCCCGCCAAGCACATCAAGGTTGGTCTGCCGCAACTATGTGGGAGCCCACCTTGACTTTTGTAGAAAAAAAGCCGGCAGGTCGGATCGCACACAGATCTGACCTGCCGGTTCTTTTTCTGCCCGGCTGCGCTGCAGCTTGTTAACTCGGAGGGGGAGGAGACTTAATTGGCTTCAGTCTGACAGGAATCCCGTGTGTTAGTGGAAGACACAGGATTGCTGTCCGACATTTAGCAGACTGCTCACAGCGTGGTGACGTCACCACACTGTAAGCAGTCTGCTAAAGGTCTGTCTATGGCTACCTTTATACCCACGTGTAAAATTGCCCTGTTGGGGATCTCAAACGTGATATATGTTTTAAACATGATCTCACAGTGGTTGATGTTCATGGTTGGAGTTCATATGTATGTTATTTATGGAAACATTTTATTGTCTAATAATAAAGGTTACCTTTTTACTTAATATTTAATGTGTCCCTTTTAAAAACTCCCATAAGGCTGGCCACCTATCCATAGAATCAGCTGTTGCTAGAGTCTGGTGTTTTTGTCTTTACTTATTGTATTTAGGGATGGTGGTTAATGCTAAAGCTTCACATAGACGCTTAGATTTGTGGCCGATTTGCCACGGATCTACCGCAAAATCAGCCACAAACCTAATGCTTAAAAGGTAAATTTGTCCATGAATCGGCCGGAAAATCGATCTAAGAATGTACGGACATACTGTATCTGTAAATGTTAGAATGATTGCATTGCTTTGGATGGGGACCAGCGTCCAGAGTAAATGTTGGCACACAAAGGGTGCGCAGCCGATTCCTGGCACGACCAGCAGTGCGTGGTGACATCATTACCCAGGTCGATCTGGCGTAAAATAAGCCGGAAAATCTAATCGTCTGTGGCCGGCTTAAGCAATACATGGTTGCTCATGTAAACAATTAAAAAACAACTTTGTCATAAAAACAACACATTATATCACCCAAAAAACACCTTCCCCGTGGTGAATCCTGCTGTATACATGTATACATTTTTAGATGGAGTCTTTTGCGCTCCATTTGTACAATGGCCGCATTTCTAAAACAACCTAGCTGCCCTGCTGCACCCACATACACAGTACAGAGGCTGCAGTAAATAACTGTGTTTGGCAGGCAAATAATACAAGGATTTTTCTATTAAGCAAACTCCCTGCAAACATATTAATCCCTCAAATATATTACACACAATAAAAGTCTTTACTTGCATTGGCACATTTAGTACCCAAGCATATGGTGGCTGTTGGGAGTCAGGAAAAGCCAAGTGATGATGGAGTGTGCCATGCCAGGCAAAAGCTACAAACAGCATATATTCAACGCAGCTAATAGAAGAAGCATAAATTATGTTTGATCCCTATACTTTCTATGTCAATAACAAGTATTAAATAAAAATGTGAATCGTGACAGGTGAACCACAGGAACACAGGACACACCAAGCCAAGTGTAGACCAAGGCGCAGAGTCTAAGAAGCCCCACGGTATTCACCAGAGCACCCTACAAGAAGTAATTGAATTTGCTGCGGGACACTCTCAGGTTGTGGCCCTCAGTTACACACGCAACAGCTGACAGCAGGTCCAAGATTCAGTAACGGTACAGCAAACAGAGATTATCAGAGCCTGGGTAGCAGAGACTAGAAGACTTCTTTGTTCAGGCAGCTACAAACTGCCAGGTACTTCCTTATATTCAAGGTCATATGAATTGATCGGTCAGGACTTCCCAGCACCCAGCAGGAGGAGCAGGGAAACAGGAGCTACATCAATTGCCATTGTAACTACCACCAGCAGAGGGAGCGGATCGATAGGTCTGTGTTCGCTAAGGTTTACAGCAGGAGAACAGGGTGATGGTACATCTGCAGTTACAGATCAGTAGGCAAAATTACAATCTATAGACACCCCTTGCAGACTATTGTATAAGCATTTTTTTTGTTTTCACAGCAAACCTTAATAAATATGGTTTTGGACTAGGTCAGCAACATCAGTAAGGGACGTCAGGACTCCCTCTGCTAAGCGTATTGCTTGGCGGAGATCCCGTCGTAGCACATAGACATTGCCTGCCGGCGAACCCTCTGTTACACATCCGCCGATGCAGAGGCTCAACGTACTCGACTACATTGAGCCTTACATCGGCGGAGTGGCTCTGAAAGGTGAAGAGCGAGCATCCGCCCAGCAGGTTAGTCTATGTGCTATGTTGGGACCTCCCTCCAAGCTATACGCTTAGCGGAAGGGTCCTGACAAAATGGAAACTTAACACCTAAGAAATGGATGGATTCCTGCTACAAATAGGAAGTTAAGGTTGATCTTTACGCCATCATTTGATCCCCTTTATAATTAACATGTCTTCTTTTGTAGCACAATTCACCATTAAGTTGGTGTCCAACAGTGCCCCGCATGTTGGATCCTAGCAATCCTAGCACCCGTTCTATGCTATACCAAACTCATTTTTATATATAACTCCAAATTAGCTGTTCAAGAATTGGACACACATTCTGCTAGCCTTTAAATGTACTGTATCAAATATAGTATACAATATAACTATGGACACCTACAGAACACCCACAAAGAAATGATAAGCTAATTAAAATCTGTATTATGACAAATCTAACATTTAGGTCTAGCAGCTTCTTCAAAAAGAGGAAAAACATTTTGAATTATGGAAAACCGTTTGATCTTATTTTTCTCCAAAAACGTTTTTTTTCGGTCTGACCTGAAGGACGCTGTATGACAAGTCACACACGGGTCTAAAAATGAACAGGCTGTGAAATGGCTAGGTTAGGTTGAAATTGTAATATTGCCTTTAATTGCTTTCCCACTAATTGCTAGAGCTACACTGAAGTTCGTGCTGACATCTTCTGTGAAATCTTGTGCATAAGAAAAAATGGGGACATTTATTAAAGGACATCATTTGCCATGTCTTCTAATTAAAGCATTAGCGTGATATGTGCGCATTTGTATTAATACAGAGCATTTTGTGGGGATTTAGCAGTGTCACTTAATACAACCAAACATTTCATACTTAAACATCTCTTCATGTTTGTTTTGGGCGGAAATGAGGAACAAAGGTTTAAGGAAGAATATTTAATCACAGTAGAAAAGACAAAGAGCAGAAGTATTTTCAGAAGACCACCAAATTATTAAAGTAAACATTTCCTAAGAGAAAATGAGGGCAGCCATTGCTGACCTTCTGGAGAAGCTAGTTGCCTGCTGTTATTGCTTGTCCATATCTGCCTGGCGACAAGATTGAAGCTTGAATGTCAGTATGACAGCCAGGACTTACTAAAGCTGGGCATAGACAGGCCGATTCCTGTCAGCCGATTGACCACCGTGCGCATTCCCGCAATCGATCGGTGGTCAGGTCGTCAGGGAATCGGGTGCGCCACCTGGTCATATTGACCAGACATGACAGATAATTCATGACATGACATGACAGATAATTCAGATCGGATCCCATTAGTTCAGCTGGGGACTAATGGCTGGCACAAAAAGGGTGCCCGGCCAATTCTCGGCACTAGCGGCCATGCGTGATGACATCATCACGCCCACAAGGTCGGCTCGGCAGTCGACGGGAAAATTACCCATCTATGCACAGCTTAAGTCTTATGAAAGCCAAAAAAAATATGTTTCTTTATTGCAGCTTGCCTCTCTTGCCCCCTATACACCTTTACATCACTCCCTACAATTTCCATCTACCAACACCTATGTAGTGCCGGGTCCTCCCTGATAGAATACATAGTGATTGGAAGGTATATATCACTGCTATGTAGTGCTGGGTCCTCCCTGATAGAATAAATAGTAATTGGAAGGTATATATCACTGCTATGTCGTGCCGGGTCCTCCCTGATAGAATACATAGTGGTTGGAAGGTATATATCACTGCTATGTAGTGCCGGGCCCTCCCTGATAGAATACATAGTGATTGGAAGGTATACATCACTGCTATGTAGTGCCAGGTCCTACCTGAATACATAGTGATTGGAGGGTTGGAAGGTTTAGAAAGCTCCTCATATTACATGTTTTTGGTAGAACAAAAGTTGATTGTACAGGAATGGTATGGTAAGATTGTAAGGTGTATGGGGCCCTTAAGATGTACTGTCTGCATTCTTTTCTTTTTTTTTTTTTTTTGGATTTTTCCAATATTAAATTTTTTCTATTATTACTTAAAAATCAATCGATCAAATGCAATCAGGTATGGATACCTTAAGCCTAATGCTAGCCATACACATGCCGATAAGCGGCCGATTTTTAACCTGACCGACGGGCGTGCGCGCTCGCGCTGTTGGTCAGGTTAAAAATCGGCCGCTTATCGGCATGTGCCCACATGGGGCGACAGATCCCTGTCGCCCCACAGCTCGGCCGGCCAGAGAACGGACATGTGCGATATTCTCTGGCCGGCGCAAGCCGATGCAAGCCGATGCCATAAGCTTCAATGAAGACAGCGTCTTCATTGAAGCTTATGGCCGGCACACAAAGGGTGCCAGCCGACTGAAGGGGCCCCATAATGCACCGGGGTGCAAACGTGATGACGTCGTCACGTTAGCATCCCGGTGCATATCGGGACTGGTCTGCCTGCACACCATCGGGGTATGTATGGCAGCCTTAACTGATTTAATTATCCACAGGTATCTCATAAGTCTAAATAACCCATTGACAAGAGATACAACCCATCACTACCACATGACATCGGGCAAAAAAGCAAAAATCAATTTAAGCTGGCCATACACCTTTAGATCTCTGTCAGATTTCCTTTAGATCTACCAACAACTATGTAGTGGCGCGTCCTCTGTGATTGAACACAGGTAGACTTGATTGTTTAGAAAATCCCTCATATTACATGGTTTTGGTAAAACAAAGGTTTAAAGGAAATCTGAGAGAAATCTAAAGGTGTATGAGGAACCTTAACCTATTGACCTATTTAGTCAATGTACATTGTTAAGAGTCATCCATGAGACCATTTAACCCCTTTGCTTGATGTGAACCCTGAGGGACTTAAGCTGGGCATAAACGGGTCGTTTTCCTGTCAACTGCCCAGCCGACTGATCGGGCATGATGATGCACGTCCGCTAGTGCAGAGAAACTGCTGGGCACCCTTTGTGTGCCAGCCATTACTTCGGGATCGGCTCTGAATTTACCGGCATGTCAGATCACTGTGCGATCCAACATGCGGCAGATTCTTGGTCAATATGACTAGGGGGCGCACCTGATTTTCAGCCGACCTGATCTGATCGGCTGTCGTCTATGCCCAGCTTTACTCCTTAGATAGGGACCACCAGTACATACTTTTGATATTTTGATAACTCCCCTAAGAAGTCAGAGCACTGCCTGCATAAACACCGGGGGGGGGGGGGGGGCTTTAGCATATCTGTAAATATTTACCTTATTTAATTTGAGAAAAGTTACAGGAAGAGATGGACTGCCACTTCTGTGTTCCAAACACAGGAAGTTACGTCCGTGACGGGGATTTTACGTCCCCTTTCTCCTACTCACTAAATGGTTAACTTAGGAGGGAGGGGGGCGCTACTCTGTCTTCTAACTTCCCTCCCCACACATCATCTGCACAAGTGAAGTGCGAACATAGGAGGTAAAGTAACACCCCACCCCCTCCCTGCTAAGTGACCCCGATTTCAAATCCGGGGAAATATCCAGGATTTATTGAAATTGGGATTTGGCCGGGAAAGTCCAATATAAAAACATGATTTTCCCCTGTCAATGGTAGGGTTGACAGGTATGTTCTTTAGAAGTGTAGGTGACATAATGTTTCCAGGAAGCTTGAATTCTAATGGCCCCTATCCATCAGCCATGATCTGTATACATTGTGAAGAGTAGAACAGTGGCAATATCACCAGGTCTAAAATAAGGTATGTAATGAAAATGGGAAGGTTTTATTTAAACATTTTATTACTATGTTAATAAGGGAAGGGGATGGGGGGGGGGGGGATAAGTGAAGGCAAAACATAAGAAGATTAAACGTCAGCTCTAATATCAAAGGCTTTTTATGAAGGAGCTTTTCTACATAACATAAGGGCCCTACTTTATTGTTCTCAATCTTGTTTTTTTATATATACAAAGTGTTAATCAAAATGTAATTAGCATATATAGCAAATATAGCACATATGGCAAAATATGGAAGACAAAACATAAGCAGATTAACCCTCAGCAACAACAGCTTATTTTCACAAAGTAAGTAAAAAAGAGGGAAACTAAAAATCACAAGACCTCATAGCAATAGATGATAGTGTTACCAGGCACCCTCCCCACGGGGCCCCATCCCTACTGGAATTGATTTTAAAGCATTCGTTTAACCTTCTATTTAAAGAGTTATTTTTACACCTGAAGAAGTCAGTTAATTATAATTTGGGGGGACTTTTCCTAAGTACACTTTGAACTGACAACCAACTGCGAGATTATAGATAGTAAAGGTGGCTATACATGAGCAATTGATGACATGCGCGAGCACAGCATGGTGAGGTCATTTTATTTTGGCATCACCACGCTGTGCTCGAACGTTCATCGATTGATGCGCACCAATTTGTGCAATAGATTCTCATTCAATGCTTTACATAGGGACCTTCTGACCTCCTCCAAAGCAATGGAGATCGAACAGGGATTTACCAACATGTTGGTTCCCTGTTTGATCGAGGCAGGGTAGCCACAATCAATGACCCACGCAATCAATGGCCAGCAACACGCATGCGTGACATCATCTATCATGCAGGTAATCGATTGCAAGGGTATTGACCCGTGTATGGCCAACTTTAGATGATTAGAACAACTATTTGTTTGCGGATGATTAAAAAAGTACATTGACTACCCCTGCCTTCCATGGCATGCTAAATCTGGAGACACAAAACAGAAAATGGCTGTTAAGATGCAAATTTGTAACAGAAGGGTGACGGTTTTACTGGTATGTTTCACTATATATGACAGTCAGCATGTATAGAAGTAAAATAATTGTAGCCAATACCTTACCTGCCCATACCTTTAAAACCACTAACTTCATTAAGCTTTTTGCATGCCTCTGCCACAGACACATCATCATCATGATCCCTAAAATAAAACAAGCATTCAAAGCACAGATAAATGTCACTTAATGTGATATATATTTAAATTTGCTGTGTACAAAATAAAGATGGAGGTGAAAAATGTATGTATGGGTAATACAGTTTTCTTTTAGCACACTTCAATTAATTGAATTAGGTGATTATAGGAGAAAATAGCATGAAATACAGTTATTAAAAATAACACAACATTCCATAGAATTAGCATAAATATCTGTAATTTTCTTGATGATACAAATCTCATGTATCAAGTACCTACTGTGCAAGATGTAGGGTATTCATAGTTCAATGGTTTACTCTAAATCTCCATACAAGGATACTCCCTTGGATACACTAAATCTCCATACACTGTACAAGGAACCTCCTATCATGTGCTTTTCCAATCATAATCTGGGTGGGCCTTCATCAAGTTCTTAACCCTTGTGTTCTATACCAAAATAAAACCCTTAGTAGTTTTGCACACAATATGCCCCATTGCACATTTTCCTAGGAAACTTCCCATTGATAATGTTGGGTTTTGGCAGTTCTCTCACCAATTCAATCCTATCCCTTCTAATCTGTGCACTTCAAATGGCAAGGAATATATGCACCCTGACTTAAGTATAGTCTTGCTGTTCTGTCAGGCAGACGTGCTAAAGGACAGTAGAGGTAGGTTCTAAGCACCACTGAGAGTTCTGCAAACTACGGTTCAGTGAAAAAAAAATCCTAGTTATACATACCAAATGTCGAGGTGAAGCTGGTCTGTATAAATATCATCAATTTCACTACAAAATAAAGAAAAGGACAATAGTCAATCGTTACCAACCAGGTCCATAGAAAATACAACATTAATTGGTTTATTTATCTTTACAATTAATACATGAAGGGGCAATAAAGTCTGTGGTAAATTGGGAAAAGTAAAGTGTAGAGTTTAAACGACCTCTGCCATTTTACCAATGCAATACCAAAACCTTGGGATGGGTGGCCACTTATTTGGAATAAAGCACTACCATTGTCCCATTACTTTGGGGTTACCATCTGTTGGCTACTGCTGTTCTTTGCTTAAACATTTTGGCTTAAAAATTAGAAGAAATAAATAGAAATAGAAATGATTGACAATGTGCTATTAAGGATCAGCACCATGGACCGTGCATATCATGTTCCTCCTCTAGTACAGTGTTTCTCAACCTTTTTAGATCTGCAACTCCAGAAGGGATGTCCTAGTGTCACTTCCTGTATTTGGAATGTGTCTTTGGTCAGTGTGGAGTGTCATAACACTCCATGATGTCACTTCCGGCACAATTAAGTAACTATAATCTCCCTACTATTTTCCCACCCCACTTGTGCAAATGATGTGAGGGTGGGAAGAAGCAGCTCTGATACTTTAAGAACTTTGAGAACCGCTGCTCTAGTATGTTTCATTTTCCATACATCTTCATGATGAATTAAAAGAAAACAAAGACACCCAACAATGATATACTGTAATTTAAGTACTAAATACATTT
This sequence comes from Ptychadena robeensis, assembly GCA_036250615.1. NCBI lineage: Eukaryota > Metazoa > Chordata > Amphibia > Anura > Ptychadenidae > Ptychadena > Ptychadena robeensis. The sequence goes on from CM070039.1 coordinate 73,236,231, forward strand.
AACAGCAAGCTTTCTCTGATTGTCTAGCACAGACATGGGCAAACTACGGTCCGGGGACCATATCCAGGCCTTTTAGCTTTTTAATAGGGTCCATTGTCACCTTAGTGAAAAGACACTCTGATTCCCTGCATTGAGCAATGTTTTTGAGGTTTCTTTTGGTTTTTAAGCCCATCTTGGCAGAAGGATGTTTTATTTTGTTAAAGTAGTACCAAAAATATAAAAGGTTACAATGTCCCTGCGTCCACTACATCATCAATGATGGTAGGAACAGGAGGAACTGGTACAAATTGGTTGGTTTGAGCGGTCTGACTGGACTAGACTCCTTGACTCAGACTAAGACAATAATGGGTGCCTAATCCCTAGAGGAAATAAACGTAAAGAAATCTATGTACATTGATAGTGTCAACATAAATATCTAGTAACACTATATCGACATTGAAC
>CM070039.1:73278253-73295419 GCA_036250615.1 Ptychadena robeensis
TTGGACAAACTTACAAAATCAGTGAGGGGTCAAATAATTATTTCCTCCACTGTAAATATGGGGTGAGTACCAAACACCATCTCCTTGTACTTATCTGTGGAGCTCACTAGAACAGGTATGTGCACTCCTGCAAAAAAATATACCACACACTGTGATTCAAGACTACACTCGCCTTTCATTATTATCCCAGAGGTCAGATTTATGTATTTCCAATGATATCTCAAGGCATTACTCAATAAAGTCCTCTTTGCGGCACAATAAAGAAGATTCCGCCATGCTCTACATTTGCATCTGCCCTCTGCAGATGCCACAAGAAAGTTTTATGAATAATAATGTGCCCGACTGTATGCGACTTTAATAAATATGTCCCTCAAATCCCTTGTCAAAGCAAAATGTAAGCTTTTGATTGAATGTTCTGGAAAAATTTAATGTCTTTACACTGTAGGCAGTTATACTTCCTGCTCACTTAGAAGGTTCATTTCAAACAAAACCCCATTACTGCGTTTACCCATCCAGTCATGTTTATGTCAAAAAGGAAACATGGATGACATGTGTCACAATGCTTTAAAGACATTGAATGCTGGGAGCCATCTCCTACACTTGTGCAGTAACACAGATTACCATATTTGATAACTGGTCCCCAGCAGCGGGCCATGAAGGTCTGACGGAACATGTCAAGAGCAATTGTATTAGCGGCTCGGAGATAGGAGAAGCCTGTCATATACCAATAGAGTAATAACAGCATCACTTGTACAACATGTTACAGCACAGCCAAGAGCCGCATGCTGCCTTCTCGGAGATGATTCTCACCTGGAAGTAATAGGCTTGCTCTATAAAAAGGACCAATAAACACAAGTGTTTGTTATCTTGGAAACAAATACACTATAGAACCATGACCACTAAGTTTAATAAGGATATTTTATTGATACGCAGAGTTGAAACAAGAAAGGGGAAAAATTAGACTTCCAAAATGATCAGTCTCCTAGCCATTTACCTCCCTATCGTTAAAATCGGTGTGGTATGGCCGATCACAGTAGAGTACGTTGTAAAATCCCCTCCTGTCCACCTTGCTGGCACCAGCGACGTGGGCTGGAAGACTGACACAATGGAGGTTTGATGAAGTTGAAGTTTGCCTCAAATGCTAGGGTGGTTAGGAGTCTACCCTTTCTGAGCAACAACTAACAACAATCTACTAATAGTTTTAGTTATAGAATAGTTCTTTACTTGGTAAGCACAGGTCTCCTAAGGGATTTTGACCCATTCTTCATTGCAAATTGTTTTAGCTGCTCCACTTTTAACAGTTTCCGAGCATGAACATTCAGTTTAAGAACCTGCCACAAATTCTCAGTAGTATTGAGGTCCGGGCTCTCTGCAGGCCACTACAGGATCTTGGTTTTGGTATCCTTGAGGAACTAATTGGATAGAATGGACTAATTTCAGCCCCCCAGCATGATGCTCCCACCACCAGGTATGACTGTGGGAACTGTTTTCCTAGGGTTGAAGGCCTCTCTCTTCCTTCGCCAAACATTAGCAGCATCCATGTTCCCAAAGTGAAAGTCTTTGGTCTGATTAGACTATGCTGGAACTGTTTGGGCACATGGATGTTTCTTATTTTTGGCGAAGGAAGGGAGAGGCCTTCAACCCTAAGGACACAGTTTCCACAGTTAGACATGGTGGTTGGAGCATCATGCTGTGGGGCTGTTTTGCAGCCTTAGGCACAGAAAGCCTTGTTCGAGTGCATCAGAAAAAAAATTATGTAATTTTGAGGGATAATATTCAGAAATCTGCTCATCGTCTAGTCATTGTCTAGGCTAAGGCCGTCGCCAGGTCTTCAAACAAGACAATGATCCAAAGCACACATTGAAATTAGTCCAACAGTTCCTCAAGGATACTAGGTTGTAGTTCAGAGAGGGGACACTATTGATATAAATGGTCAGGGGGGCATTCGGCGTATCAATACAATATACTATCAACTCAGCGTATCAATACGATATCCTAGTTAAACTTGGTGGACATTTTGTATAGTGTATTTGTTTCCAAAATAGCAAACGCTTGTTGTTAATGGTCATGGTTCCAAAGAAATCAACAGCGTTGTTTAATTTTATAAGGAGGGTTAATAATATTGGCCTCAAAAGTATCAGGTACCTTTTGCAGGAATATATCTGTACTGTAATCTCTGCTTAGGCTCATCCACCAGGTTTTACTCCCAAAGTCAATGGGCAGGATTTTTATTTTAAGAGACATCTGGACACTTGCCCATTGTAACAGGTCAGATACATAAATATGTCCAATCTGCCATTGCAATCTTTCCTCTCATTTTAGTGGAAATACATTATTTCCCTAATTCATCTGCTTATAAACAGTGTTTATCATGTCTCACCTGTTTCATTTGGCAGACGCAGCAGCTTCCATCTTGCAACCAATTAAGGTAATTTTCAGATTGCAGGGCACAAAGCTAACAGAACTAATTATAGAATTACGTGTTCTTTTCATTGTGCTACCCTTCCTCAATTAACCCCTACGAGAGAGCTTATAAATCACTGCAGTGGAAATAACATGGAGGGAACAGAGGAGGGGTCTGTGCGTATTGTATTGGTAACAGAAGACTGTTTAAAGAACAGCTGAACCTATAGCATACGCTGCTTGTACATATGATAAGAATAACAACAACAGTCAAATGTGTAAATGTTCCAGAACTTACAGAAGATCTTACAGAAAAGATGTTGGCTGAGGCTACATTTGCACAATGCATTTTCTAGAAGTTCTGTGGGATCCATTTTGCGTATAATTAGGACGGATTTGACTAAATGGAGAGGTAGAGGAGTAAGAAAGCAGAGTATCCTCTCCGGGGGAGGAAGGAATAAAGCAAAGCTGAATGCGTCATTGTCGGACAATTTTTTTAGACCAAATGATGAATGACAGGATTTAGAACTATTGTAAAAGGTTGCCAAGTGCATATTCACATAATTGTCTGTGATACATTTCCAGCGACCAAACACCTATAAACAGTAGCAACCCAGGGTAACGTGACAGTAGGTGGTGTTCCCTGGTCGATTGTCTGACGTTTGCCTATAAAGTTAACACAGGGTATTTAATAATACTTGGATAGTGCCTCTAAAGCGCCCACACACTGTGTGAAAACACCAATGTGAACCTAGCCTGAAGGACCTATAGCTAGCCATACGTGCATCAAATTTGCTTGCCATACACCTTTACATCTCTCTGTCAGATATCCTTTATATCTACCACCAACTATGTACAGTGGCTTGCAAAAGTATTTGGCCCCCTTGAACTTTTCCACATTTTGTCACATGACAGCCACAAACATGAATCAATTTTATTCGAATTCCACATGAAACACAAAGTGGTGTACATGTGAGAAGTGGAACAAAAATCATACATGATTCCAAACATTTTTTACAAATAAATAACTGCAAAGTGGGGTGTGCGTAATTATTCAGCCCCCTTTGGTCTGAGCGCAGTCAGTTGCCCATAGACATTGCCTGATGAGTGCTAATGACTAAATAGAGTGCACTTGTGTGTAATCTAATGTCAGTACAAACACAGCTGCCCTGTGACGGCCTCAGAGGTTGTCTAAGAGAATATTGAGAGCAACAACACCATGAAGTCCAAAGAACACATCAGACAGGTCAGGAATAAAGTTATTGAGAAGTGTAAAGCAGGCTTAGGCTACAAAAAGATTTCCAGAGCACTGTTCTAGCAATCATTTAGAAATGAAAGGAGTATGGCACAACTGTTAACTTATCAAGACAAGGCCGTCCACCTAAACTCACAGACCGAACAAGGAGAGCGCTGATCAGAAATGCAGTCAAGAGGCCCATGGTGACTCTGGACGAGCTGCAGAGATCTACAGCTAACATGTGGAAGAAGGTGCTCTGGTCAGATGAGACCAAAATATAACTTTCTGGCCAAAATGCAAAACACTATGTGTGGCGGAAAACTAACACTGCACATCACTCTGAACACACCATCCCCACTGTGAAATATGGTGGTGGCAGCATCATGCTCTGGGGGTGCTTCTCTTCAGCAGGGACAGGCAAGCTGGTCAAAGTTGATGGGAAGATGGATGAAGCCAAATACAGGGCAATCTTGGAAGAAAACCTTTTGGAGTCTGCAAGAGACTTGAGATTTGGGTGGAGGTTCACCTTCCTGCAGGACAACAACCCTAAACATAAAGCCAGGGCAGCAATGGAATGGTTTAAAACAAAACATATCCATGTGTTAGAATGGCCCAGTCAAAATCTAGATCTAAATCCAATCAAAAATCTGTAGCAAGATCTGAAAACTGCTGTTTACAAACGCTGTCCATCTAATCTGACTGATCTGGAGCTGTTTTGCAAAGAAGAATGGGCAAGGATTTCAGTCTCTAGATGTGCAAAGCTGGTAGAGACATACCCTAAAAGTCTGGCAGCTGGAATAGCATCAAAAGGTGCCTCTACAAAGTATTGACTCAGGGGGCTGAATAATTACGCACACCCCACTTTGCAGTTATTTATTTGTGAAAAATGTTTGGAATCATGTGCGATTTTTCTTTCACTTCTCACATGTACACCACTATGTAATGGTCTTTCACGCGAAATTCCAATAACACTGACTCATGTTTGTGGCTGTAATGTGACAAAATGTGGAAACGTATAAGGGGGCCAAATACTTTTGCAAGCCACTGTAGTATAGGCAAAACTCTTTTCAAAAAGAAAACCACACTCTTAAGCTAGGCATACACGGTTCAATTTTAGCAAGTTTACAGACTTGAATTGTATACTGCACACATGGTTCGATTGGCGAAAATTGTCCGATACCAATCAAAACATCGATCGGAAAATGTTAAGACATGTTGGAAATTTTTCATTGGTTATATAATGATCGAACCTAAATCATAGCATCTTTGTTTGTTGTTTGGGTGTGTTGTATTCAATGACACATTTATATATGACTCTTTCCTGTGTTTTATTTTATCAAAACTAAAATCGGCGACTTTGGTTGTATTACAAACTGACCTTTCATGTGGTACTACTTTGGATTCGATTATGATCGGTGTCTGATGAAAAGATCACGATCTATAATTGAATCGAAAATCATTCGTTCTAAAATTGAGCTGTGTATGCCTAGCTTTATCAAAGAGTCCCAATAAAACCTTTAATGCTTTATTTCCTCTTTAAAAGAAGTCATCCATCAGTATAGAAAAACACATCCCCTAGACCCCAGGTGCCCAACCTGTGGCCCGGGGGCCGCATGCGGCCCTTTGGGCGCTCCTTGGTGGCCCCCCTTGGTATTCCACTTGCGGCCCCAGAAACCTAACTGTTAACCTCCCTAGCGATATGCCCGAACTGGGTTCGGGCAAAAGGCACAATGCACCTATCGATACGCCCAAACTGGGTTCGGGCACATTGGGGAGCTCACCTGCTCCGTCGCCGCCATCTTCCCCGTCCATCGCCGGCTTCTCCGGGTCCCGGAGTGACGTGTGACGTTACGGAGGCGGGACCCGGTCGCCGGTCTTTTTTAAAATCTTTTTTTTTTACTTTTGAGCTGGATATAGAAATGTCTTTCTATAATCCAGCTCAAAGTGGTCCCCGCTATCAGAAACGCTCGCGCTGAGCGTTCCTGATGTGGGAGCATCTTCAGGCTGCACACGAGCCGTTCCGGAAATAGCCGAGGTCTCCGGCTATCTCCGTGAACAGCTCTCGTCTGCCGATGACGTTCATCCGGACGCCGGGAGATTTAAAGGTAACAGAAACGTTTTTTTTCTTAGATTTTTTTTTTCTTTTTTTTTTTTTTTTATGTATGGATAAATGTTTTATCCAATCCAAATCAAAAGAAAACAAGTGTAAACTTCTAAAAAAAAAAAGCCGGCCATAGCGCTTATTCTGTGGCCGATTTTGCGAATGATCACCATGCGCATTCGGGTAACGCTTGGTGATCAATTGCAAATGAATGCGCCCACCTGGAGCAGACTGGCACAGTCTGATCGTAAATCAAAACTGCGCCCGTGCTGGAATCAGGCGCAACCGCTGGCTCTCTGTGTGCGTGCAGCATTTCTACAAAGCTGCAGGCACACAAAGCCTTTCCGCCCCCATCGGCGTCACCGGTGACGCCGATGGGGGCGGAAAGGCAAACACTGTATCACTTTTGGTACAGAAATCTGCACCTCAGTGAACCGCCAGGGAGGTTAATGCATAGGGCATAGGAATTCACCTTTCCTCGCCCAGGATCTTCTTTGGGAGGGAAGAGGAGGAGAGAGACTCGTTCAGGCTAAGCACATGAAAGCCAATCATAGATCTGAGACAGTGCCTGAGCAAGTCCCTCACCTCACCAAGAATATCCTGTTCTAAGAAGATGTGTGCCTAAGCTCCCACTATTCCACCAACGAACTGGGGATGTGGCACATAACCTTTGGAAATAGAAGCACATAACCTTTAATGATATATATGACACAAAATGTGCATTACCGCACCACAACAAGTTTTGTTTAATGTTGTTTAATGTCTTCTAGCTCCTGCGCCTGCTGTCATTTGTTCATTATAAAATGCTTATACAAGTCAGTATAGATTGAAAATATTTTGTGTGGCCCTCCATAGCAACTCAGTTGAAGCCATAGACAGCCAGTGAATTTTCTAGAGATGGTCAAGAGCAATATCATCTCTGTGTTTAAAGCAGACTTCCCATTCCCTACGCAGAGGAGACTTATCTACTGTTTAAAGACTCTGAATTTAATTTTTTTTTGTGCCACCCAAATCTGCAATTGATTGCTTTGTTTATATCAAATTAGTTTAAATGAGAAATGCTACACAAGAAGTTTCCAATATCAGGGAAAATAATGGCAATGAATCTCCACTCCTCTATGGACTTTATTGGGAGTCGGAGATGAGTCACCATTTCCTTACAGAGTAATCTCATGAGCCATATCGTTCAATGATCAACTAAACATCTACTGCAGAAGAACTAAACTGCAAATTGCCTCAAGGAGATTCCATCCATCTGTGACATGAAAACTACTTGGGAAACTCTAACCTAAAGAGTTGTCCCCCCCCCCCCCCGACTGCAGCAATCCCCGCTGTATAGTGGAAGCCAGATCAAGAACATTTGCACTAATACAGTGTTTTCTAAACCTTTAGAGGATTTCCAGATAGAGTACATGCCAAAAATATTCACACACTTTTCCCCATTTTGTCACAAAATCAATTAAATATTTTTTTTCCATCAGAATTCTACACACACCAACCTTATAATGAAAATGTGAAAAATGTTTACTTGATTTTGGAAAGTGTATTAACAAAATAAAAAAATAAAGCACATGTACATTTGTATTCACAGCCTTTGCAATGAAGCCTAAAATAAAGCTCAGGAGCATCCTATTTCCTCTGATCATCCTAAGGCTAAGTTTACACTGGCGGTTCTCGAGCTGCTTTGGGAGAAACGACTCCCTGTAATCCGCTACAAAACAGTGCAGGCGATTACAGGGCGTCTAATTAAGGACCCCATAGAGGTCATATGGGACGGCAGCCAGAAAACCGACCCGGGGACGCCTAATGTGTCGGTCGGTCACGTTAAACGTCGCTTACCTGGCGGTAAAAAACCACCAGTGTAAGCTTAGCCTTAAGTTGTTTCTGCAGCTTAATTGGAGTCCACCTGTGGTAAATTCAGTTGATTGGACATGATTTGGAAAGGCCCACACCTGTCTATAGAAGGTCCCACAGATGACAGTTAATGTCAGAGCACAAACCAAGCAAGTGAAAGGAATTGTCTGTAGACCTACAAAACAGTGGAAGGAGTTCAAAACCACAAGGACTCTTCCTAGAGCTGGCCAGCCATCTAAACTGAGCAATTGGGGGAGGGAGTAGTGCCTTGGTCGGGAGGTGACCAGGAATCTCATGGTCCCTCTGTCAGAGCTCCAGAGGTCCTCCAAAGAACCTTCCAAAAGGACAACCATGTCTGCAGCAATCCACCAATATGTTAAGCTGGGCATACATGGGTAGATTCCCGTGCAATCAACCCCCGATCAAACACAGCGTGGTGGCAACACCACGCTGTAATTGATCAGGGATCAATTGAACGGAAATCAATGTGCACCACATGGGCGCATCGATTCCCATCCAATCGGGACCCGTTCTCCCCAGCTCGCAGCCCGTGTTGTGAGAGATTCACTCACTCACAACACAAGGCTGGAGCTGGAGAAAGGAAGACAGCCAGAATGTGCTGGTCCTGCCCCCTGCAGCTAGCTGATCACAACCACCTGTGTGCAGCTCAGCTGTCAGCCTGTCAATTACATTGGATGGAGACCCGCTGTACCCATTCAAAGTAATGGATTTTGACCAAGGTTTTCCAACATGTTGAAAACATGTTTGGTCGAGTTTCTTCGCGCAGGATCAAGGAACCGTGGATGGCTCCAATGAAGAAACAGATTTGAGCAACATCGGGTGCCTTGAACGCGCACGGTGCCCAATGTTGCTCTAATCTTTTTCTTCATCAAGCCAAGCTGTGCAGAGGACCCTATACTACATAGTTGTTGGTAGATCTAAAGGATATATGACAGAGAGATCTAAAAGTGTATGGCCAGCTTAAGACCATGAGAAACAAATTTCTCTTGTCTGATGAGACAAAGATTGAACCTGTATTGAAAAAAAAAATTTATTTTGGTTTTGAGTTTTGTATAATATTTGCTTAGGCAGATATTTCTGTTTTATATTTGAGTAGTCAGATATTTCTGTTTTACTTCTGAAATGGATTTAAGAAACAAGAATTTAGAATACAATGATGCAATTTTGAATTGTATCCTCTGTAGCAGAATATTCTTAAAATAGAATATTGAAATATTCCAGATACAGAGAGTATAATTATCTCTTTATAATCTTAATGGAAATCTCTATTGAGAATAATACAAAGAGATGTCAGAATTGGCTTCTGGAAAAAAAAGTCTCAAGACTTTTAAGGCTGAAAATTACAAACTTGCTGACTATTAAAAGCAACGAGGTGCAAGTTTTTCATGACCCAAATTGTATGATCAGTAAACTAAAATAAATGAGAATTATACATCTGTATTCATTTCAATCATCCAATACACAAGTTTGGATATTACAAGTCAAAGCAAACTATCTAGAGTGATAACCTTCTCTATAGTTGGCCAACATCCTAAATCAATAAAAAAAATCAATTGTAGAAGAACCAGTCCTCTCACATTTGTGTTTTTCTCCAAATGAATACAAGGGGTTAAGAAGATTTTAGATTTTAAACATTTTCTTGCAAATGATTTGTGGTATAAAATGAATTATATCAGATAACATATTCAAATAAATATGATTCCAAAGTGTATCACATACAATGTCATAAATTTATCATGGGAAAAACATGATATTGAGGTAGATATTAGGTGTTAAAGCATTGTTCCAAAGCTTCTTCAGGGCTTAGCATGTTTAAATGTAGTGATGGGGGAACTCCACATGCAGGCGGATCGGACTTTTACAATAGTCCGTCATCCGCCTGTTCGCGGGCAGATTCAAATTCGGGAAACCGGAAGTGACATCACATCAGTTACCTGAACGTATAGTTCCTGGTTACGATTGCCAGATGTAATTTCACTGACGTCACTTCAGGTTTTCGGAGCTGGTTTGTCACTGGAACATTGAGTTCTCTACCCGATCTTCAGTGAAAAGATTCTTTCTCCGGTGGGATCTTAATGCTGCTGATCCTGCCGGAGGAATAATAGTGAGCTCCTTCTTGTCGGTGAACGGGGCAGGTCAAACACCCGTACTGCTCGCCGGTTAGAAGGAGTGCGAACTTCAATGTTCAGCCAGTTCGGCCAATGCAATACAATACAATAAAATGTTTTAAATCTAATATTTTTTATTGGCCCTTAGGTTCCCCTTGTTTTCATTTGGAGAACAACAGAAATGTGAGAGGACTTGTTCCTCTACAATTTTTTTTTTTAAGTTAAAGTGGACATATACTCACCTCCATGCCCATTGTTCTCAAAGCACCCCATATAAAATTAAAATAAACAACTTAATACACCTTACCTGTATTAAATGCCCTGCAGTGCTGCTCCCCTAAGATGCTGCTGTTTAAGGCATCAACATCCCAAATCTGGCAGGCAGACAGGAAGGGAGATGTCCTCACCTTAATGATGCTCCCTTCCCAAGCCTGGGGAGGTCTGTTTTCAGCATTGGAAACAATTATCCAGCATCATAAGTGGCCTTTCATGGTACTGCAGGATGACTGTAGATTATCAGGAGAGTATTCATTAGTCAGTATTAGAGATGCTGGCAGGAGGGGCTGGAGGGAACAGCAGGTGAGTATATTTTCTATAGGATTGTCCATCATCGTGCCAGCTCAAAATTAAATCAAAGTCTAATTCAATAGTTTTAACTATCCTACATTAATTTTTGGCAGACATTTTAATACATCAAGATCGATCACTGCTACCCTTTCTCTTTGTATAGAGTGACTGGTCCAGCATCTGAACCCATCTCATTTCCTACAGGCAGCCAGTAGTAAGCACACCTGTTTGGCCCATTCCACATCTCTGCTCTTTACACAGAAAGTATGATGGCACATCTGCCTTTGCAATGTAATAACTGGCTTTGCAATGTAATTCTGTGCAGATGAAGCAGATTTATACAACTTTGCTATGTATTTAAAGAAGATATACCACCAGAAATTGATCATTTCATGGATGGCACTAGAAGTTACCATAATAGGAAGGAATGCATAAAAAACTAAAAAACATTTTTTTCAGAAGATCCCTTGCAGCCTCTCCTCTCTGCCTGCACTGGAACTCACCACAGAGATAGATAAATCTCTAATCTCTGCTCTTCTTTAAACTAAATAGAATGGATTTTCCCATAGAAAACCATTATAAACACCCCCAGTGGCCACTCACAATATTGCACCCGGAGTTAACCCCTGAAAGCCTGGCAAATGAATATGCAAGCTCTCATATGATTCCAGGCAACAGCAGGTAGACATTATTGGGGGGGACTGTGGAGTGCTACACCACCATCATACCTGCTCAGACGTAACTCAAACTTTAATTTTACATATGTATTTTTTTTGTATTCATCTGCTTTAACTGTGTTTGTGGCTTAAGTTAAGCTTTCAAAAAACCACCCTGCTTTGCCGCCCTGCTTTGAAAATGGTGTTTGCTAGGCTGTCTTTGATCTCAGTTGTTTTTGGTTTACTAAAGCAGAACAAACATATTGAGAGTGTTCAGATGAGAATCAGAATTCCCTATCTGCATACTTGTTCTAGTCCGCAACTTAAAATGCTTTGAAGCCCTTGGATAAACTTCACAGCCAAGCAACTAGAATCTGAAAGAGTTCATGAATGCTGCCTTTCTTTAATTTTTCTTTCTTTTCAAGATGGGTTTCCTTTAACATTTAGCATGCAGCAAAGTACACGCTATTCTTTGACAATATTAGAGAATTTACTGAAGAAGCTTATCACAGGAATATTATTAGGCTGAAGCTCTGCTTAATATTGACACACAGAGAGTACATTCCAGTATCTCCCAGCTTTTATTTTGCTGCTTTCTTAAGGACAGAAACTACGCAGATGTGAAACAATTCATTTCCTTTAATGTGAATATCAGTTGTTCCTTATTTCAGGCTAAGATAAGTATTAGCAGTATTTTCATCTTTTAGTGCCTCTCCACATAGATAACATAGGTGCAGCGCCAGAGTCCTGGTGTAAGCCAGGTGGAAGAACATTGGTTGCAAGAAGCGTGTTTGATTACCTTTGGCTTAATAACATTCAACTGCCGTTGTTTTTTTTGGGGGGGGGGGGGGTCTGTGAGAGGACCAACCACCGGTGTATACCGGTGTATGGACTACTGACTACTTCACCCTTTCACATATTTATATATGTTTTAAATGGAATATCACATCATACTAGAAACAAATTTAATAACACAGAGCTTCCGACCCTGAGGAAGTCCGTGAGGGCGAAACATGTAGGATATGAGAATGGACGCCATAACATCACACTGTGGATTATGTAAATGATGGATGTGATAAACGGTGTTTTTATAATCATATTGTATATGTATTACATGTGGTCCTAACATTAAAGACCTTATAATTTACAAAACATGTAGTAGTTGTAGTTTTTTAGGACCTGCAGGTCCAAGGAGGGAATAGATTTATATCAGTAGTTCCTTCTCATAATATAACTTTTAAGACTTATTTGAGTTGTGGTATCTAATCAAATTACAGCTTCCTGGAATACAGAGCTATTGCTGTTGAGATGTTTGGAACCTTAAAAAAATATTTTTTTTACATACGATGCAGGGACATTTTCTCATTGATTTAAATGGGAAAAAAGTCTGTCTTATAGTCTTAAAAATACGGTTTATATTGTCCGAGATCTCCAATCTTCCACCTAAAGGTTGATCTCTTTTTGGCTCCTTTTCTTGTCATAAAGCACACTGTTGCTAAGCAATGTTTGTTACCATCCTTTCCTCTGACCTTTTTGGATTGTACAGAATGCCTATATTGAATTTCTACATTCAGCAAACAGCACTGCGTTGATGCTTTAGCTTGAAGACTCCTGGGTGGATATCAAACTAGCTTGGAGGTCACTCAGGCAAGAGGGCAGAGCTCTGCAATAAAAATAGAACTTTTGTCCTCTAGCTGATACTTTTTTTGAACCAAAAAAAAAAAGCTAAATAAATAACCCTTAGTGTATGCTTTACCCTTTGCCATCTGCTCTTCGAATTTAGTTTTGTGAAATATTGCTTGAATCCTTTATTGTGTCCTTTCTATCACTGACATTATCACATTGAAGTTGTGTCAAATGCATTCATATCTGATAGCCCACAAAAAAAATTATTAGACAAAAGCATAGCATATAAATAAAAAACATATTGCTTCATTTTAGTAAACCTTAACTTAAATTTTACACTCCAAGTGTTTTTTGTTGAGGCAACAATTAGTCTCGTGTTTTTTTCGCAATACCTGGTTATACACATAAATGGCAAATACCTCCCTGGTGTCAACACGGAACGGCATGGGCACAGCTGGAGTGGATAAGCTACCCTAAGTGTGGCTCAGGGTTACTGATATTGCCAAATAAATTCTACTGTCTGTAAGGGAGGTTAGACAAGGTATGAATGCAATTCCGTATATAGTGATTTATAGTGATTATTATGTCTAAACTTATCAGTGGCAAGATGGAGATAGATGGGTTTCCTGAGAGAGTGCTCGTGAAGTCGGTTAGTAGCAGAGACATGCACATATAATGAGCTAACAACAAATAAGAGAGGCTACGGCAGCAGCGCTGGTGGGCAAACTATTTGACTCTTGGGCCACAATGGGTTCATTAATTTAACAATGGGGGCCTGACCAAGAGCCTGTAATGGCCGCCCACTGGTATCCCAATTCCTCACATGCCTGGCTTCATTAATGATGCTGGGGGCATACAGCAGGGACCTTGTAATCTTTTTTATTTTCCTGTATGGAATTATACTGCCAGGAAGGTAAAAAGAAAGAAAAATGTACTTAACTGTCATATTTCAGTGAAAATACAGAGACCTTGGTGACAAGACGCTCTGGCTCCCCTCCGCTCGTTCACTGCAAGAGAAGTCTGAACTTCCACCTTATCTTTGCACATTGCAGGGAACAAGCAGAGGGGACCCTGAGCATCTTATCATCAAGGTGACAGCAGGCCAGGCTAATCGGGCTGGGTTTGGCCCCCGTGCTTTAGTTTGCCCATAAGTGGACTAGGGGCACCAAAGACTAGAGAGGAAAAGGGTCCAAAGATGAAGCAGCCTGTATCTGAGCCTGTAATTAGCTTCCTCAACTGTACAAGATGGAAGATATGGCTGGAGTTGAACTTTAAATATAATTTCTTTTGCAACAGAAAAAAATATTTTACAAACTCTGTACATTTTAGACCTAATGTTAGCATGTAAGTGGAGTTGTTGTTTGCACATACTATTTTTTAATGTGTTACTTAATTCTGACTGTGCTGAGACATTTGTTGTTCTAAATATTTTAAGCAGCATTCACCTTGGGTGTTTTAAACATGATTTCCCCCCTCCTGCTAAAGCTTTTATTATGTAATCAGCTTCTCTTATTCATCGAAAGTAAGCTGCTGCTTCTGACAAGTCAATATTCAACTAAATTCTTTGCACTTACTTAATTATAATAATTTGCTATTGAGATTCATAGTTACACACAGGAATTACATTTTATCTTAGGTGCCCCCGCTGGGTATGATTGTTCGAGAGCCATGCCATATGCCAAGTTGATGGACAAATAAAAAAGACTTAATGACAATCTGTGTGCTCTTTGTCACTTCTTGAAGAGTTTCTACAAGAGAATAAACAGCCGGCGAGGTACACAGTGCATCCTGCTGATAAGGCTCATCCTTTTGCAAAGACATTAATGTAGACAAACGGGACACAATTACTGCTAGAAAGTGCACCAATGTCCCAATAATCACAACAGTTACATCAAAGAGATTTTTTAGCAAAGTGTTTCCCTATTAGAGTTGATAGTTGTTAAATATCAGATATGTAGGAGGATATATATTATAGAGCCAGAGACATCATTGAAATCTACTTGTAGATGGCAAAGGCACTGGCATTTGACTGCTTTTAAGTATACTCATTGATAATATTAATTTTTTTGTAATGAACCACAATTCAATGCAAGCATTGGTCCTATTTGTATAATTTAATAAAGACATTATAATTAAAATGTTTCTTGTAAATCAGTTTCACTAATGCCTAAAACTCCAAACTAGGTGTTTCCACCTTACGGTATAGTATTTAACAGATTATTTTAGGGAGATGGCTGACTACCTGGATATACTGAATTACCAGGCTATTCCATCAATGGATTTTTTCTTCCCTGTTGGCACAGGCATATTCCAAGATGACAATGCCAGGGTTTATCCGGCTCAAATTGTGAAAGAGTGGTTCAGGGTACATGAGACATCATGCTATATGTTACCTATTTATTGTTCATAGATGTGAATGGGTCATTTTAAAAGTAGCTTGCAAGCCAAAAATGTGTGGGTACTGTGACAGACTGTTCACTGTTCTGTGACAGACTATCACAGTGCAAATGGACCCATCAGGTGTATCCTGGAAGGAATCCAGGAATATGTTGGCCAACAACAATAGGTTGTTGTGCACTTTTGTTTAGTTTTTGTTTGGGGATTCTGGAATGGGGGGAAGGAACTGGGTGGGCCTTCCCATTCCATCCAGGAACTACACCTGATGTACTTCAGGGAGGTGGCTGGGTGTGTCTCAAAGGAGACTGAAGCCACTCAGTCAGGGTTCCCAATGTGGTTGGCGATAGTGCTGCTAGGTGCAGCAAATACAGGGCACACAGAGTGTGTGTGGCCCCATGCTGATGGCTGCCAGGAGGCAGGCCATTAAGGTTTCCTAGAGGTAGGAAACTTTGTTTGATCGGTGCCAAGCCAGTAGGCTTGGCATTTTCAGGACTGTTTCGTTTGAATATTAACCCCTGCAAGGGTAACTTATGTTTTGGAGTGCTGCTAATAAACGTGGGCAGGAGCCCGTAAATGAGAACAAAGTGTGAATTGATGTTTTTGGAACACCGTTTGAGCTGAACCCCCACAGTACCCATTTTTTAGAGTCTTTTAAGGTATAGATTTTTTTTTATTCTTTTAAGGCTAGATTTTTTGCTTGCTCTCCAATCATGTAATATTCTATGGTCTCCTGTTTTGATTCATTGCATTACACCGGATGCTGTTCATGCATCATATGTCTTTGTCCTAATGCCAACATAGATAATGTGGACAAAGATAATATTGAAAGAAACATGGCATGATCCAGTTTGAGCAGCATCTTCTGGTATTAAAAAGAGATGGCAGAAGCTGATGCATGTAGAGGGGTAAATAGTAAATGTTGGAATTTCATGTAGCAAATCAAAGTATTTGTGGTATATGGTCTACATTAATGGCTGTCTTTGCCTCAACCAAATCCCCCCCCCCCCCCGACATTCAAGTGTAAGGGATAACCAAGTCTTGTCATTTCTTACTCTGCGATCATGGCTGTGAGGTAACATATTACATTCTGGGTAAGGGGGTAATAGGAAAAGGATCTTAATGTGGTATGCATGTAATAATGTACAGTTGAATCATTATGATATTAAACTTCATCCCGTCAACACTCAGAATAAGGTCCATCCTACGCTATGGATGTGCTAGCGTTAATGTGTCCATAAACGCAGGGACACTTTTATAAGGCAATGTTAATGTGTCCATTGATTTCTATGGAGAAACACATCAGATGTCTAGGCACACAACCCTTTGCGGCGCGTCGGTGAGGGAATAAAATTTGAAACAGCACAAAGCACCTCTATCGTGTCTGTGTGTATGCTTACAATTAATTGCACTGGACATGTTGGGGGTATTTTAGGGCCTGTCTACAGTACTGTCCAACACAGTGAAAAACAAGGGCATAGGCCTATTTAAAGCAATAAAAATGTCCCTAATGTTTTTGGGCATGTTTTCTAAATTAATTTCAATAGGGTGCATCAACGGCAATGAATCTTAAATATAGTGCTATATCTTCGTAATCATGAATATTCAAGATTTTTTACATCAGTATCTGAAACTAGTGTGTATTGTGTTTGAAATATGTGCATATACAAGTGCCAGTTTGGGTAATATAGGTTATAAATGATTTGTTTTCATGTGATAGTATTGATTGTGAAAAATGCAATTATCTGCAATTTGTTAGCAAAATTATTTTTCGCAGTAAGGGTAATAGTGACTGGAGATCACAAAATCTCAAATTTACAAATGTATTGCGAATATTAGTAGAATAATGTGCGATATTTTGTAAATACAAATATTGCTTGTGCTGCTTATCACTATTCCTAAGCAACATCTTTCCTAACATTCCTAAGCAACACCAATAAGACAAATCCAATGAAGAACACTGTAGTGTATTACAATCACTGTAGAGACATTGGAGAGCCAATTGTAAAGGTTTGAGAAAGATAAGCAATTACTTTTTTTAAGCAACAAAAGGCTTCCGAAAATAAAATGTTGAAAGGTAAAATTTCTCTACATCTTCAGTTTTCTAGCAGACGCTAGGATTTGGCCCAAAGTATGCAGGTACTGGGCATTTTTCGGACTATAGAATGCACTTTTTCACCCCCAAAATTAGGGGGGGGG
>CM070039.1:73295429-73311882 GCA_036250615.1 Ptychadena robeensis
GGGGGGGGGTAAAGTGACAACATTACAATACAATGCATAGTTTGATGGGCTGATGAAATGTGCTTAATTTTTCCCACTTTTCAGTTCCACTTTTAAAAATTACTTGTCGCTGCGTCTAATGATCTTTATTTCATTCAGACTTTCTGTGACCCAGATTTACAACAGTGAGGGAGACCCCCTGGGGTGGTCGTCTCGACGCTAGTTAGGTATGCCATCATTTGCATGCCAACGAAAATGTAATACATAACAACTTTAGAAAACACTACAGTAAGCGTGTTATATTCTTTTTAAGTTTTGCATTGTTATAATCACAGCATGCGGCTCATTAGACTCCTCCCACACTATAAAAAGCTAAACAGGTGATTTAAAATAGTTAAATCTTTCAAGTAAAATTGTGTGCAAATGTATGATAGTTTCTTAACAATAGACTTAAATGTTTATTTAGAACACAGCAAACTACAGAGAACTATACATATATACATGTACAGGAAAGGAAGGATGGGTAAATGGGTAGACCAACTCCGACTAAAAAATTTTTTTTAGAGACAGCCCCTCCCACTGTGTTACATCTCGCCGAGGCAAGATATAACAAGCCGCAAGTGTTTCTGGGAATTCTGTTTCAAAAGCCCCTGTGACTCAGTCTCACAGATGTGATGTCAGGGTCACATCTGCAAGACTTTGTGAAAAGGGGAGAGAGAAGCCTCTCTTCACCTAGCCAATGGATGCAGCTGACTGCCCCTTCCCCCACACTGCAGAGGAGGAGCGAGTCTCTGTCTGTGTAGGAGTGCAGGGAGAGGGGGGGGCAGGCTGGTGTCAGCTGCCATGAGAAGAATAGATCTGGAAGTGGCTTCTCTTGACTTTAATTAGGATGTTCCCACCATCAGTGAAAACATGAAAAAGGTAAGAAAGTTTAATTTGTTTTTGTGTAGCAGATTTTCAGGATCTGAACTGCTGACAGGTAAGTAATGTGCTTTTTTCATGTATGTGTGTTTTTTTAAGTTTTAGTTTAAAACCGCTTTAAACATTTCCCAACACGAAGCAAGTCTGGTAGTCAGGGACTTTTAAGGCATGATGTTATCAATTTGTCACCCAATTATAAAAATGGGCAAAAATCTCCAAACTTGGTGCTTCATGATTTGACAACTTTCTAGAAAAAAAAAGAAGAATAAATCACTTTCTAAAAGCTCTACTGCATCATTTAATTGTGGTATTGGCAGCTAGTGAAACTCTTCCATTGTCCTGCTACAAAGGGGTACCCACTAGTAAGCTGGCGGAATCCTGTAGGCCGTTGTCAAAGTTTATTAGGTTGTGTTTTAGGAGTACTCTATACTCTATCCACACTCCTGTTGTTCTTGTTGAGGAGCACTGCTGTACACTTTAGAAGTTCTGCACACAAAAGCTAATAAAATTTGAAATCGACCAAAGGTTGGTTGTGCTCCTATTCCTCTCTAGAGATGGTCGAATTTTTTTTCAAAAATTCGACCATTTCACCGATTTCGAGTTAATTACAAAGCCCCTGAACATGGTATCATCACCAAACTTGCTGCAGATATAGAGAAGGGTTGGGGCTATACTCCAAAAAAGAAAGTATGTCTCTAACACAAATAGTTTTTGCACAAATTAAGTTCAAAGTCAAGTAAAAATGTCGAAAATCGGAATTTCGACTTTAACTTTGAACTTAATTTATGCAAAAAGTACATGTGCTAAAGCAACACTTCTTTTTTTCAAATGTTCCCCCAACCCTTCTCTACATCTCCAGCAAGTTTGGTGAGGATACCATGTTCAGGGGCTTTGCAATCAGCTCACAAAGTTAGCAAGTCGAAAAATTCGACCATCTCTATTCCTCTCCCATGAAATCCCACCATCTGATATCCATCAGAGCTAATCATACATGTGAAAATCCTCCTTCTTGTATGGTATATATATAACTGACCATTGCAGCATCACATTCATTTGGGGTTTAGACCTAATATAATAACCCATTGTATCACATGATTATTGGTTGTATTTTGAAGTTGTAATTATATATGTATGCCAGCGTTGTAATCTAAAGTTATTATATATATATATATATATATATATATATATATATTTTAATATACCGGTAAGTGATTCTGGATATTTCCTAGATTTGTAGATTACACTGATGGCGGGATCTCCTGAAGAAGCCATAATGGCGAAACCCATAGAGAAGATGTCCAAAAGTAACATGTAACATGAGTTGTTTTGTAAATGTAATGGGATTCAAGTATGACAGCAAGTCAAATGTATTTGAACCAGATTGCAATGGTAAATTATGTAACCAAATTATGTAACTGTAAATATGTATCTGAAATGATGTATTGATTGTACAGACATTTTTAAAAATAATGTTTGGATATTGTAATAAAAACTATGACATATAAAATTTTAGCATGGGTGAGGTCACTACAGACAGAGCAGTCCCATACCTCTGCACCAGCAGAGTCATTACAACATTGGCCCCTAGGTAGGTGTGCATGTGGTTGGGGAGTGCCTCCTGTTGTGCTTGCCATTTATACCTGCCTCCTTTACCAATCTCAGATCCAGTGGTGAGGGGAGCCCACATTGTCCATCGGAGGAAAACCTAGGTTACCCCCTTTGTGGGGTCACATCATGTGGTGAGGTAGAGTGAGAGGAGACATACCCAGACAGGTTCTGGAACCATAGATGGTGAGCCTCTCAGACAGGCACAGAGAGAATAGATGCCAGTAGACTGTTTGTGTTAGGTATGTGTATATGAGTTATTAACACTGTATATGGGAAACTACTGATGCATAACAGTTGATTTATATGTATTTGGACGTATAATACTAATGAATGTATACATGAATCTATAGAGCCGTACCTCCATGAGGAAGCCTATGTTGGACGAAAGATGTAGGAGGATATGAACCTTAACATCTTGGTCATTGGCATAATATACCGAACAGTCTCTAACCTGTAACCTCTTTTCACGTTTTTTTCGTCATTGTTTTTGATATGTACAAATGTGACACAATCACTCTAGCAATTTGTGATCTTTTAATATGTATGTATATGGATACAGTCCTTTTGATAATAAAGACTTCTTAATTATACTTTGGTAATAGCATATGACTGGTTACTACTAAAATTGCTCATGTCTTTAAACCCCATTGTAGTTTTTGAGGTCTATGCCTCGTATAGGGACCACAGTATATAATATTCGTATGTGCAAAATATTGCAACATTTTCACCTAATATTCCCAATAATTTTGAGATCTCCAGTCATTATTACCATCTTTTTTCGATTTTCACGACAGATATTCTCATATTTTTCACATGAAACCCAATAATTTGTTACCTTCCTTGTGCAAATCGGCACTTGTACATGTGAAAATTGTGAATGCAATGCATGGTAGTTCCGGGTACAGATGTAAAAAATCTTGAATATTTGTGATTACAAAGATATAGCATATATTGACGATCTTAGCAAACTCTCAAAGTGCTGATATTCGCAATAAAATAATTAGTGATTCCAATATTCGTGATGGACGCTATCCATGACTCTCTTGCCCATTTCAGTCATTACAACCTTTATTAGAAATATGAATTACCAATAGTAAATTCCTGGTTGAGATTTATTAAAAGTGCATTTTAATACACAACTTTCATCCTACGAAACTTTTTGCTAATTACCGGCATCTAGGGAACCCCTATCTATGAGATGTTGAAGAGATTGAATAATAGGTTCCTTTATGAAGACCAACTTTTGTTAACTGTGGCAACTTCTGTTAACTCTGCCAGTCCTGCTTGGGTATGTATTTGATGGGATGAGAGCGTGAACATGGCGGAGGTACTTTTGGCGAAGGCGCATGCGTGCTGCAGTGGCAAACAGGGAAACTTTTCTGAAACAGACAGACCCAACATTTGAGAAAAAAGGTTATATGGGGGGACCACTGGTAGCCGGATTCACCACATCCACTGTTACAATGTGAATTTAGAGGGGGGAGGGGGGAACTAATCCTCAGGGGTGGCCAGCCCCAACGGACTTTAAAGGTGAATATATTAGAAAAGGTTCCAGTCAAGGGATTGACGTATGTTTCACTTTATTAATACAGCTTGATATGACATGGTACATAGTATTAGTATTCCAGGATAACACTATCCGCAATTCAAGTATTGTCACCATTGGGTTACATGTCATCAAAGAGAGTTTTGGTCCTCCATACCGTACAATACATAATTAAAATTCATTGAACATCTTGATGATTCAGGGGTCAAGTTCTATGGTTATGCTCCAATGCGTTCCGACGCGTTTTGTCCCCTTATCATTGGGACTTCATCAGGGATCTTTGGAGACTATTTCAGTATATTTTTCTTTATTCCTTGCTGTGAACGGGTAGGTAGGCGCCGGGCTGATGTCTCCCAAGCCTCCACTCCGCGGCTGTAGAGGCCGCACCACTATGTCTCCAGCACCTGCGGTGTGGCTCCACCAAGAGAACACTTTTTAAATCAGACGAGGGAGATATGTTTCTGTCCTATTTGTCTTTGTCTGTTAGGTCCAACTGTTTGTCAATAAATAAAATTTCGCTGTCTTGGTTCAGTCATGAGGGGTTTTAAACCAGTTCACCACTTGTCAGTTGTCTTAGGTCATATCCATAGTGTAGATGCTAGACCCAACATTTACTCAGAACGGATTTTAAAAGGTCTCTACAGGGGAAACCATGGAGGGGGTAATATTGCTTGTGTGAGATGAAAAATCGCATGTGTAGCTGCTGTGCCTACACATCGGAGCTAATCATTCATGTGAAATATGCCATAAACAATATAGAATTCTGAGGAACAGCAGGAGGACGGAAATCCTTTCCTCTCCGTATGAGGCCGTTTGGTCTCCATGGCAACCGTCCTTGTCAAATCCTTACATCTAACCCGTCTGAGCGTTATTTATAGGGAAATATTAATGTATGCAGAGAAACACATTTCATTAACAACAATTTACTGCACACATGGCTGCCATTACCTTCTATTATCTATATAAACAATTTGTATCGAGTGATAGGAACACCAAAACCTACAAGTATCCGGTCTGTGAAGATAGGAACCGCACTTCTGTCACATAAATAAATGTGCCAAGATCACTGCTTAGAACTAACCGCATTGTTATTCTTGTTATTCCAGTGATTGCACCTTAAATGGGCCTTCCACTTCCCTTATTATTACGTTTATTATAGAATGGGGAAAGGCTAGGCCCCCCATCAGGTTTCCTGATAACCATTAGAGTGATTCCCAAGTGAGGAAAACAAGAAAACATATAACACAAAGCTTGCATAGGATCTAGAATTCACATACCATATATACTCCCGTATAAGCTCACCTGAGTATAAGAGGTGCCTAATGTTACTCACAAAACATGAATGACTCGAGTAAAAGCCTAGGGAAATGCATCAGCTAAGAGACAGAACACACAGAAAATGTGCTTTTGTTTCAGGACATCGTTACTCAACTAGTGATGAGCGGCATAGGCAATAATTCTACTAATATTCGATATTCGTAAATTTGAATATTCGTATTCATACGCATGACCATATCTAATACATGCAATATCAATACAATCAATATCACTGCGATTGTGAAAATACATTTCAAATAAATGGTCACATGCTATGTTTATTTTTGCAGTGTGAATATTATTTTATCAGTACATGGCCATACTGGGAATATTTGAAATTGCAAATATCAGCTAAATTCTCGAATTGCCGATATTCGTGAGAAATATTTGACATTCGTTAATTCGAGCTCAACACTATATTCAACTAGCCAATTTGTGAATTAATTACAAAGCCCCTGAACATAATACCATCACCGCATTTGCTGGAGATGCATGATTTTATAGAAATGAAGTTTAAAGTTAAGCCTACTTAGATTTATTAACCTCCCTAGCGGTTGAGACGAACCCTGTTCGTTTGGCGTTCAGGGTCGCCCCAACCGCAGGAGAAGCCAGCATCGGGTACACCCGATACCTCCCTGGAAAGCTGCAGCGATTGTCTTCATCGCTGCAGCATTTCTGGGGTTTCGGTGACGCGGAAGGGGGCGGCGCCATAGACCTCCATGTTAATGGAGGAGCGCCGGCTTTCCCGCCCACACAGCCGGCGTCAAAAATGACACAGGCTGTGTGGAGAGGGGCAAAGGGAGGGAGGAAATGACAGGCAGTGTACTTTGTACACTGCCTCAATTGCAACGGCGCGATATGGGCAGTGCGCTAGGGAGGTTAAAAAAAACCTGAGCAATCAAAAAAATTTCCTACAGCGCTTCCCTACATCTCCAGCGATAATTCAGGGATGCCATATTCAGGGGCAATTGTTATCTCTTGTCTTGATAATAAGCTGAATTTTATTTTTTACAGCCCATTTGGGTGTTAGGGGACAGATCTCCATTCCTGCACAGGCTAGGTGCACCACAATTATTACTCTCTTTATAAGGTAGTATCCCAAAGTTATTCCCTTACACTATGTCAGGCAGATGTCCCCAGGCTGATGACACCTACTTTACTCTCATAGTATAAAGTGATTGGAAACAAATACACATAACTTCTCTCTGTATCGACGTTAATCATACACAGCCTGATTCATCGGCTGATCGGCCACCATGCACATTCCGGCAAAAAATGCGGGGGACACCACCTGGTGAGATCGACTAGGAATCTCCCGCATGTCGGATCGCATACAACGGGTGTCTGCCGATCATCATGCTACAATCTATCGAGGGAGAATCGCCTCGACTATGGCTTCCTTAAGAGGGATTCACCCATCTAAATGCTGGGTAAGGAGTTTAGGGGTATATAGGACCAATCATGGTTTAGTTTTGGTACATGGTCTCGGACTCTGGATTGGGAAATAAGGAACTGTGTGGGCCTTCCCATTCCACACTGGGATTAGTTAGCCTTCAGCCAGAAAGGAACTCTAAAAAAGGCTTCTGTGGGAATAGAGAGAGGGCAAAGACCAGACATGGGCAAACTATGGCCCTTTAGCCATATCCAGTCCATTTAATCTTTTTATACGGCCCTTTATCACCCTGGTATCAAGATGTGCTGGCTCTCCTCTGCTTTTTCCCTGTAAAATGTGGAGATAATGCCTAGAAGTTGATTGTTTTGGTCTCCTTAAAGAGGCTGTCATTTGCTCATCTCTGCAATAGAATGTTTAAGTTTATTATCCTAAGCCCCTTTCTTATATATCCATTATAACTTTTTTATATTTTTTATTCAGTAGAACCTTCCTGGTAATATGATTATTATTTTTTCTTTAAAGAGTATGAAAAATGTATCAATTTATCAGTGTAATCTGTAAACATTTCCCACCCAGGCTTAGAGGACTCAGGACTAGTGATGGTTGAATTTTTCGACTTGCTAACTTTGTGAGCTGATTGTAAAGCCTCTGAACATGGTTTCATCACCAAAATTGCTGGAGATGTAGAGAAGGGTCGTGGAAATATAAAAAAAAAGATTTGCTCTAGCACATGTGGTTTTTGCAAAAAAATTTGTTCAAAGTTAAAGTCGAAATTCCGATTTTCAAAATTTTGACTTGACTTTGAACTTATTTTGTGCAAAAACAATTTTTGTTGGAGACATACTTTTTGTTTTGTAGTATGCCCCCATCTCTACATCTCCAGCAAGTTTGGTGATGAAACCATGTTCAGCGGCTTTGCAAATAACTCGAAATCGTTGAAATGGTCGAATTTTTGAAAAAAAATCTCTACTCAGGACTGATGGCCCTGACAAGAACTTTGTATGGTCCCCTCTGTGAAATCCATTGTTGTCCACAAGTCAAAATGTTTGCCCACCCCTGGGGTAGACCAGAGGAACTGTAGCCACTTGGCTTGTGTGTAGTTTATATCTCTGTGTTGGTGGAGGCTCACATGTAAAGCCCAGGAAGGCCTCTGCACAGCTCTGCCAAACAGAACTGTCAAGGAGATGACATCCCTGTTTCTGTTACATTTGACAAAGTTCACTGCGGATATGACCCTGTCCCAAGATGGTTCTTTGGGCAGAGAAGTAGAAGCCTGGTGACCTTATGTCTCACAGCTGAATTGATGATTCATCCATCTAAAATACCTCCAAACAAATATAAAAATATGTTTTTACCATAGAGTTAGTCCTGTGGTGTTTAACTATGACATTATCATCTGATAATAACTATTAATTTACAACTAATAGCAGCAACCAATATTAGAATTACAATCTGAACCTCATGTACTTATAAATATATTATATTTTTCTTAACTTGTATTCGACCAATTAATTACTTTATCTACATGACCTTCATTGCTTTCTACATCAATCTGTATGTGAACTCATTTATCAATGTGCCTATATAGATTCATGGTCTTCTGTGACAAATAATATATTGTTACCGTATATACTTGAGTATAAGCTGACCCAAATATAAGCCAAGGTACCTCATTTTAGAAAATGAATGATTTGAGTATAAGCCTGGGGGGAGGGGGGGGAATGCAGCAACTAAGGCACAGAAACACACAGCAAATGTACTTTTGTTTTAAGGTGTAATAATTTAATTCAGCAGATTTAATTACAAAGCCCCTAGACATGCTTTCATCACTAAAATTGCAGGAGATGTAGAGAAGGGATGTGGAAACATTGTAAAGAAAAAAGTATTGTTCTAGCATATCAAGTTTTTGCACTAAATAAGTTCAAGTTTGACTTGACTTTGAACCTTATTTATGCAAAAACTTTCAAATGTTCCCACATCCCTTCTCTACATCTCCTGCAAATTTGGCGATGATAGCATGCTCAGGGGCTTTGCAATGCATTCATAAAGTCCACTTACAAAATGCAGCGATTTTAATTTTTTGACCCGTATATAAGCCGAATTTCCTTTTTTGAGCACATTTCAGGTGCTGAAAAATGTGGCTTTTATTCGAGTATATACGGTACATAATTAACCTCCCTAGCGGTTGAGACAAACCCTGTTCGTTCGCCGTTCAGGGTCGTCTCAACCGCAGGGGAAGCCGGCATCGGGGAGACCCAATGCCTCCCTGGAAAGCTGCAGCAATTGTCTTAATTTCCGGGGTTTCGGCACCGCCCCGATCGCGTCACGGTGACGCGGAAGGGGGCGGGGGGCAGCGCCATAGACCTCCATGTTAATGGAGGAGCGCCGGCTTTCCCTCTCACGCAGCTGGTGTCAATAATGACACTAGCTGTGTGAAGAGCAGCGGCGCGAGGCCGGAAATGACAGGCAGTGTACTGTGTACATTGCCTCGATTGCCCGTACGCACGATACGGGCAGTGCGCTAGGGTGGTTAATACCACTTACTTGGTACTGTTGCTGGTGTCATCAATATTTCTTAAAATGTTTTTTTTATTAAATCTGTAAACTCTTGGCAAACATCTAAATGAAATGAATGACCGAATGAATGAATAACAGTTATTTTACCCTGTATATTACCTTTTGAATTGAATTGAATGATTTTTCAAACATTACTACAGTATTTTGTGTCTTCTATATCTCTATAAAGCGAAACACTGGAACATATAACATGATCCTGCTGCTTCAATAATTCAGATTTTTGCTCCACACTGGCTTTCTCTGAGTTCTGCGTTGTATTAAATGGAAGCACAATATACTCTTTTTAATAAACATCTTCACATAGTGTGTCCTGTACACAAGTATTGTAATATATGAGGGGCCAAATATATAACAAAAAAAGAATAGGAACAGTGACCCAGTAACATTATCCAGTCTGCATTGTAAAGAGTTAAGTGCAGCTAAACAGATGTCATACAGACATTATAAAGTTGTAATCTGCAAGAATTTTGGATTCTATCTAAATATAGCAGAAGTATTAGAAAAAGCAAATCTTGACTGCTTTTAGAATGTTATAATCAGATTTAGACAGGAAAAAAAAAATAGCATTGCTTCAAAAAAGCTGTCCACTTAATATACAAAACAGCCAATCAGGTGTTAGCTTTTATTGTTATGTGTTAAGTCAAGATAATGGACAGTATGCTTTAAAGAATGACTGGGCTTTGCCATAAACTTTATTAATCCGTCAAAGACATCTGACATCCTCAACTCCAGACCTCAACTCCATTATCCTCAACTCCAGACCTGAGCCAGTATTACCACCCCAGAGCCAATGCATTTCCAAGGTGACTACAGCTTATGTCTAAGCTCACAAACAAAAGAGCAGGCAAACATGAAGGGTTCATCCAAATCTGAAAAGTTCTTTTGTAATGACAAATCATTCCAAACTCACTTAAAGCCCCCCATACACCCCATACAAGTACCATGCAATTTCTGTACAATCAACTTTTCTTCTACCAAAACCATGTAATATGAGGACCTTTCTACACCTTCCAATCACTATGTATTTTATCAGGGAGGTCACTATACTACATAGTTGTTGGTAGATCTGATAGAAATTGTATGGAGGAATCTAAAGTTGTATGGGGGGCTTAAGCGAGGCATACATGGTTTAATTTTAACTTTCGATCAACTTAAAGTGATCAACGTTTACATTGATCGAACTTAAATCGGATACTGCACACATGGTTCGATCTACATAAATTGTTCGATAACAATCAAAACATTGATCGAAACTCAACTAAAATCGTAGAATTGTGTGTGTTGGTCGGGTCGATTGTATTCAATGAACACATTTATATACGACTCTTTCCTGTGTTTTTTGATCGAAATTAACATCATTGATTTTGGTCGTATTACGATCGAACCCTCCATGTGGTACTACTTTTGATTTAATTACTATAGCTGGGCATACACGTACCAATTCCTGAACGATCCGATCCCCGATCCGATGCCGTGCGCGCTCCCACATCACTTAAGTATCGGGTCATGTAGGAATTGGATGCAGCAACTGACGAGGATTGGGCTAAAATCAGCTGACAGGATGGTAAATTTTAGCCCAATCCCATTAGTTCGGCTGGGGACGGCTGCCCCCAGCCAGAGTAATGAGCTGCAGATGCAGAGTGCCGTCCAAATCTCTGCACTAGCAGGCAGGCGTGATGACGTCATCACGCTGCTCCTAGTGCAGAGAATCGGATAAGGAATAGACGGTAAATCGTACCGTCTATTCCCAGCTTATCACTGTTCAATTAAAAGATCAGGATCTAGTTATGAAGATCAATCGTGCTAAAATCGGACCTTGTATGCCCTGCTTTAGACTTGATCAGTAGTATTCAACCTTTTAGGATCTGCGACCCCAGAATTGCTGGGGCAGAGTGTCACTTTTGAACACGTAAGTGCCAGGGTCACTTCCACGTACTAAATACAGAAAGGGACACTCTGTGCATCAGGTAAGTGTCTAAAGGCCCCCATACACCTCACAATCTTACCTTACAATTTCTGCACAATCAACTTTTCTTCTACCAAAACCATGTAATATGAGGACCTTTCTCATTGTTACAATCACTATGTATTATAACAGGGAGGCCACTATACTACATAGATCTAATGGAAATTGTACAGAGCCCCTTGTGGGCTTTCAGTGAACGTGAAATGGTTTGACCACAGGTGGGAATCTGCTAGATTAGATAATGATCTTTGTCTTTGAGCTTTAAAGCCAGATAAATTGCCCTGTATGATTGAAATCAAGGACATGTACCTTTTTCAATTAACCTACAGATCTACAGATCATTGGTTATTTTGTGCTAGAATCTGGCTTTTACCAAATCAAGTAGACCTAACCAATTTGCAGGGGTTTCTAATAGACCTTTTACTTTTGGACTTTTGATGATGGTGCTGCTACCTGAAAGTTTTCATACTCATGGTGCTCTATTCCCTGAAACCAGATTCCCTGCATTAACCAGACGGAAGTGTACCTTAGCTATTCAGAGACCTGTTTAATCCTTAAAATAGCCTGGAGGTCTTGTTGAATCTCTGACATTATTTCATACATCGAGATAATAAGCCAACATTTAATAACTGACATTCTATATACGAGATCAGACACATTCATTAATATTTTCAATGTGATGTTACCTAAATGCTACTGCTAGTCTTATTAATAATGAATGTATTCAGTAGTATTTCCCTTTGCATGTTCATATTTCTTATATTTATTTGAACTTTGTTAAATCATTCCTGAAATAGATGACAAGTTTACCGTAACATATCCAGCCGCTGATACATAAAGTGCTTTTGTACTGTAGGGAGAAGAAAATTGGGGAGTCATTTCACAGAAGTGACATATTCCATGCCTCTCTTCTTTTTAAACCGCAGTCTTTTCAGAATCTCAGCACAAGCCTGCGGTGCAAGTGAGGGCGCGGAGAAGCCTTCAATGAGATATCCCGCTAGCTGTGCCAAGAAAAAAATATCAGGACGACTGAACCCCCACTTTGCATAAAACCACTGTTAAAACATTAGAATTGCAAAACTAGCAAGTGATATCTACAAGGAAAAGGTTACTGTAGAAACTTCACAGGCCTAAAAATATCCCCATTAGTAAAACTAATATCTGGATATTCCAAAATTTTAACACAAGTATTCTATATGTACAGTATAGAGTGTGAATTTTGTATATTAGGGGACATCTTACCTGATGAATGGTAATCCAGGGGTCGTCACACTTTTTTTGGCTTGCAAGCTACTTTTAAATAGTGATGAGCAGCATAGGCAATATTTGTAAAATATTGAAAAAAAATGTATGCCTAATATTTTCGCAATAAATTCAAGAATTTGTGATCTCCAGTCATTATGATCTTCATTGAGGAAATTGGCACTTGTACGTGTGCGCATATTGCAAACGCAATGCATGGTAGTTTGGGTATTGATGTAAAAAATCTTGAATATTGGCAATTATGGTAATATAGCACAATATTCTAGATCTTCACAAATTCTCGAAGTGACGTTATTCGCAATAAACCTTCACAATTAGAATATTTGCAATCAACACTAATTTTAAAATAACCAAATCAAATTAATTTACAAACAACAAGGGTAACTATTTATTTATGTATATATTTATACATGCATAGCAATGATTCTTTATATTTTAAATATATATTGTTCACTTTGTATAATAGTTTGAACATCTATGGCACAATTCAGTTCTGGGCATATTTGCCCATTACGGTGTATTAATAAAGATGGGGAAAAAGAACAGGGATCTGGGATCTACTCCCGTTGCTTTCTGAAGTCTACTGGTATTACACAATCTATCTATTGGGCACCCCTACTCTAGGTAGTAGGCAGAAGGAGGGACCATCCACAGAGCAGAGGATAGAGAGAAAGGATAAGGTAACAACACAGGATCAGATAAATATATCTCAACTTAGCCCTGCAGACATCAATGTGCATTTACACTTTGCACAAAAGAGGAAGGGGTCTACAAGGATCAATAAAAGGTTTTCAGCTTCAACTGTTAACACACCATATTCAGTCTAAGTATCAGGATAATAAGGGGTTCTTGTATCTTTGTAGCACTCCACGACTCCATGTGATAAGAAGCACAGGCAATATTCGTATTCGAAAAACATTGAAACTGTTTCGCCTAATATTCACAACAAAATTACTTCTGTTAACTCTGCCCATCTACCTGTGTGTGTGTGTAACTGTAGCCCTTTTATGGAACTACATATGCCAAGAACACTTGCGGTCAATATGTTTTGGGCATGAGCAGATGTTCACTGTCTTTGATCCGATGATTGCGCGAACATGGTGGAGGAACTATTGGCGAGGGCGCCAATTTACGGATTTTAAGGGAAACAATGGAGGGGAGTATTATTTCTTTGGAAATACTTGGGCATTTATCGTTGACTTGCATCATTGGGCCCCTGAAAGGCTAGAAACTGTACTAGTTATTACACCAGAATCTAGGCAACATTCCAGACCTGTAATGTAAATAACCAGTAGGCATTTTTATGCTAGGGGCTCTCCTGGCTGCCCCACTCTTATTCCTTGCCTGACTGACGGAGGAACAACATACTTTTTTTGCAAGTGGATCTTAGATTATTCAGGTAAGCACCCATTGGGTGCATGAGTGCGAGGGGTACCCTCATATACCTTTTACCTTCCTGGCACTTACCTTCCACTTATAGGTGACATTGGAGTGTGTGGGCTTCTTTTTCCCTCTGTTGTCCGGTGGGATATCCCTCCCTCTCCATCTGCTTGATGTTATCATCAGGGGTATTCACTTTAAAAAGAACAGGTACTAGGACATATACTTGACATACTGTGGACATTAATGTGGGATACCTAGATACATACCTATGACTATATGGCTAACCTTTGGTCTTTTAGACCCTTGACACTTTAGGACTGGTGCAGGGGAGGGACCTCCTGTCTGCTCCCATGCTGATCCTTCCAGACACGATTGGGATGCTTGTATGCAGTGATATAAAGGTGTATGTGGGGGCTTTAGAGTTTGGAAGTAAGCTTTGTTTTAACGCTCTTTTATTGCTTGTTTACATTATGTAAATTACTTTTTGCCAGTACACTATGAGCCAGTTCACCTTAAATCGTTTGTTAACAATAGTGTTCTGTAAAACATAAGGTAAAAAAGAAAACTTTGCTCTGTGACAAAACACACTTCATAACTGTTTTTTGTCACCACAAATTGCTCAATGGAATAAGAATGTGATGAGGAAACAGTCTTTGTAAAACATTATAGGAAAGATGAGTAACAGGTTTAACGTATTTACTTACTTACGTTCTGCCATCAAACATGTTATTAGACATGAATACTGCAATTACCCACTATGCTAAATTACATAGCGAGGAAGAACAGAGGCGAGAAAGAACCTTTGTTCTAGGAGACAGCTCCAAATCTTTTCTAAAAGAAGTTTGAAAGAAAAAAGGTTTGTCTGCAACAACTGCAGGGGTTACAGATCTAAACATAACAGAGTTTAGAAACCTGTTCAAATCTCTTTATGCACACAGATATATGTGAGGCTAATTATATGTGCAGCATTCAGAGTATATTTCCATAGTTTTAGATGGAAAAGTTTGAATTCCTATCCTCTATTTCTGTCATGATTAGGCTATGCCCCACTTGGGCGGTTGGCTGCCTCCCGCCCCCCCACCCCCCGGAGTAACCTTCGAGATCAGCCTCCCCTGTGTAACTGCTCATACCCTCCCAGCACATGGAGATCAGCCTTCC
Organism: Ptychadena robeensis; assembly: GCA_036250615.1. Taxonomy (NCBI): domain Eukaryota; kingdom Metazoa; phylum Chordata; class Amphibia; order Anura; family Ptychadenidae; genus Ptychadena; species Ptychadena robeensis. The sequence goes on from CM070039.1 coordinate 73,310,541, forward strand.
GGTGTCATAGTTCATTTTGTTTTTGACAGAGGACACAGAGGGGAGAGGCTGATCTTACTCTCAGAGACACTAGGAGGTGGGGGCTCACACATATAGGGATATCAGTTGAGGGGAGGTGGGTACACTACCCCCCCTGGTGCTATGGCGCTGCCCATACTGTAGAGCTGCTGCCACTGAGGCAGTGCGGACAGTGGTGGCTGTCACACAGCCCATTGCTAGCGTGTCATCCTGTACTCCTGTCAGCCTGGGGTTGGGTTTCACGATGGGCTGACAGAAGTAGAAGGCAGCTAGCAATGGGCTGTGTGACAGCCAATCTTCTGCCTTCTGATTTATGTCTAATTTGTTCTAGTGCATTGCAGCCTCACCCCCTATTTTTGTGTCAGTTGCCAGCAACCTCCAGCACAGCTCAGTGGCAGCAGCACTACAGTATGGGCAGCACTATAGCACCAGGGGGATCAGTGTACGTACCTACCCTGTATGTGAGAGTTCATACTATGGAGAGGGGACATGTCAGGATCAGCCTCCCCCTCTGTGTCCCCTGTCCATAGCAGAATTAATGGCAGTGACACTAGGAGGTTGATCTCGATGTGCTGGGAGGGTATAAGCAGTGACACTGGGAGGCTGATCTCCATCTGCTGGGAGGGTATGAGCAGTGACACTGGGAGGCTGATCTTGATGGGTCCCCTGTTCAATGGAGATGTGCCTCCCTGTGCATATCTGCAGCAAAGCATAGAGGAGGAGTTACTAGATCACTGCGCCCGGACATCTCAATGGGGAGGCATGGGACAGCAGCGTGATCTCTCTCTGGGAAAGGGGGGCACAGCAGAGGGAGTCACATGATACAATTTGTAAACACAAATTTCGATAGTTCAATATACATTTCTGATATTTCAATATACAATTATATTGTGATATATATTGATATTGAATTATTGTCCAGCCCTACCACAAATACAAGTTACACACTGACCCAAAGATTTCATTTTATAAAAATGGAAGAAAGGCGCAAATTGCTACATGTACATAAAAGCAGTATCCTCTTAAGAAACTCATCTAGTTATTTAAAGTGCTTGAAACATTGTTGTGGAAAGCCCATTTCCAGCAATCAGAATAAGATAAAAAGGGATAGTAGGTATGCCTAATGTATATCCTCAAATGATAACCATACAACCATACAATCTTACCATACAATTTCTGTACAATGCACTTTTCTTCTAAGAAAACCATGTAATATGAGGACCTTTCTAATCCTTCAAATCTTGTTGTATGCTATCAGGGACTGCCTGGCACTACATAGCAGTGATATATACCTCCCAATCACTATGTATTCTATCAGGGAAGA
>CM070039.1:73321001-73339190 GCA_036250615.1 Ptychadena robeensis
CCTAAAATTGATGTATGAAATGAGATTTATAAATTCAATAAAAAATATATTGATGAAAAATGAAAAAAAAAAAAAAAAAAGAATACATAATATGGGGATATATATCACCCCTCCAGGGCCCACCCAAAGGATTCTCTACACTAGATATGGCCAATGTGGTCAAATCCAGATATATCTATGAGAAGCCTATGTATTTGCGAGGATAAACACATTCTGGTTGGTTGCCATTAGTTCCTCCCCATATTGTTAAATAAATACAGTTAATGTATATAACTAAGTGTTTATATTATGCCTGTAGCAAAAAGAATTTTATGACACACTTATCATTTACTGTCCTTAAAGGTGTTTTTTTACACATTTTCTTAACGTGATCAACAAAGAACGAAAATTTTTTTGCCCCCATAGTACATCACTTCCGAACAAAGAAAAAGTAAGAATTTTTCATTCGAGGAATTTATTTTCCATTGATATCGGCGATTAACGAACAAAAATCGAATTACATTCGATAAATGAACCAACCATGTTCGACAAATTTACCTAATTGGTTGAAGTTGTTGATTGAAGAAAAAATCTACACGTGTAAACCCACCTTAACTATTTCCTTAAAACGGACAGATATTAGCATAGCATTTTAAAATATTTCACCCAAGGATTTCTATTAAAAGATTCCATCCCACTAAACTTTTGAGATACTAAATATTTCAATTTTCATGTGAATCTTTGATATTTTCTTGTATAATAATAGACACAGCAATAGTCATTTTTTCTTTTTTCCTAACATCATCTTATCACATCTTGTAGCTTTTCTTAGGGTGCCCATACACCTTTAGATTTCTCTGTCAGATTTTCCTTTTGTTTTACCAAAACCATGTAATATGAGGGACATTTAAACCATCAAGTCTTCCTGTGTTCAATCGCAGAGGACCCTATACTACATAGTTGTTGATAGATTTAAAGGATATCTGACAGAGAGATCTAAAGGTGTATGGGCACCTTTAAACAGTAGACACTTTGAATAGATACCAAACACATTGCATCTTTCACATCTACAGTTTAATGTGGACATTAAACCCCCAGAGCATCTATGTTATCTTGATGCTATCGGCCTTTTTGACACAAGTGCACAGCTGTAAAACATGGAGATGACAAATATATATTCTGACATAACAGTGTGCACATCACCTGCGGCTCCCCTCCAAAACCAGACGTAAGAGACCCAAATCCTTAACATTTACTCAACTTGCTGTCTTCTAAATGCACACCGATTCACCCTCTGCTTAGGAGAAAACTCAATATGTTTACCTGTCAGAACTTGTCACCTTGTTGGCTTCCTGTGCCGACACGCCGGATTCTGCTTCTGCTCTTCGACGGAAAGATTGACGATTCTGTACCTGCCGTAGAACGCTACTTTTTATCTCCAGTAGTGTGGACATCTTGGCTGCCCTGGTGGGGGGAATAAAGCAAAAGTGTGATTAATAGGAGGTAACTATGTAAATCACCCATATAGAACAGACGCGAATGAGATCAGGTGAGTGTAACCCCAACTGGTCTCATTTAAAAAAACTACATTGGTTTTTAAGGCCTTATTGAAATCAGTCCACAGAAGTTATAAATAATAATTAAAAAAGTATTTTTTTCAACTATATGGACTATCAACGTACATAAAAAAAACGAGACAAAGTTTTTTTCCAAAATACAGTAAAAAAAATATTCTACACATGCAAAGCACTGTTTGTCATGTCATGTGTTGACAATCAAATGGGGAATACCTGTAGATATCCCAAATGATCCTGAGGATAGTTACTTTCACTTCTCCAAGGTGACCAGGAGATGCAGAGCATCTGACCATCTGAATCTCCTGGTCACCTGGAGAAGTGATAGTAACTGTCCTCAGGATCATTTGGGATATCTACAGGTATTCCCCATTTGAGGTCAGGAGAGGATGGGGGCCACACCATGAGTTTCTCTCTTCTTATACTCAAAGCAGGCAGTTTAGCAGAGGTATTCCTTACAGCACAAGATGGTGCATTGTCTTGCACAGTTCTTTTTGTTTCTTCTCTGGTCTATGGATATTTTAATTGCTAAAGGAGGTGGATATTATGCCTGGACCTCTTATTTCTATAACACCCAATAACTCTGACTAACCCTTTATTTCACCTCCATCAGTCAAACATGTCAAGAAAAAACAGTTGAAAATCCAATCAATATAATTTGCATAATAAATTGGAATGGGGTGTAGGATTGAATATGAGAAAGTGTTGGCCAATGGGTGCATGGTAGTGATGCGGGTGAACATTCTTTTTTTTTTATAAGTAATTTTTGATGAGTTTTACAATTTTTTAATAAACATACATTTCCCCCACAACATCCCTCCAAAGACAAAAAAAAATTAAAATAATAAATGAATGATTTTAGTAGGCATAGTCTGGATGGGCATAAATCGCACTTCACTTTAACGACTGATCTACATCTAACTCCCATTGTACCCAGATTTCCTGAAATTTCTCCTCCGAACCTCTCTGCTTTGCTGTCAAGTGTCCCATATGGGGCACCTCTTGTACTCACACTAATTCTGTTATTTGTGGGGGATGTACTAACTTTCATTTACTTGTTATAAGACATTAAGCTGCTGTTAATATATGCTCACATAGCTTTTTCCCCGCTCGTGAATTACCTGTAGGGAATAACCCCAATATATATGTTTCCAGGTCCCATGGAGGGTCTTTATTCAGCACTTTACACATTATTTTCTGAACATGAACATTCTATAATGGGAAATTTTGTTCATTCACCTGCTTGCTCACCCATCACCCAGTGCATGTCCAACAATAGACAAATTTGTGTGTTAAATCTTTTAGTTTTTTGCAGCACATAACAGCAATAACCCAGATTATTCTAAGTGTACATGTGGGCATAAAAAAAGTGACCCTGACCTGACTCACCACGTTAATGGCAGAATTCATTTAGTATCCAATGGAGGACAAGGTGACCAGTCTGATGAACCACTGGTGCCTACAATTCAGCGCTCCTGTTTCCATAGAAACGCGTCGTCCAGGTTAGGTTCACTATAACATGTAAGAAAATATATGCAAACGGCACTTGTGTGGTGTCTAATGGAAAAACACTAAATGCTTGGCAGCAAATAACTCACTGAAGGTTAAATGACTCCATTAATTAGGGAAACATGAAAAGGTTTGATGGTAAGGTAAGCCACATGTCGGATTAATATGTGTCGAAGTATCGTCAACAGTTGTCTGAAACGTTATAGTAGTTAAGAAGGATGTTATGTCCCAAAAAAACAACATTTAGTCCTTGAAGAAAGTGGGTTTGTTATAGTGGTGTGAACCTCCACATCAACCTGATTGTCCCCTTCAAACCCCCTGCATGCGGAATCATTCTGCAATACCACTGGTAGCTATAGAACAGAAACACGGCTACCATGGATGGACAACCAAGGATTTCCTCCGTGTTACTCCGTGTTTTTATAATTGGAACATGCAGAAAACAAAAGTGCCATATGGTACAATCTGTTGTGACATTTTCGTTTTAGCATACTTTCATATCCAGCCTATTGCGGTAAACAAACTCGACCAAGCGCCGCTAACCAAACACTATCTGAAATGTTTTCATCGCACAAACAGGTTAATGGCAATGCTGCTGCTAATCGCTATTCTTTTCTACAGCTTTATCTTACGCGAGTATTACTTCATGTCATCGCTGCTGGTAATTATTCATGGATTATGGGTTTTTTCAATGTGTTTAGCCGATCCTAAAAGAAAATAAAAGGTTCAACCTGATCACTATCTAAGTAGAAACTTGCCATATGTTACCCAGTTAAATTCACAAAAAAAAGTGTAAATAGTCACTCAAAATGTAAATAGTCAAGTAAAAAAGACAGGGGAGCAGCACTGCATTACAATTACCTGCCCAAAAATTGGAGCGGATGGAACTAGCAGAAAAAAGTTTTGACAGAAGGATCAGAGCAAGAACCTGTAAGGGCCGCCGGGCATAGGTGTCGTTGGTTTTCTTAGCCCAGACAGGAAAAAAATAAAAATAAACTGTATGTAAAACGATATTAATCAATATAGGCTTTTGTTGGTACATAAACATTCTGTTACAGGCAAACTACGACCATTAGGAGACCCGAATCCTCCTGTAGGCATTATCTTCACTTATTCCAGGGAAGGGGAGCTAGAGCATCATTACCATTACACCAAGGTGACAAAAGGCCAAATTAAAAGACTAAAGGGCCTGTTTTAGCTCCCGGGTCTTAGTTTGCCCATATGCTATATGTTTCAACTTGGCTGAAGGAAGCACCTGCGTGATGCGTCCATGTTGCCTAAACAGCAGGTTGTCCAATGTTTGCCCACGGTTTGTGGGCACATGACTGCCACATTTGCGGCACTGCACTCTATTCTTTTCAACAGGAAAAAAAACATTCTGGCTGGGACCTTGATGCGTCCATTGATAGTCAATGGGCATGTCCCTCATGATTGATGGTGACCCACTCTTAAATAAAGAACACGATGGTGGTGGGTGGAAATATGTAGCACCTAGAAGCTGATAAGTCCAGGTTGTGTATTGGGCATTAGCTGTCTATATTAATTCCATCCTAATCTGAGTCAACAAACATTTTATCATCAGGAAAAGAAAAAGTTTATGAAAACCAAATAAATATATACTGTTAATAATAAAATAAATATGTGTAATAAAAGATGTATAGAATGTGGGAAATGAACCCTTCTTATTATAAGTATGAGAATAATTTGGAAAATATCATCTTATTGGCCAATATTTTATTGCTGGAAATAATACTGAGAGACCCCCTGCCAGTTTTCACTTGTCTCTATTCCAGGGTGAGATTACATCTCCCAGTCAGGGTTCATAATTGTTCTCTCTTAATATCACATATCGACTTCTGGAGTTAGAGATTCCTATTGGGGTCTGAAGTTGTAAAAGGGTAAAGAAACCCCTGGTTATTAGAAGCTCTGATTTTGTGCATGTGTTCTCAAAATGACCGGATTTGGCCACCACTAAGTCAGAAAATATGTCCGAAAAGATAAACTTCAAGAAAAAACATTGAAAGTTAGGCATTCTCACCACTGTGTTTTTTTTTGCACCCCTAACAAAATGTATGTCAATTGACATGTAAAATAGACATCCATTTTTTTGGGTGCAAATTGTATGCCCCATGCCCATAGGTTTTAAGGGTGTGCATTACCGCTATGTTACTAAAACACACCCCCTTAACATGGGCAAAACGTAGCTGTTCCCCCCAATTGGGTGCCATACATGTGTCCATGATACGAAATGGAGAAATAGTCTTACAGTCCCCTTCCTCAGAAGAGTCAGCTGATGAATACGGTGCCTTAACTTGTTCTTGTCTATCCCAGAAGCCAGTACTCTTTCTTTGTCGTTAAACAACCCGCTATACAAAGCAGTGCTTGTAGTTTTACATTGTACCGGACTAGGTTAAAAGCTCAAAGCAGCCAATCTAATTAGCTACTGAAAAGCATTTGGGGAGCCAGTCAACGATAGGCCATAATGATGAGGTCTCCAATAACTATAATATAGCCAGACTGCTTACCACCAGAATAACATTCAGCACTACTGCCATTTACCTGGGAGAAGAACTCCAAAAAGATTACTGCAGAGGAATACTGTGTTGTCTTTAGCCAGGGGCATAATACATTAGGGTAATAGCTACAGATATACTGACATCTCTTGATTAGGTCTCCCATAAGGAAATGTACTGTGTATATGTGAGATTACTACAGAGGTAAACACTAATAAACACAAAACATTGCTGCCTGCCCGAGGTTAGCTAAAGATCACTTGGATATTTTACGTTTCAGCAACGTCTTGTAGATTGGCAGGATAAAAATTGCCTTGACTCACGAGATGTTTCCACAAGATCTGAAGTTGGCCAGTTAAACTAGACATTCATATAATATATTTGAGCTAAAATAGTTTTGTAGACAGTAAGGAGCTAATATAAAGCTCTTGCCCCTCGGATTAGTATATAGAAGACTGTCTGGCTGAGGTTATTGCCAAGAACAGAGTAGACATTGGTTGTGATATAGTCACACTATAGTATCAGAATTAGAAGTGTCTACTCGTGTCTGTGGTAAGCCTGGCAAACAGAAGGCGATAGACTTGCAGCAGGTTCAAGAAATGGCAGCCAACTGCATTTTCTTTGATTCAAAAGACAACAGGAACATAAAAAAACAGTGTACTGGCTCGGAGGAGCCCTCAGTCCAAAGAGAAATAGAATTTTTCTTGGTATCAAAAATCCTCACTTGCATGTAGTGCTGGTAGCTCAGTCACAGAGCTGTTGGCACTGGCTCCCACACCTGATTTTCTAGTCCACAATGGTAAATAGGCACCTTAGCACCATTTCTTTTCTGTGAGAAGGAATACGAAAGCTGTTTATCCTACAACCAAAACCTACATAGGAAACCCATCCAACACTTTCCTTGGCCGGACCCAGGACCCCAAAACCAGCTTTATACAAAGCCAGCCCCAAAACAACACAGACAGACGTTTTCTGGAGCCTTAACATTACAGAGAAATGCAATTTAATAAGATGATCAACTTGATCATGTTCATAGTGTGCTATACTGCAGTAAGACATTTCTAACATTTCTAAAGCTAGTCATACATGGCTCGATGAAGTTACAGATTTGAGCAATATTGGGCGCCATGCACGTTCACCATCCAGGCTTCCTTTGAGCAGGATCAACCAATCCTGCTCAAAGGAGCTCTGCCGAACAAGTTTCCAACATGTTGGAAAACCTTGGTCGAAATACATAACTTTGAATGGGCCAAACGGGTCCCCATTCAAATGAGGGGAAGGAGTGGCAGACGCAAAAGTCCTGCGGCCCGATATCTGGCCAGTTTGTCTGCAGCGTGATGACAGCATTGTGCTGTGGGTGGGCTTGCTTGATCTGCCAGCTTCCTTGAGACGTGTATGCCTGGCTTAAGGAAAACTTGTGCCCCCTAAAGTATACCATGTAATTATAAGTTGTTTGTTTGTCCACTAGGCTCTTTACTCATTAGCATTATCAGTAGCTTTTCCTAATGTCAAATCACGACTGCTGGGCAGGGCCTCTTCTCCCTTTATGGGAAGTAGGTGGGCGCATAGGGCCCCGGGAACCCTTGTAGACACCTTTTTCATGGATTTACTACCATGTTGGTGTTGTAGTTTAGCTTCTGTTAAATTCCTGCTGCCATTTATTATAGCTCTCCCCACAACGTGGCCTTAGCAAAGAGATTGCTGCTAGGAAAACAAACAATCTTCAGCAGATGTAAGATGCTGGCACATCATTAAACCAATTAGCCTTAAAGAGTCTCCCAATGCTTATCTAAGATACATGACACAAATAAAAGGGGGACGAAGTGTTAACATGTCTTACATAAATGCACATTTTACCTTATATTTCATATATTAGGAAAGTTTAAAAGACAAATCAAGTATTCACAGTTTTTACTCTGGTACTCAAAAGGGGCCAAAAGCTAGCTATGCGTACCTGCATTATTGTTACACAGCTCATATGTGTACTAACAACTTGGAGGCACTTGAAGGTTGCAGTTAGGGGAGTGAAATTGGAAATGTAAATTACTAATCCAAAAAAAGATTGGACTGCTAAGGGTGTAGGAGATCTGGGGGATGAAAGTCAGAGTAGACATATGCAAGGGTAAAATCTGACAAGAGAAAAGCACTGTGTTGAAATATGACTATAAAAGGATGAAATTTGGACTACCGGTAGTCTCAGGGGCTAGTTACTAACCCAGAAAATGTCAGGGTTTTACTACTGTGGTATGAGATCTGGGGGTTCAAACGTGTTGTACTGTGAGAGTTACATTTGATGCAAAGCCAGCTGGTGACCTGTGGATGGAGACAGCTAATCGGAGGATCAATGAGGAACAGGGAGGTCCATCTAAAGCAGACTCTACCATGCAGGAGGCTGATGCAGAGGACAGTGAGGAGATTGTGAGGAAGACCACCCTACATATGGGGTGAGTACCAAACACCATCTCCTGGTACTCATCTGAGGAGCTCACTAAAAACGTTATGTGCACCCCTGAATATAACAGTACATAAATCTTCCACTAGTCCTCAGAGTAGCCACAATCAGGTAGATACCTCCATGATACTTGGCACATTACAATAGGATGGGGAATAGAGTACACCCTTTGTGTGCCAGCAGTTACTTTGGATGGGTCTATGTTTGTAAATTCTTAGATTGATTAGAAAATGAAGAATTCCACCCAGTGTGACCCAGGGATCTCCCCCTGGTCACCTGATTGAGGGACTTTAAGGGCAATAAGTTTTACATACAAAGATAAAGTCAACATAAAGTTTATGCGTAGATATTCAGGTTACATACATATCAAAAACATAAAGTTATTTGAAAGGTTTCCTTAATTAGACATAGGTTGCATATCTCAATAAAACATAAGTTGCATATCTTGACGGGTTTTGCGAGGTTGTCTCGCTTCTTCAGGAGAAAAGCATACATAGGCAACCTTGAATCATCAGTAGCTGGGGATGCAAGAGAAATAAATATGTAGAACCATGAGGATAAATAGTTAAGCATAGTAAGAATTAGCAATATCTCCGGATAGGAAAAATATCCATCGGAAATACCTACTTAGGCGCCGTCCCTGGATCCCCAAGTGGGAGCTCCTCCAGGTCAGCGTCCACTACTCAGGGAACGGGGGGCACAGTAAGGGCGGGCCAATTTGAGCAAAGTCAAGCTAGGTCAAGAAAAGTAATAGTGTGATTTTGTTGCAGAGCATTGAAGGGAAAGGGGAAGGGGAGGGAAGAGGAAAAGAAGTAGAGTCCCAACCATTTCCACCACACTAATACATGTGTAAAAAAAAATCACAATCAGGTAGATACCTCCATGATACTTGGCATGTTACAATAGGATGGGGAATAGAGTACACCCTTTGTGTGCCAGCAGTTACTTTGGATGGGTCCATGTTCGTAAATTCTTAGATTGATTTCCAGGCCGATTCATGGCCGAATTACGTAGCAGATCGGCCGCAGTGCGTGCTCAAAGTTGATCGCCTGCAAATCTAACCGTCTATGGCCCGCTTAACCTCTCTAGCAGTCTGCCCATACAGTGTACGGAGTACACTGCCTGACATTTCCTCCCTCCCCCGCCCAATTCGCATGTAAAGGTTGTCTGGTCAATCGTGCTCGATTGCACACTATTGGCCATCTCCGATCACCGTGCGCGATTGAAGTCGCGTTCGCCGTGGCTGATCGCCTATATGGGAACATAGCCTAAATTTGTAAACTAAGTTCTGTAATAAAAGCACAAACTTCACTTATCACGTGACTTGACTTAATTAAATGTTTTTACTAATGACAAGTTAGAAGTACCGCAATATAAGATGCACCAGACCATAAGACACACCTCACAGTTTTGAAAAGAAAATATGAAACAAATTAAGAATCTGAGGCATAGCCATTCTCATATAAAGTGACTATACAGCAAAGGGCTGGACACTTTATATTACTCCGGCTAGTCCAAAGCACCAGTGCCAGAAGGCAAATCTTTGTTCTACTCCCTCCAACAAAGCCAAAAGCCCAGTGTCAGGAGGGAGGTATTTGTTCCAGCAGAGTGCAGGGCTGAAACTTGTGTCTACACACTAGCAGTACACCTTCTCTGGACCCACCGTCCAACCTATGGAGAGACATATTTTACAATCTGGCACCAACGACTTACCCATGAGCAGCTTTTTACATATGATAGGAACAATAATTTTGTATTACATAATTTTTTATTGCAATGTAGAATGTTAATACACAACTCATGCTAGAGATCTCCCTCTTGGTTGTGGCCCTTTGGCTTGGCTGGAGGGAATGGAACAAATTACAGTCTCCTGTGATGCAGAGCCATTCCTCACAAAAAGTTTGTAACTTAAAAAAGAAATATTTGTTTTATATATTAAGACCATAAAATGCACAGAAAGAGAAAAAGTGTTAAGTTTTATAGTCTGAAAATTACGGTAATCATCATGCACCAACTGCTCAAATAAAAAGGCAAGCTGCTGTGACCAACATAGGTTTCTACATGAGCACATCAAACAGTGGAAGCCTATAATCAAGAGTGAATTGAGAGATCCTGCTGACTTAAGCCCGGCATGGACACTCAATAATTGTCATCTAAACTATAAGTGATCGTTTCTGGTGACAGTTTTACATTGATTGCTCTACAGACCGAACGCTTCTGCCAAGCAGCCTATTTTGTTAATTTGGGAGGATGAGCAGGAGGTGTAGTCATTGTCCTTGTTAAGCCCCCCATACACGATTAGATTTTTCGGCTGGCTGACTGCCGTGCATGCTCTCGGCGATAGATCAGCCGAAAAATCGGGTGCTGATCTTAAGCTTAAAGAGCTGAAATCGGCAGCTATATCGATCTAAGCCATTATGGACATGTACCTAATTCTTAGATCTGTCTGATACTTTCTCTCCACCAAGAAAATATTTGTTTAAATATTTGTTCTTACATTTACTTTTTACACACACATTAATTTTAATTAATATCCCCTGTGAGATTAACTATATAGGAAAAACAATTATCCTCTACCAGTCCAGTATCTTTATATTTCCCTTGAAAATGCATGTCTGTGAATATAATATATAAGTGTTAGGGTTTGCTAATATCATTTGAGTGTGTATGTTTATATGTGTGGCTATGTGTCCTAATTGCCTTAAGCACATGCCTATTCCCTCTATGTGTGATGGAAATATGTATTTAATCCCCTGCTGGATTTGTACATTTGCGCTCTGACAAAGAATTGACCAGTCTATCATTCTCATGGGAGGTTAATTGTAGCTGTGAGAGACCGGTTAACAAAAAGCTAAAATATTAATGTTTATTGCAATGAGGATACTTATTAGATCCCTTTGCATAAAAATACTTTTGGCCAAACCCTTGTTGGCAATCATAGAGGTCAGCCGTTGTTGGCCACCAGCTTTGCAACATCTCAGGAGGAATTTTGTACCGCTGCTCTTTGCAGATCCTTTTCAAGTCAGTAAAGTTTTGAGGCTGATGTTCGGCAATTCAGCCTTCAGCTCCCTCCACAGATTTACTATGGAATTGGAAGGTTTGGAATTCTGCGGTTAGTGCTAAATCAGCAACACAGGTGTAGGCAAGGTAGTTCACAAGTAGTAGTAACAGATACAAAGTTAGCAGAAGAGTAGTCAGAAGCGGATGATTCAGGTTATTTATAGAGCAAGCAGAAGAGTAGTCCGTTAGCCAAGCGAAGCCAAGGGTTAAAACAAGGATTATGATATTGAGTAAGATTATGAATCAGGAGCAAGATATTGGCAGGAGCACAATAATCTGGTAATGAGGAAGTGGCAGGGTATGGATTTTATAGGACGTCCATGGGAGGGGCCACAGGATGCATAATCAGACTTTTATATGGCTCAGCAGACAGAACTGCAGTCAGACACAAAGACAAATAATCCCTGGGTTCCAATCCTGATAGAGACTGGCTAGGCTACTCCAGGACCTTTATGTACTTCTTCTTGGGACCCTCTTTTATTGCCTTGCCTGTGCGATTTTGGTCATTGGAATAACCATCCATGACCCATTTTCATGTCCTTGCTGAGGGAAGGAGATATGACCCAAGAATTGACAATACATGGTCCCTTCCATCAGATCATTAATGCAGTGAAGGTGTCTTTTGCCCTTAGCTGTTAAGCATCCATGCAGCATAATGTCTCTAGCTCCATGTTTAATGGTGGGAATGGTATTCATAAGGTCTTGGGCAGCATTTTCCTCCTTCAAACACGATTGATTTGTGGCAAAAGATATAGGTACTGTAACAAGGAGGTAATAATAGCACTGAGAGTTTGATTCTAATCTCAGCTCATTATCAGCATGTAGTGAAGGAGAGCCTGGAATCTTGCTGGTTAGGGAAATAATTTTTTCCTTCATTGCAATGAACATCAATCTCTAACTTTTGTGCACTGGGTTGCAAGGTTTTCTTTTAACCTCCCTAGCATTCTGCCTGTACCGTGCCGTTACGATCGCAGCAGAGCAGGGTGGATAAAAATCAATGATTTTTTTTATTTAAATTAAACTTTTTAAAAGTAAAGTGCTTTTTGAGGAAAATATATTACCATCCCAAGGTTGTTCCATGATTAAATAAAGATTCATTTTTAATGTAGAATAAGGCTGTATGTGTTTAATTTTTTTGGTAAATAAGTTCCATTAATCCATTCACAATGTCAGGCTCTTCCAGAGGTTTCTGTAAGATTTTATGATCAATAAAACTGCACTCTCAGATGTATAGTGGCCAACATCCCAAAACAGACAGAAGTTGATAATGGCATATCACCCCAAATTTCCCCTTGGATAGGCAAGGGCGAGGGGACTTTAGGGCCACTCAATATGTAAAAGCAATACATTGATTATACATAATTAAAATAGTCTAAATGGCGCAAGTTTCACCCCAACATGCGTTTTGTTGAAAACTTCTTCAGGGGGTATGACATGTAATATCATAGGCCAAATCTACATAAACAAACAGCCAGCACAAGCGGATTAGTCATACTGAATAACCAAATCCACATAAAAGTGGACACCGACCCTCAGGGGTTACTCACATCCATAGATCAATATAGGGGGAAAGACATGATTTCTGAAGATGGTGTCCCCACTGCACCGACACCAGTGGGGAACGGAGAGACAAACTTTAACCCCATAAATGCCGTGGTGTTCTGCAAACAACAAGTTCTTTGGTAAACATGATCAGTTGATGGTTTGGGTCGGTCTTGTTACGCAGATCACCAGTGGGGACGCCATTTTCAGAAATCATGTCTTTCCACCCTATATTGATCTATGGACATGAGTGACCCCTGAGGGTCTGTGTCCACTTTTATGTGGATTTGGTTATTCAATATGACTGATCCCCTTGTGCTGTCTGTTTGTGTTATGTAGATTTGGCCTATGAAATTACATATCATACCCCCTGAAGAAGTCTTCAACAAAACATGCGTTGGGGTGAAATTTGCGCCATTAGGACTATTTTAATTGTCTAAGCACGTGTACAGATGTGACATCCGCAACATTGTGCATTGTTTCTGATTGATATGGTGGTCATTACTTCATTTCTGGCACTATGTATAATAAATGTATTGCTTTTGTGTCCCCTCAACCATGTCTATTCCAGGGGAAATTTGGGCGATGTGCTTATGCCATCATCAACTTCTGTCTGTTTTTGTGAGATTATTGGGCAGTTTCTCTGCTACAAGATATTATCACAGATGCTTGGTTTACTTTTGCAGTTCTCAAAACTAAGTGCAACAGAAAAGTTCTCCAAATATGAACGATTTACCTTAACTGGGTAGAAAAAACTAATATGAAAAGTTGTTTTTCTAAAAATCTTCACCTACTTGCATTTTAAAGTTACACCAGCAAGAATGATTGATTTAAATCAGTTTGATTTAAATCGCGCCTTACTGGTTAGTGATTTAAATCATGATTTAAATCAAATCCACCCTGCAGCAGAGTAAACTATACTCTGCTTAAAATCCCCGCCCTCCCCCTGTACACATTGATGATGCCCCTTCGACATCACCGATGACACCAAAAGGGGCAGTGCCAAAACCCCATAAATGCTGTGGCGATTCTCTATATCTCTTTCCGAAGGTATATCGGGTTCCTCTCCTGAAGGGGTTGGGATGAACCCAAACAGTGGACGAACTGGGTTCGTCTCAACTGCTAGGATGGTTAAGCAGTCTATCACAACTACAATAACCTCCCATAACAATTATAGACTAGTGAAAATTTCCATCAATGTGTACTAAACACTCAAACCCTATTATATAACACTAATATATTCCATTCAATACCTTTCATCGCAATCATTCATGATAAAGATATAGCTTAGGCAAAAGCGTAGCCATAGAGCCATAACGATGTCCCTTTGTGATTCTCCGCCTATTTTCTAATTCTTTCTTCTTTAAGACAATAAAAATATTTGATCCCTCTTTATAACCTCATTACACAAAAGGCTTTGCATTTTCGGTATAACAGTAATTATTCTCCACTGCAATGCTAATTTAATTTATCAACGTTTCATTAGATGAGAATTAGAGAGGGGCAAAATGTTACTTATTGTTAATTTTGGAAAGGAAAAAATCTGGATGGATATTTAGATGAAGGGGCATTCTCTCATTTGGTTATGGAGATTACAGGAGTAAAGAAGGATGATTAGTAACAGAAACTTTCCAATATGATAATCTAGAGAACGCATTTCACAGCCACAGGGAATCGTGTTTAACATTACACTGTACTATAATATGATAGAAAAACATGGCGGCAGGTTTGGTTGAATTATGTTATATATAAATACAGTATAATGTAAATGTATGTTTGTTTATTATGATGATGATAAGTTAACAGTTTAATCCCCAAAAATAAAACAGAAACCATTAACCTCCTGAACGTTATGCCCAAACCCAATGCCGGGATTAGGCAAACACGCCTGTGCATCACTGCAGGCATGCTGCTCGCTACCGGCCGTGTGTCTACAGTGACAGCGAAGGGAGATGGCACCATAGACCTCCATGTTAATGGAGGCGGTGTTGCTTTTCCCGCCCCACATGGCCAGCTTCATCGAGATGGCGGAGCGGGTATTGCCTGTACACCGATGTGAATGGCGGGAAAACGCTGTAACACCAGGAAGGTTGAGAGGGATTCAAAGGTTGTAATTTTTATCTTTTTTAGATAAAAAATGGTAGTTACCAATGTCACACTGACCTCCGACTTCAGTACTCGCAGCTACGGCTAATGAAGTAGGTCATGCTACAACCTACTCCATATAGAAATATTCACAGTATTTCTTTCACTTTGGAAAGATACCTTCTCATTGCATCCTATTGAATCTACAGCACAGGAAATTAAGGTAAAGCCCCCCATACACATTACAATCTTTCCATACAATTTCTGTACAATCAACTTCTCTTCTACCAAAACCATGTAATATGAGGAGCTTTCTAATCCTTCCAATTACTATGAATTCTATTAGGGAGGCCACTATACTACACAGTTGTTGGTAGATCTAATGAAAATGTATGGATGTATGGGGGGCTTTAATCCCATAAATGAGCTTCATACCTCAGCGGCAAAGAATCAAGTCATTACCGCTCCCTCATCCTTTGCTGTGTATCTCCTGCTGACCACAGGCCTAATAGTGATAAGGAGAAAATGCAGTTTAACCTCCCTAGCGGTTCAGACAAACCCTGTTCGTTCGTCGTTCAGGGTCGTCTCAACCGCAGGGGAAGCCGGCATCGGGTAGACCAGATTGTCTTCATCGCTGCAGCATTTCCGTGGTTTCGGCACCGCCCCGATCGCGTCACATTGACGTGGAAGGGGGCAGGGGCCTCGATTGCCCGTTGTAAACGGCACGATACGGGCAGTGCGCTAGGAAGGTTAATACAGTCAAGTATATGGCGATCTGAATATAAGTCAAGGTTCCTAATAGAAAAAAAAAGGAAAACTCCATGACGTGAGTATAAGCCTAGGGTGGACAACGCAGCAGCTCATGCACATAATAAATGTGCTTTTGTTTTGGGTGTCGTTATTTTAACTAGCTGATGTGTATGTTAATTGCAAAGCCCCTGAACATGGTATCATCACCAAAATAGCTTGAACAATTAAAAAAAACTATTGCTCTAAGACATGTAGATTACATGTGCTAGAGCTTTTTTTTTCAAATAATCCTACAACTCTTCTCTACATTAAGTTTGGCTTTACAATTCACTCAGAAATCACCTTGTCCAATAACATCCCAAAACTCACAAATCCGCCCGCAAAATTTTAATCTATTAAAGCAAGTTATAAAGCAAATTCATTTTACTGGTTATTTCGGGTGCTGATAGAATTTAGCTTATGCTCAAATTTATTCTGTATGTTTTTTTGGCAAAATGTTAACAAATGTGTGTATTTGTATAGAAAATAATAAAATGTTTCAAACTCCACACAAGTCAGATATGTATTATTTATATATAACATTATATTTGTAGTTATCATTTATTGTTTTAAAGTGTATACAATGTACAAGGACCTGTGCACTTTCAGAGCTATACTTACCAAGATCAAGGGATCTCTATCACTGGCTTTGTTTACATTCAGAGTCTGTCATGCATAGACAGACCTCAAAACAATGTGCAATCAGGAGAGCCAGAACCCAACCCTGGAGAATGTAAACAAACCCTATGATGAAGGACCATGGTCAGAATGAGGCTCTATTTACACGGTCGCTTTCATGTGACCAGGTCATTCTGTGGCATTCGGGAAGTGTTTAGATAACACTCCGATGACAGCTCTTTTGGATAAGAGCATGAAAACCACCCGACGAATGCTTTATGTCACGATCGATGGGTGGCTGCTCTTATCAGGCGTTGGCCACGTGGCACGGTTTTTTTATAACCGTGCCACAGGCAATTGCGGCGGAGCACGACATGCTCCTCCGTGATTGCCTGCCTAGCTGGAGGATGTAAACATAAGTCCAGCGTCACTGGAGATGCCGGACTTATGCTGAAAAAAAGTGACACCCCTCCAGTTACACGAGGTCTTTGGCGCCGCCTACTTCCGCCCCCTTTGCGGCACCGGTGACGCGATGCATAGCAATCCGGCGTAGCAATCCGTCACTCTAGTTAACTGGGAGTTTCATGATGCATGTTTCATGAACTCTTGGAAGGTTAATGTGGCCCTCTTCCAGTCTGAGAACTAGTGAACACAGATTAACATATCTGATGTACTAAAGGCCCCCATACATGTAGCGAGCCACTACTGATTTTTTGGCCATTGTCAAAATTGGCCACAGATCACGGGTGCCCACATGGGGCGACAGATCACTGTCACCCCAAACCTCAGTTAGCCAGAGAACGGACGTCCCCGTTCAAACTAGTGGCCAGCACACAAAGGGTGCCCACTGATACTTCGCTCGTCTGTCAGCCCCCACTTGCTATGTGTGTGGGGACCTTAACACTCAGTGCCGTTTTCCCCACTATGCACGCGATTAGCCTCCCCACCCACTCAACAACATTTCTGGTAGCACCATTCCAAAGCTCAACAACATTTCTGGAAGCACCTCCCCCCGCAGTCGACAGGGGGCCCCAGGCAACAATTTTGCAAAGGCCCCCCAAATAGTAGAAATGGCCCTTGTTACACCATTTACATTTTTTGAGTAAAGAACTGTATTATTTAGGCTTTTTAACATCTGCCAACAGTTCCCCTGTAAAGTCCCACATTTTTGGAAAGCAGGTGAAATATGGGATAAAGGAAGCAGCTGCATTTATCTTCCAGCTCATTTGCAGACATTGTTCTCTTTGCCCTCCCTGTTGGGCTCTGGTCGCTCTATATAGCAGGTGCAAATCAATTACTATTTCAAATGAAAAAAGACACGTCACACAGGAATGCAAAGTCCACTAATTAGTTATAAATATTCTCTCGTTTCTTCTGGGTACTCTAATTAAAATGAGGTGGTGGCTGACCTTTTCTAAAGGTGACATGTACACGGTGCCATCATTCCAGATAATCACCGGCTCTTGGCTCATAAGACCAATTTGAAGCACAGGAGCAGAGCCACTCAGATCATATACATACAATGCAGGTAATTTCCAGCCGGCTCCATATAAAGGCAACCTGATCCTTGTACTTGGCGTGCACCTGTCACTGTTCTCGGCGGAGATGGCCTTATTGCCAGGAATACTTCGAAAACAATGAGCAAAAAAGACAACATGGTGCCCAGGTGGATTGCACACGGCCAAGCTGTCAACCGTCAGCTCAGCGGGATTGTGACGGCATTTTACCCAACGGCCAGCTCTATTAATTCCCAGATTTCAGGCACTTTGACACCGTCCAGTTGTCAGGGCTTTGTGCTGGATCTTATGCTGTTGTTTCACAGCTGTTGACATTGGCAATCCTTTAAATGATTACCCTTCCTTGAACATATTTCCTTTCTGATATATTTATTACAAGCTATTAATTTATTAGGACTAACAGCAACATTACAACACTGATGGCAAGCTATCACTGGCAGGAAACACAGACTGCATAAGGGGTCTGCTCCGTGTCTTCTGTATGCATCCTATTCATTTTGCAGCATATAAGCAAATTTGATGGCAGCGCTTCAAGGAGCACAAAGACCCCC
>CM070039.1:73367579-73382697 GCA_036250615.1 Ptychadena robeensis
GTCCTCCCTGATAGAATACATAGTGATTGGAAGGTATATATCCCTGCTATGTAGTGTCAGTTCCTCCCTGATAGAATACATACTGATTGGATGGTATATATCACTGCTATGTAGTGCTGGGTCCACCCTGATAGAGTACATAGGGATTGGAAGGTATATATCACTGCTATGTAGTGCTGGGTCCTCCCGGATAGAATACATAGAATACAGTGATTGGAAGGTTTAGAAAGGTCCTCATATTACATGGTTTCACTAGAACAAAATGTGATTGTACAGAAATTGTATGGTAAGATTGTAAGGTGTATGGGGGACTTTAGAATGGAAATTAAAGACGTTTCTGTAACAGAACATCAGACACAAAAAAAAAAAAAACACCAACAGGTGGTCTACCTCTTCCTACAGTGGTTTTTATTGCTATTTTATTGCTAGAAGTATCTCTGGTCTCAGTGACCAGATGATAGAGAATGGAATAAATTGTCCTCAATTGTTAGACGGCCGTGGCAGATAATGCAAAAACAAGTTCTGGCTTCAATATCTCCAACTTGATTAATTTCAGACCAACAATCGCACTATTGTTGTTATTATTGTCTGACCGTTCACGCCAAATATTGAGACAACAATCATATCAACTGATAAACACTTTTAGAGACAGGGCTGTAAAACCCGAGCAAATGTTCAGCTGACATATGGGTTGCGAACGGCAAGGGCTCTGCGTATCTTAGTAGCACTGGCCTTACAACACATGTCATGTGGTTACTATGGGGAAACAATTTAACAGCAATGTTGGGAGAATAACACAAGCGCGTAGGCTCGGTCACCTGCTTCTAAAGCTGTTTAATGGAACTCCAATCACAGGAAGAAAAGAAACATCAATAA
Source organism: Ptychadena robeensis (assembly GCA_036250615.1). Lineage (NCBI taxonomy): Eukaryota > Metazoa > Chordata > Amphibia > Anura > Ptychadenidae > Ptychadena > Ptychadena robeensis. The sequence continues at coordinate 73,368,456 of CM070039.1, forward strand.
ACTGTGAGAGGTCCTTGTCACGGGTCATACCAAAATGATAGATATTCCGTCTTTAAAGAAGATCTTCAACTCTCACTTAATAATAATCATCTGTCCACTGCGCTATTTATCATCAACAACTGACTTCATCTATTTTTTATCAAATGTTTTCTTCATCCGTCATATCAGTGATGTTGATCCCAGCCACGTCTTCTCCACATGCATGACATTCAGCAACCGGTGAATAGAATCTGTCTGGGAAAGTTTGCTGGTGTGACAACAGTGGAATACGCCTGCCCAGTGTTTTAAAGAGCAGTGACAACAGAGAACAATTGGGAAATAGAAACGTTGTCACCGTTTAACAGGAAGTTCACTAACTGGGCAATAAAAAGGTTAATATTAGACATGGGGCTGTTAATTTAGGTCTAGGGGAATAATGCAAGGTTCAGACAGGCGTCAGCAAATGCCTCCCCCTCTACATTTTTTCTTGGGTTTCAGATGTTTTTCGCATTGGTTTGCACATTTGCATCGCCAGTTAAGCCCCTCTTAATGCAGAACTACCTGTGTATATGAATATGCACAGGGGTCTTCATTATATTTGTTTTTTATTTAGTTAAAAAAAATGGTGTGGAGAAGGGTCTGGTAAGGGCATAGGGTCTGGTATGCCTGGAAAGTGGGTGGGCATGAACAGAGTGGACCTGTTCCCCTCCAGAGCATACCAGACCCCCTGCCATAGCCTGGCAAGGGGGTACGTGGAAAACATGCCGCCCCCCCCCCCCCCCAAGCAATACCATGTCCCTTTGGCAGACCTAGTTGGCCAGGGAAGGGAGGACAACAAGCATGCGCCCTACCCCAGTCCAACCAGGCCCGATGCCATTTATCAACGAGGGAGAGACCTCTTCCCCACAACCTTGCTCTGGTGTTTTGCAGGTGTGGGCAGAAGCTCATGAAAATCCGGGGGTCCCCTTTAACAATCCCTACTCTTCATCCTATAATGGAATGAGTAGAGAAATCTCCTGGACCTCTGACCCATTCCCAGAAAGGGATAATATATAGTCCTAGAAATAAAACACAGACCAACAGTACATTCTTTTTTATTCATTTCTGCCATTTAACCAACTCCCTGCGCAGTTTTCCTCCACCAATTTAATCCTCCTACTTTTCATGAAGGGTCAATTGTCCTAAGAAGGGTGTTGCATACCTGTAGCTACAGAGACCTTTAGTCTATGGACTTGTCCCCACTCAGGCGGCCATAGACATGAATGGACGCAGTCAAAAATCGATTGTAGATGCGATTTTAAACTGTGACCATAGAGAATGAATGGATGTGGTAATTCTGGGGGTGGCTGCATTAAAATGAATGATTAAAAAAAAACTTGACGGCGGCCACAACAGCTTGTGCTGTTGTGTCAGTCACCCGTGGGCTCACAGCGCTCTACGGCCAGCAGCTAATGTGTGGACAAGCCCTTACTGTTCCTCACAGATCCTCCAACTGACAGACCAGGACCCACTCGGCGGGCAGGGCTTATATATGGCCGGCCGGTCAGAGTATTGAATCTGAGCTCCTTTCATCAGCTCACAGGCACACAGAAGAGTACTAGGTGTGAAGGATACCTGATCATTCTGTATGCCTGATTTATTTAGACATTAAACTAGTGAGAAGCTCGCACTTGACACACTTTTTTTTAAATGATCCAATGTGCCGCAATTTCCTGCCCTCCATGAGATCCAGAACACATCCCCGGCATCACAATTGACACCGAAGATGTGCTATAAAAGAGCGACGCCACCTCCATAACATACAGGTTAATGGCGCCGCCAACGTCTTGTCCTCTCCAGCGTCATATCTGACGTCATCTGGATGGACCTGGAAGGATCTGTGGGAGATTCTGGCGGACAGGTGAGTTTCCCCACAATTAGCTTTGGGTAAGTTTTATTAGCAAAGAAACTCAACACGAGCCACTGCAAGGGTTAAAAAAAGTTTTAGGCTTTCAGGTTTAGGGAAGCATACTTCTATAGGGGTGCGGTGTGAGATTTATCTACAAGAAGAGTGTAGCATAACTGCACACACAACCAAAACCTGAAATGTTGGCAGGGAATACATAAATGCCTTTTTAAAAGTTCAGCTAAGCTTATGAACGGAGAAGGTTGTTTGTTCCCCTAATGCACAAAAATCAATACTTGTTTAGTAAAGGAGTAAAAAGGAAAGGAACTTCTATGAATAAGGAATAATAACTTTATTAACTCCACAACACAAGTGCTATTTTTCCTCCGCGTCGGCTTCTTAAGAGGCAATAATACAACCTACATTACACAGGGACATTTGGTACTACCAATCAGCCATTTAACACTTTAGAGGAAGCTCGGAATGGGTTGTAGAGGGGAAAAGCTGAGTTATTTTGGTAAAACGAGGCAGAAATGGCAGATAGAACAGTTAAGATTATATGTAGTTTGATATTTCTGTTCGATTGACCAAAAAATAAATCTGTTTATGTCGTTTGAATGGGAATCCATTCCTGCCCACCTGGTATGACTTACAATCGCTAACAGAAAATCGATCAAAAAAAATGATAGGTCATGTTGGTAAATTTTAGTTGTTCGTTTACATTAGGGCTATGTCACCCATTGGGCAATGTGCTGCGATTCCTATCGTGACTATCGAGACTAGGCTTCGGCCACGGTAACCTGGAGAAAGGGGCACCCCGACCTTAGTACCCCCGGGGCCCCGTGGGGAAAAGGTCATCTGAGGGACGTGTAAGCTCTGAGGTGAAAATCTGAATGTGAGAAGTTTATGTTTTTTAATTTCAGTTTCAGATAGAGCAGGTGATATGGATGCTGGAAATGTACAAGAGTTTTCATCTCATGCATTCCTTGACGGCGAACCTTTGGCATGTGTGCCGGTTTGGGCAAGTGAAGATCTATTAACTGGCACCCAAGCACATTGCAGATGTAGAGAGATGTAGAGAGGAAAGGACTGCAGCCTATTGGCTCTGAACCCTGTCATTTCTTTCCCCTCACTTGTGCTTCCACAAAAGTGACCCATACCCTCCCCTAGCACTGCCAGCCAATCAACAGCTGGGGGAGGGACAGGTAGTAAGCCAAGGAAAGGGTAAGAGAGAAAGTGTGTATGAGTAGAAAACGGAATGATAAGAGAAGGCAGAAGGAACCGTAGCAGAGCAGGTTAGAAATTGAAGTTCTACAGCAGCTAGAAAATGCAGAAGGGTTTGCTGGGCTGTGTAGTTCTTCAGCAACTGGCATAAGGGAAATTCTTGCAGTTGTAGTTTCCTAGCACAGCAAGTTGGGCCTTTGCCATTTATGCTCTTGTCATCAGAATGCCATTGGACACTGAGAGAAGACTATATGTGTGCTGGAATCTGTAGTCCATCAACAGGAAGCCTGTAACTGCCATGATCCCTGATGAACACCTGAACCCGAGCTATAACTACTGTTATGACAAGCTCTCCTAGATAGAGGACAGGGAATGGGAAGATCGTCATTATAACTAGTGATGATCACGAATATTCGGATTCCGAATCTTAATCGCGAATATCGGAAATTCGCAAAGATGGTGAATATATTGCCGAATATTCGCAATTCCGGATATTCGGTATTTTATTTTCATTACACATGCTTCTCAATGCAAGTGGACGAATGGGAAGGCTGCAACAAGAGCCTAGCAACACTCCCTGCGACCATCAACAGTTTTTAAATCCAATATTGCAGCATGCCGCGAATACGAATGTTGCCTATGCCGCTCATCACTAATTATAACATGACTTTATAAGAACAAGGACAGAGGCGCACAACCTAGTACAACAAATGGTTAAATAATGTAGAATAGGATAAGATAAAACAAATTGAAACAAAACAACAGACAAGATACTCACATTGAGAGACCATAGGGGAAGGGGTGCAGTAAGTCTCTGGATTTATACACAAACACATAGAGGAGTGCCCTCCCCTTCATTAGTATGCTGCAGGCCCTATGGTTGAAAAAGAGCATCCAATTGTTCCTATTAAGCCCCCCAGTATCTGTAAGCAGGAAGTGATCTCATCCCCAACCAGGAAGTGAGGTCCTCCTTGAAAACACATGGCCCTGAGAGATCCACCCTTGTAAACCTCTCTCAATGTGAGTATCTTGTCTGTTTTGTTTCAATTTATTATCCTACTCCACATTATTTAACCATTTGTTGTACTATAAATGTTAGATACAAATTTACTGAAGCAATAATAAATGATCATACATAATTTTTTAATATTTATATTAGAAATAATATATCCGTTTTTATATCTAATAAGAAAGTAGAATGTGTGCTTACATGATTTATGTGCGTATAGGATGTGTGTAGTTCAGGTTATATTGCCATGCCGGCACTTTGTGATAAGTAATTGGGGTTTGGATTCCAGTTTGGGCACTCAGTCTCTAAAAGGTTCATCATCATTGACATAGGAGATAGGGGACCAGATCTAACCGGCAGTACTACGGTTTCTGATTATGAAAGAAATGTGTACTCTGCAAGTATTATTACTATAGATAAATAAGAGCAGACCTCACACAATGGCCAGTACCATTGCCTTTTGAGTTTATTACTTCCGCTATCACTCAGCCCAGCTGAATCATTTTCAGATATCCAGATGATTGCGTCAACCGAATGCTTTCATTATTAGAATGAATGAATCTCTTTGCATTCCTCTAGGCATTTCAAGATGAAGGCATCGCCTGAATAAATGGATGCAGTTTCTAGAATAGAAGACATATATTGTGTTTTTAACCTACTGTATGAAAGGCAACAATTTATCTCTACAGTTATTTGTACTTCTGCTTTTATTGTCAAGCCACTACTAAACCGTTCAGTACTATGTAGTAATATATATATTGTGATCATAGATTATTCATCTGCCACTGTGTATATGGACCACGTCCCATCACGTGTGTCCTGCGAAGGATATTGGACATCACCAGCAGGATGCTGGATGTTTTTCAGTTTGGTTACAGGGTCCTGAGGTGGAAGACATTGTGCTGCTGGAGCAGTGGAAACCTGGCGCACACAAGAGGTGTGGGGGCGCCCAGGCCTGTGTCTACTGGGAGTCCGGCCGTTCAGAAAGACTTTTCTGAGATAGAGAAAAACAAGTAGTTTTGATGTCAGTAAGCCAGGAGGCTTGGTATTCGCCTATTTGGACAATGCTATTAACCCCTGCAAGGGTAATGCTTACTTTGGAACATTGGTGTGGCCAACAAACAAGGGCAAGAGTCCTAAAGCCCTAGTAAATTTACATAATTGAAAGCACCACTTTGAGGCTGAACCCCCACTATATATATTTCACATTAAGGGTTTTAAAAATGCCATAGGTCTGGAAAATCTAGGGCACAGAAAAGTGAGACGCTTTTGTAATTGAGGAACTTTAAGCAATTAAAGGTATAGGACACTTCTTGTAATATAAAAGTATTAGAGGTACTGCATTTAATGATTGGAGAGCCATCCCCCATTAGTGTTGTACATATAGATGAAGTCTGTGCCGTAGTGCAGATATCCATGGTGCCAGGATACCAAGGAGTGCTGCAGTGCTATGGTTTGGGTACCACAAAGTAAGTCATATGTGCAAGAGTGTAGATTCCACTGGTGACATGGATACTGGAAAGTGAAAATTTTCAAATGTTGCCACAACCCTTCTCTATATCTTCAGCAATTTTTGTGATGATACTTTGTTCAGGGGCTTTGCAATCAGATTACAAATTTAGCAAAAATTTGACCAACTCCAGACCTCACTTCTAAAATAAACAATGTGTTCTGTGACCATTTCTGCATGGTGACTTGGAAGTTTAGCTATACAATGGACCCTTGACTTATGACCTAAGTAGTTCCCAAAGATTGGTTGTTAAGGTAAGAGAGATAATAAATTGTTGCGCACAACCATCAGCAGCGACTGCATAGTTACAGTTATATCAGTGGCCAGAAGGGCCCCCAGTAGGTGTATGGGGCCTGGGCAAAGATCACAGAGTAAAACTGGGTCTGTATGAGGGATGCATGTTTAAGTTGCATGTAGGTGTGCAGCTCTCAAAATAAAGGAGTGTGGCCCCCTGTAACAGAAGACAAAATACTCACATTTAAGGAGGTTTGCAAGGATTGATCTCTCAGGGACGTGTGCTTACCAGGATGACGCCACTTCTTGGTTACAGATAGGATCACCTCCTGGTGGAGGACTCAATGGGACGTGTTTTGAGCGTTAGCTCTTTGTCAACCATAGACCCCCTATGGTTGACAAAGAGCTACTGCTCAAAATGCCTTTAATGTGAGTATTTTGTCTTTTGTTTTATTGTACCATTTACAGTATTTTACTTTCTTGCACTAGGTTGTGTGCCTCTTGTCCTTGTGATTATTTGGTTGGTAAGGTGTCCATACACGCAACAATAGGTGCTCAATAGATGACCCTTTTTAGAACAGTGTGGTGATGTCGCGATGACGCCACCACCTTAGGACCAAATGGCCATCCATTGTATGGGAATCAAGGTGCACCACTGGTGGGATACCTGCTTCACCGGCCTGTGTACGAATGGGATTGGTTAATCATATTGAAGACAGGGGTGGCAGCATTAGAGGGCCGCGTGATTGGCAAGATGTCAGCTCTCAAAGCAGCCATCGATCTAGCAGACATCTATACGTGTATGGCCAGATGTCAAGTCAAGTTGGTATTTAGGTCAAGATGGGTTTTCCCCATAAGAAATAATAGAACTACCCCCAATGTTCAAAGTGCAGCTTATAAAGGTTATATAAGTGTAATTTAATGATCCACTGTAATTAGAAAATCTCAATGGTGGTATAGAGATATGAGGTAAACTTGAAGGAGCGAAGGGCCAGATATCATTTGAATACTCAATAGAACTCTGTTGACTGTAAAGGGCAGAGCACAATAGTCAACTTGAAATTAGGAAGTGTGTGTTGTAGTACAGACCCAACAGGTAAAGCTGACCACACATGGGTAGATTCCCATGCAATCGATGGGCGATCAATGACAGCGTGCTGAAGTCACCACACTGTGTTTGATCGTGGGTCAATCGTACGGTAATCAATGTGCACCACTTGGGCACATCAATTACCATACAATGGGGACCCGGTCTCCCAAGTCTCTTCTTTCCCCAGCCGGAGTAGCAGCCAGCTTCTTAGGCTGGGGAAAGAGTTGGGTCCGTGCTGGCCACGCTCCACCTTCACACACAGACGTAGCTGATCACAGCCTGTGTGTGCAGCTCAGCTGTCAGCCTGTCCATTACATTGGATGGTGACTCGCGGTCCCCATTCAATGTAGTAGATCTCCACCAAGGTTTTCCAACATGTTGATCCTGCTCGAAAGAACTGTGGATGGCTCAGATGAAGAAACAGATTAGAGGAACAGATTATAGAGGGGCCGTGAGCGCGCATGGTGCCCGATGTTCCTCTAATCTGTTTCTTCATCGAGCCGTGTGTGGCTAGCATAAGTCAAACATTTTGAAGTAGCCTGTCCTCTAAAGAGACCTAACTCAATGCCCATTAACTGGGTATCTAGGTTCATTAATTTCTCAAGCTGAATACATTTTAGATATAAAAAAATCCATCAACCGCCTTCCTTCAAAAATGGAATAAACATATTGCTTTGAATTCCCCTAGGCACCTCTAGATGAAGGTATCAGCTAGGTGAATGAATGCTCTCAAAAGCTATGAGCTTTAAATAACTACATTAGAATGAATCTTTGCCAGTCTGAAAAACATTTATAATATAACGGAGCTTGCATTGAACAATCTGAGAGAATCAGCTCTTTCTGTTGTTTCACTGTCATCTCAATGTGGAGTTTTAAGTCTAATAGAACCCAATTTTTTCATGTTTACACATGGATATCAGTCATTTGTGATGCTATCATTGTTCTCAATTCTAAACCGATCTATACAAAACCTAAATGGATAATAGAACTAGGATTTATTTGTTTTTATACTATTGAGGAGAAAAGAATTAATAAAGAAAGAAAACAGGTGTAATGAATTAACAGTTTAGTAAGTAATGGTAGCAAAAAATGGATTGATTTTTTTGCCATCGTCTCTCGATAAGAACGATTGAATAATCTACGACCTTGGTTAATAGATTTATTGTCCATCTAAAAAAAAGGTTGATTCCGCAAATTCATCGGAAATGATGTCAGGGTGGGTGTATCTGAAGTGCTTATATATACTTCACTAGTCTGATCGAACAGGAAGCGATCGAGGGTCACCACTAACATACATCAATCAGCGAGTGAGCGACCAATATATACCAACATGGCCAATCGCCTTCTGTTCCATCTCTTCATCTATATCATTTTTTTGTTGTTTGTCAATTGTTCAAGGTGAGCAGGAATCGATTCACAATTGATCTGTCCACACTGATCGATCAATGCAGTAAATCAAACAGAAAAATCAGCAGGTGTATGGCTAGCTTTACACAAAGCAGCTTTTTGACCTGCTACAACAACAATGTCTTTGTGGGGGTTAGGCTGCATTTCCACTTGGAAACGCTGGCGTGATGTACCCATGCCGCCCAAACAGCAGATTATCTGCGGTATGCGGGTGGCTGCCCCTGCTTTAACGGACAACCCCACTTCTCAAGCTCATCACAGTTGGGTTTAGGTTTAACGTGGCCAAACACAGGTCCATTTTTTTATTGATTTCCCGAGCAATCAACCGCCATGCGCGTTTGTGGTGATCGATTGTTTTGGTATAGATTGTGGCCTTTTGATTTTTAATCGATTGAGCCCACTCGAAGAAAGCTCAGTTGAACAGGCAACGAACATGTTGGTAAATCCCTGTTCAATTGCAGTTACTTTGGATGGGGACCTGGGCCAGAGAGCGATTGCGAAAACTGGTGTGCTTCGATTCACTGTCCAATTTTATCACGCTGTGCTCGAGCATTCCTCAATCAATATTGACCCTTAGTAATGGCAGAGGCCAGGTCATTTACCACAGTCAAATAGCTGAGAAACTCACAGTTCCCAGTTTTGATACCCGGACGTGACGTCACTGACATCACTTCTGGTCTGAGACGGTTTTCTTTCAAGAGAGACTGGCTTCTCTCTGCGGTCTCTCCTGAAAGGATTCTTCCACCGGCCGGAAACCTTTTGATCCTGATCGGGCCAGCGGTGAACAGGGCAGGTCTAACACCCGTACTGTTCCCCGGGGGAACATGTTATGTTCGTGGCCGAACTGTCTGCCTCGCCTGCTTTGCCCATCACTAAACACAAATTAGATGGCATGGTATCTCAATACATTCTGATGTGGTAGCAATACTGGTTAGATGTTCTATGAATCTAGAATAAATAACAATTTTACTATCAAAAGCACCCCCACACCATCACAGCTTCTCCACCATCCAACGGGTGCCACGCATTCAGAACCCATCCAAACACCTTCCCTGCATCTCACATAGACATTGCAGTCATAACAAAAATATCAACGGTCATCAGACCAAAGTAAAGATTGACACTGGCATAATGTCCATCCCTTGTGGTTCTCGGCCCAGGAAATTCTTCTTGCTCTATCTTGGTAGCCCTGTTTCATGTTGACCATCAAACAGATAGATAAACTCTAGGAAGCCTTTCTGTGGCCTCTAGATAACAAGTTGCCATTATTTGTGGTTTCTGAGGCTGGTCAACTTTAATTAATTTATCTTCTGCAGGAGAAGTAACTCTCGGCCTTCTTTTCCCGGGGCCCTCCTCGTGAGAGAGAGCTTTATCACAGCATCATAGCAACTGTACACGAGGAGACCGTCACATTTCTTGACATTTGCCAGGTTGACTGATGGATGATGGTCTGTCATTTCTCTCCTCTAAAGCTAGCCACACATGGTACAATTTATTATTCAATCGAGGTTCGATTCGATTTTGTACTTCGATTGAAAAAATTGAAGTTCTCCACATGGGAAGCACGATAATTGAACAATTTCGACTGAAATAAAATCGAAGTAATCTAAAATTGTCGATTGGAACTTTTTTCCCAGGAAGTAGTCATATGTTAATAGCGCACATCGAGATGATTGAATTGAAACAAACAAAACACTTTAAGAAATGTAGTTTGATCATTGGTCAATCAACAAAAATTTTCCAACTTGTCCGATCACTTTTCAATCGACGATTTTACTAAAATCGTACAATGAACGTTGATTGTACTATGTGGGCAGTACATCGATTAAGATTCAATCGATCTTTTTTTTCATCGAAAATCGCCGATTGAACGCTAAAATTGTACCATGTGTGGCTAGCATTAGTTTCGCTCTTAGTGTTTTGCAATCCAATTGACTTACTTATGGCCCCCATACATGCACAGATATTAATGGCTGACTGAAATTTAGTGCATGCCCACATGGTCCGATCAACTAAATATGATCGTAATTGTGAAAAAAAATCGATCGACATGTCGGAAAATTTTGATCGGTTGAGTACAAATTGAGTACAAATTATTTTGTAACCGACAGATTTTGATCGTTCTTGATCATTTGCATACTAATAATTCATTGTCATCAAATAACCATGCCCTCTGTACACAGCACTTCGGATTGAAAAAAAAATCGGCCGATTAAATGATTAATAAAAAAATCGATCAAAAATTGGTTATTCCATGTGGAGTATATTCTATTTTCCATCAATCAATCTCCGATTGTACGATTGAAATAAATTGATCATTTTTAGTCTGTCGGACGCTAAAATCTGTGTATGTATGGGGGGCATTACTGAGATGTTCAGCTGGGCAAACCAATCCCTGTAGATAAAAAAAACACATATTTACCTTTCCCTCCCTCGATCATGCCTGAAATGTCTTGTCCTCCAGCATGTATGATTGCGTTCTCGCTCCCTCCACTGATCCAGATCTGAAAATGGTGACGCTTTGCCTCTTCAGCATCACCACTTTCAGATCTGGCTGGTTGGCAGGAAAAGCAGATTTGGGATGGTAGACGTCACTGCTGACATTCACCTTCCCAGGACCCCTTGCACCCGAAGCCTGATGCAACGTCACTGAAGGGGTGGGGTGCTGTCAGATTTTGACAGCTTTCACCCAGGTAAGTATTTTTCTGATCTGCCCTATTATAGACACTTCTGGTGCAAAAAGCTCTGTATAAACAGGGCTTTAAGCTTTCCCTTTTTCATCCCGTTTGGTTAATTAAATATACCACTAAAAGCATTTTGTTTTAACTATTTGATAATATCATAATAGGCCAATTAATCGTGTAAAATGTGTGAGTTGATAACTTCCTCTGCTCTCTGTCTGCTTACTGTTATTGCATTGTTCTATGAGGACTACAGTAGCACACCCGTCTATGCTATACACAACATGAGAGTAGTGTTAGTCCTACTATGTTTTGGTTGTCTTGGTCAGTAAGTGTTGTCATGTTAGGACTAGAAGTGTGTTATAATAACATGAAAAACTATAACATTAAAATATAGGTTTCAAAATTGCAGAGCAAATATTCTTGGCCCCTCACAGATCTGCTAGATCTTCCCCCTGCCAACTGCACTCCACATGCCTCTGTCCTCCCACTCTGGTTGTAAGAAAACTATGAGTCCCGGCTGCTCAGCAGCGAGCTCCAGTGACATCACAGTGAATGTTCGTTGTCCGGAGCATGCCAGAAATTCATAATCTCTACTCCCAGTGGGAGGACTGAGGTGTGAGAAGTAGAGATGGCAGGGGGGCTGTGGAGTAAGTCTGGGAGCAGGCAAAATTCAACAGTGTGACCCAGCCTGTGTGCCCCCTCATCCTGTCTGTACACACAGAAAGGGGGTACACATGTCCTACCTACACTGTGTGCTAGGGGATGGGTGCACACATGGACTACACACACTCTATGCACTGTACAGTATTTATAGTTCATGTGTGTCTCCAACCTGTGAACAGTGTGTGTGTGTATTCCAGGGGTCGAACTAAGGCCATGTGCCCACTGCTTTTTTCCTGCATTGGACACACTGCAAAAAGACACACTGTGCTCGATTAGCTGGCAGATTTGCCTACCACTTAAGGCGTGTTCGCGCATAACAAAGACGCGTAAAAGCAGCGCCCCAAGAGCATTGGGCACTGCTTTTCCTTGTCTTGCAGACACATCCATTGATCAATGAACTTGTCTCCGGGGCACCGATGTGGCATTCTACGACTTAAAAACAGCGCCACTTGCAGAGTGGACACCGTTCCATTCATCAGAAGAAGTGGACACAAGCCCTCAGACCAGTGGTTTTTCAATTAGGCCCAACATGTATTTGAGTTTGACGACCCGGCATTATTTTTTTTTAAAGCAACCCCATAAAAACATGGAATATTCTGTATTACATTTTGGTTTTGATTTAGATTTGTTTTCAATAGAATAGAAAAGCAAAGCAGGTGCAGCAAGCGAGTCCATTAAACAGAGATCTCATCCCCGAATAACATTCAGACACTTGACACTTTTAGAATGCCATCAAGGATGTGTATCTGCTTGTAAAACAAGTGGATAGTCAGAACATTACCGAGGCTTCACCTCGCGTTCTCATAATATTAACTCATGAAACACCAAATCCACTGGCCGTATCAGCATCAGATCTGTGACATCTACCCCCACACAGAGCAGGCCAGCCAAGCCGACGAATCCCTTATCTATCGCTGTCTTTCTCCATCAATTATTGACATTCACATTTAATACTACAAAGCTGTACATTAAACAGATCAACAGACCTCCTTTGAACTGCGCCTGGACTCATTTAATTATATGACGCAAGCGGCTACAATGTACAATACCCTAGAAGAACCAATCAGAAATAAGGATCTTGCAGTCCAGAGTTGTAGAATTATATATGAACTGGTGGTTAGGAACACTTCAGGATACACTTCCACTGGAAAATCTTCCATTGGGTAATTCAAAGTCATCACACACAATATACATCTTACACAATATACATTTACCAATACGACTCTTCGTTCAAACGTTCTGATTATGTATATACTAAGCATGAATCATTTTTCGAAAAAGAAAAGTTTCCTTTATAATGAACACTCATCTCAGAGAAACCATTCCAGGATATTTCCGTCCAAAAATTGTGATTAATGCTTCCCAATTAAAATCTGAAAACCCGTGGCACTAAAGTCAATTATCCCATTGAATCGGCGTGCCAAAATATTGAATCAAATCCTTTTTAAAACAGACGTTGGAAGGAATCTGAAAGATGCCAGCGGGACAAGCAAGGATACTTAGTACAAATAACAGCTCCTGGGAGAATCAAGATATGAAACATTCAATGAAGCGACGCAATAAAAAATAACACAACAGGGTTTGGCGGTGTGTCATTATAAAGACACAACTTTTCTTCCAGGTGATAGTAAAATAAAACAGGATGCTGTATTGTGATCATACAAGTAGAAGGGGGTTCATGCAACCTCTGCATATATAGGGGTGTTTAATGAAAGCGAATAACAATGTATAACATAAGCTAGCCTATAGTGTTCTATCACATGACTATGACATTTGATTCAAAAACATAAGCTACTGCACCTTCCATTCATCAATGCACCCCCCCCCCCATTTATTTTATTTTTATAAATAAATGTATACCCCAAAAAGGCTAAATGATATACTGCCTATGCCATGTCTACCTTCCTTTAGTCTAGGCCAGCGGTTCTCAACCTGTGGGTCGGGACTCCCTCAGGGGTCAAATGACCACATCACAGGGGTCGCCAGGTTCACTGAAAGCATCTGCAAAGCTGATGCCCACAGGTGGGGTGGATAGTTTTCACTCTTGCCAAATGCCTACCCTTAACCCCCCTTCCCCCCTAAAGTATACCTTATCCTCTTCACCTGATGCCTCACCCAAACCCCTAAGTCTAATGCCTTATATTAACCCCCCTTCCTAATCATAACACCCTTGCCTAGTGCAAAACCCCAACGCACCCACATAATGCCTATCCTTATGTCCCTTACCTAATGCCTAACCATAACTTCCCTGCCTAATGCTAATGCCCCAACTCTTCCTAGTGTATAATCCAATGCCTCTGCCCAATGCCCGACCTCCCCTGCCTAATGCCTATCCTTCAGCAGAAATAAAGCCACCAGAACCTACACACCAATCCTCCAGAAGAGGACTGATCCAGGTAGCCCAAGCTGTAACCCAGACTAAGAGAAGCAGGGCTCCCAATGACAAACCAATGGATTGACATGGTAGAAGCGGAAAGAGGAGACCCCATGTCAGGAGCTGTGATTTAAAAGTTTATAACGTGTTCAGTCATCTTTCTCCGGTAATCAGGAGGTGTAT
>CM070039.1:73398331-73420058 GCA_036250615.1 Ptychadena robeensis
GACACCCCACTTCACATACTGGCTCCCACCACTGTCCATTCTTTCCCAGATCACTCCTCATACATCCTCACTGCCTTGTTTCTCCTCACATTCACTAATGCACTTACACCAGGTACTTCACCCATTAACCTATCACTCCCCAAAGTTTCACAACCATCTTTCTAATGTCCTGGCTTCCCTGGTATTTTCCCTTCTATCTTCACCATAATGTCTGGACTGCTTCCTATTCCCCTTATGGGGATGGCTCTCTCTTTTTTGACCCTAGTGGGCAACATCTTTTCTGAATCAATGTCCTTTAATCACCCAGATCTAATGAAGTTGGGTACCCGCCTACTTCTGTCTCCCCTCTCAGGCGCTGAGAACTGTCGTTTTGTCCAGCTGCCTCTTCCCTGCGTCCCGTCCTTTTCCCCCTCCCCCCTGCTCTTTCCCTCCCCTCCCCCGCACTCTTTGAGGCGCGGTGGTGATCTCCCCGGTCGGCGCATCCAAATTCACCCAGATCCAGGTAAGACCACAAGGACCTTAACAGGTCGCAAACCTCTCAAGAAGGGCCTATTAGAGTGATTTACATACTTACCCTCATGTATGTATTCCCTTACAGTACACTCGAATCCGTCACATGCGTTAGTCCTGATGAAGCGACTGAAGTCGCGAAACGCGTATACTGATATCTGCATGAACTGTCTGTAAAAGTTTTCCATCTCAACATACGGAGCTTTACTGAGGAGACCAAGAGTTATTGGACTTCTCATCTTACGTTGACTATACTGGATTGACCTAAACTTGACACTTTGAACTTTATTTCACATGTTTACCGTTTGTACTTACCTCATCAGTCCACCTTAAAGTCCACCTTGGGCCAACCTCCAACTACCCTGGAGTCTTGACCCAGGGACCTAGTGTGCAAACTTCCTGTTTTATGAATGTTATAATATTTGGATGTTGGTGAACAACTTTACATTATTTTGCTTAATTTAGGGGGTTTGAGATTCTGCTCATTTTTCTTTATTCAATCTCCATGGCATGCCAGGCAACGGTACACCCCACTTCACTCCAAGCTAGTCAGCTTCAGCAAACAAGTCAAGCCAATCCAAGAGCAGAGGTCTTAGGTCTAATTGTGCTATCTCACCTTGCCACCCCCCCCCCAACTTCCTGCCTTGCTGGAGATCACTAGGTGCAATCCATCTCCCGCGGGCACACTAGGGGAATCAAATGAAATCAAGCCCTTTGGCTACCTTAACTGTTCTACAACACTGCATATGACAGATTTAATGGTCCTTTTAAACTGATTTGGGGAAAACAAGCTGCGTAATGGAAAGGCTCACTCTCAAAGTAAATAACCTTCTTCCTATAAAGATGCAAGGGAAGTATGATTACTGCTCCAGAAGACTGCTGCGTGTAGGCGGAGGTGCCTAGTTCAGGCTAAATGAAAGATGCAAACCACACGCAGGGTCTAAGATGCTTATTTTAAATTAGATTGGACAATATGAGCATATCCTGTTTGTGACAACCTTTGTGAATCTCCAGCTTGCTAGAACCTTCAATTTTCAGAATTGATTTCCTAATTGTGTGTGGCTTGAGAGTATTTCAACAATGCAGCTTGCCGAAATATCAGCTAAACCAAATGCTTAGCATAGAATAATGAAAATGTCAGACTGTTCATTAATGCATCACATCTCAGGCGCACTCAGTGTTAATCGTGCCGTATTCCTCTTACATGCTGGCAGTTTCTGAGGTTTAAAGTGAACCGTCATGGCAAAAAAAAAATTTCCTTCTGAAAAATACAAGTTGCCTTCCTACAATGATTGAGAAAGTCATTGTAAAGTTGAGATCCTTTGCTTTCTTGATCCAGCTATGTGACTGAAGGTAAAGATCTAAAGCCACAGCAGGAAAACCAAGCCACACACAGTTTTAGAAAGGGATCAGCTGGCACCATCCGTATTAGATGTTGTTTAACCTCCCTAGCGCTCTGCTGAGGTCCAGATTTCTGTACCAAAAGGGCACCATAGACTTTAATGGAAATAGTTTTTTGTTGTAGGCCTGTAACTTACCAAAAAATTACATAAAAAATGTAATAAAAGGTATCATTTGAATGATAAAATCTCAAAATTACTTATTTTGTATGAATGATTTCAAAATAGAATTTATTTATATTTGTTTTTTTATAGTAACATTTTTATTCAATTGGAAATGTGTTTATTGTCTTTCTTTTGGCACCCCCACCCCCGGTGTGACGTCACCTCACCAGGTCCATCACGCCAGAAGAGAGAGGACCAATTTCAAAAAATTGATTTTACTTTGAAACAAACTTAGTGCAAATTCAGTGTGATTTGAAAATCCCGCAGGCTTCAGGTCCTGCCTCCCCCTGGTGTCATGAATCTAATGACGTGACTCAGAGGGGAGAATGGATCCACTGCCTTACCAATGGCGAAGCTTTACCAATGCTTTATCCAGGTAAGTTTAACCTCAATGAATACAGTTAGCTAAGAAGAAAGTTGTATACAGTACTTTGCAGATTGAAAATCCTGCCAGCTCCTGGTGTGACATCATCACGTACATGACACCAGGGGAGAAGGGTTTCGCTTCCCTCTAGGAAGCATCAGTCAGCCGATCGGAGCAGCCACGGATGCATGGAGAGGTGAGTATGCTGGATGAGTCCAGCTGCATAGTGTCACTTCCAGTATTTGAAACACAGAAGTGGCACCCCGCCCCCGGAGCTTCCACGTTACAAATAATGGAAGCTACACTCAGCAACCTCACTTCCTGTAGGTTTTCCCTAATTAGATAAGGGAATACTTGAAAGGTATATCCTTTATTAGCAATAAAGGAAAAGCCATAAATTGTAAAATATACTGAATATACTAACATAAAAGAAGTGTATATTTCAATTACATTACATCATAATAAAGGTTAACATAATAAACATAATCATTCAATAAATATATATTTAATGCTAATGTACTTCAGTGAAGATATGTATTTATATACATTTAATGTTAACGGGCCTATAAACTTTATGATCTGGCACCATACTTGCTAACATTTGAATAAATGTTCTCTATAACATAGCAAATCTTTACGCCAAATTCATAGAACAGCTTTATTTATAACAGTGGTGGGCAACTGAGTTGATATGGAGGGCCACAAGTGCGTCACTAAAGGGCCGCACGTAACATTTTCAATCTTTCCTGACTCGTATAAACATGTTATATAAAAACGGACAGCAGGCAGATCTAGAAGATATTGTTTTTAATTTTTAAATAAAATTTTTTTTATTTTTTATTTCTATCTTGAATATAGTGCTATATCTTTGTAATCATGAATATTCAAGATTTGTTACATCAGTACCTGGAACTACCGTGCATTGTGTTCGCAATATGAGCATGTTCAAGTGCCGATCTGCGCAATGAAGGTAAAAATGACTGGAGAATTTATTTATTTATGAATTTATTGTGGATATTTGGTGAAGAAATTTAGATATTTTGTAATATTCATACACATCATACACATTTTGTAATATTCATACTCATTGCCCAGCCGAGAGGACCCCCCGGACCGACTTACCTGTGAACCCAAGCTCTGTGCAATACACCAGTTCTGTCTATTCTCCACCGATAACATAACGTCTAGTACCTCCCATACCTAAGGTCGTCTGCCGTGTTGTGCTGGTCTTCGTGCTGACTTGTTGGGGGGCCCCGAATGTGAGGCCCCGCCCGTTTTTAGACCTTTGCGGCCCCGCTGGCTTGTGAACTACCCACAATACCGTAATCATATCCTGAATAATACATCCCTGGATGGATCCTCACCCCCTGAGGAAGTACGGAATTTGTACGAACGCGCGTTGGGGCATAACCGCTGCTAGGACAGGATATCAATCAACCCTGACACTACTCAACATATCAACCCTATTCCTATGCTATGTAATAACCTGTCATGACCTGCCCAAGCTGATTGTAACATTGTCCACAACCTGACCAGCCCCTGTTTGAAGGTCATATTGGTGCGGGTGTTTTATTTAACTGATGGTCATGTGTCCTATGTCAAACTTATGTATCTAGATAGATTTATGGTGGATCTTCTTTAAAAATCTTGATACCGTTATACTTCACACCTCGCGTGTTTCGGAGGCTGTTAAAGTCCCCTTTTTGGGCCCTTGAAGCAATTCAGGGGGAAACCTACTAGTCAGATGGGATGAGTCGCATTTGGGGCTCTCTTGGTCCTCGTCCCCGACCTGATTAAAACTTGATAATATTTGGTACTTTGCCCGCGTCGGGCAACCCAAGCTCGAGTGTGGTGAGTCATGTGTGATGTCACCTCCCGGCTGCGCACTCGATAGTGGTCAATCAAAACTTCAAGTATTGTTCATCGTGACGTGAATGGACAGTTTTTTTTTTCATGCAGTCTCCTGACAAACTGTTTGCACAGTGCTGCCAAAGACTTTGTAAGAGCCTCCCACATACGTGGTAGGTCTTCTGAAAACTGGTATCACACGACACCAGATAGTTGGGATAGGTCCCACCAAGTGTCAAGGCCAACCAACTTTATCTGTTCCAACCAAGCCACAAGCCAAAAAATTATTGCATGTTCCCTTCCCATGTACTTGGTTTGTATTGAACTACTTTCCCTATTGTCCTTCGCCCTAACTCTGTTATTGAAAAACAATTTACCACTTTTTGACGTTGGACCTACTTTTAGTAGTATCCTGAGATAATGCCAAGAAAAAACACACTTAATTAAAAATGTAACAACGTGCACAGAAAAATTGAAGACATATCCAGGGGTCAGAAAAATTTATTTTCCTATTTCTCCTTGTCTTTCAAGTTGAAGATGCTGCCAATTTTTCAGATATGAGGCAGTTCGTTTCTGTCAAAGATCAGATAAGAATGTACAATCCACTTACGTCCTCTTTTTTACCGTTCCACTCATCGTTTTTCCCCCCACCCTTCTTCTTTTCACCACCCCTCCCCCTCCTCCACAGCCATGGCTTAGTCCGTGCCCAGCTTTCTATACCTGCCTCGACCTTCTGTGTGCGTCGTTTTCCCCCCCGCTACATCTGTATCGCCCTTCAGCTATGCACCTGTGTTCCCACGCTGGCTTCTTTCCTTTTCCCGACGCACCTCCTTCACCCTCCGCCCCTACGTGGTGTGGTATCTCAGTTTCTACCTTATTCGTCTTCATTCTCTTCTGAACGCTTTTATTCGTGCCCTCTGCTTTCAAAAGCATTCTTCAACAAGAATCCATTCTTAGGAAATGTTTCTTGCTGCATATATTTTTTCACTTTTTCAACATCGCCATTTCATTTTCACATCTTTCACAATCCCTCACTATCATCTCTCTATCTATCTATCTCCAACGTTCATTCCTTACTCTCGATTCACCACGAACCCATATCTAGCTAATCTATCGTATGCTATCTAAGTCTATCTATCTATCACTTCTAATCTAGTCTAGCTATCCATCCATCTATCTATCTATCTATGCTATCGATCCCTATCTATTCTTATCTATTCTATGTCTATGCTTGCGTTACTCTATCTGATCTAACAAAACCCATACTTCTATCTATCTATTCTAATCTATCTACTATCTATCATCATCTCATTATCTATCTACTAATCTATCTTCTATCTATCTATCTATGCTATCTTCTATGCATTTAACCCATTCTATCTAACCCTATCCTTCCCCCCTTCTATCTATCTATCTATCTATCTACTATCTATCTATCTATCTATCTTGATCTACTGTCTATTTCTATCTTATCTATCTAGTTTGCTATATCTATCTATCTATTCTTCATCTATCGTATCTATCTATCTATTTCTTTCTATCTAGTCTAAAACCCATATCTATCTATCTGATTCACTGCTTGATTGATTTTGTTTTTTTCAATTTTTTAGCCATCTGTTTGTTGGCACAGAGTTCTTGTCAACAGTAAGCATTCTGGATAGCGATTTACTGGTGTTGTGACTTTAAAATAGACGAGGGAATATCGAACCTGTTTATAGCTACCTAAGAATATACACTGCCTTGCTGAAAAAAAGTTGCCACCAATACAAAATGGGTCACCCTCTCCTAATATTTAGTGCTGCCGTTAGCTTTGATCATGGGCACACATTAGCTCTGGCAGTGTGTTTCCATAAGCTTCGGTTCTTGCAATGTCCATACCATATTTTCCATCCTGTGTGGTTGGCTATTGTATAACTTCAAAGGGGGATTGTTTGCCAAGATCTTGCTTTGATAATGGTAACAGTCTGACCACGTGTTGCAAGGCCTTTCTCTAGCATAGCAGGCATCGCACAGATTCTCAATGGGTTAAGGTCTTTGACTCTGTGGGGCCGGCAATCCACCATGGTGGTAAATGATGGTGGGTTCAATGTGCTCCTGAACCATTCTTTTACAATTTGGCCAATGAATCCTGGCCATTGTATCTGGAATATGCCCCTGCCACAGGGAATTTATGGAATTACCTGATGATCAAAGTATCTTACAATTACCTTACAAACAACGATATCACAGCCAGTTGGGTTAACCTCCGAGGCATCTGTTGCCCGGTTATCTCGGGGTGAGCACTCAGATTGATAAAACTCACCGAGTAAACTCTGACTAAAACTCACTTGGTCTGCCAAATTCCCTCTGCGAATCGCATACCTGCCGATGCTTCCATTGGTCCGCCACAATGGCTACTTTATGACGCCAGAGGGGCGTGGGGTTGGGCTTACATGTTAAAGGAGGCCCCTGCTTTTGCTGGCTGGGCACCTCCCAGAAGGCAGGAGAAGGCGGTAGCTTTAATTATGCTTCCTCCACGATCGCCCATGGTTAAAAAACCGTGCCCATGTCATACGATCAGGAGGTTGAAAAATTTGTTGCCACCCTGAAGATAATTGCTCATGCATTAATTAGTGATGCTAATTCAGAAAAAAGTCCGACGTTCCGCCTGTTTGTCGGGAGGTTCAAATTCCCCACCTATTCGCTGGAAATTTAAACAATTTGAAAAAAACTAAAGTGGGCATTGACTTCGTACTTCATCACATGTGTAATTTTTAGAAAGAAGAAAGATGGTTTAAAAGGAGATAATTCTATATGTAATTTTTCTGTCTTTTACTACCTAATCATTGAAATATAAGGCAACGTTAATGGTAAGCATACTGAGCCATTGGCGGCCATGTGTTACGGCAAATTGCAGCAGTCCAAAAACCTATTTCCCCGTGCTGTTCAAATGTAATTGTTTTCTTATAGTGGGGAGAAATGTGACATTTGAACTCCTAACGAATTGCAATTTACAGCGCATAAATCTGATCAAGACACTTTCACAGGGCTCACTGTATGTGTGAAAATGGGATGAAAACTCGTCCATGGTACTTTTTTTTTATTTTCTTGGACATTTTCCATGGAGATTACACATTGAAAAAATGACTGGGCTTCACATCAAAAAGAGGAATATTGATAGCGCAGAATGGTTTTACCAAAATTTTTATGTCAAATTGCCAGATGGGATTCCATTCATTTTGTCTGTGTTTATTTTTAAATTCTGGTAAAATAATGCAAACAATTAGAAAACAAACACTAAGAATTATCTCCCCTCAAGTAATGTATGTTTCCCTAAAGTGGAAAGCATTTTGCAGTATTTATTTTATGCTGTTACAAATAAGCACCAGAACAGCGAAGGAACACAGTTCTATGGTTAAAATGTTTAAGCTAATCACAAGCCAATGTTTAAATGCTTTGCAACGTGGTATATTTTAAAAAGACTTAATTCATCCAAAAACAGATATTTGGTTCAAATGACTACCAACTTGTTCTTGAGCCAGTTGCTTGTCTCTGCTGCCATTTGGTGTCTTGTCACTGTAGGTTAAAATAACTCCACCAACGTCTCTATGCCAGCCATTCAGACACATTTTATGTGGATAACCAAGTAGCCAGGATCTTCCTATTAAAAAGAAAAAAGACCTCCAAAATTTTAAAAGTGATAACACTTGAATGTCTGTGGAAAAATCTCAAGCCACTATTATCAACTGGTAATTAATACATCTGGTCAGTTCACTAGTACGAGCCTTGCATAGGCAATATTTTTTAAATTTAAAATATTTCTTGAAAAGAAATTTTTGAAAAAATTAAATATTCGACTCGACTTCTCGCTTCAACATGAGGTATTTTTGATCGCAATGATATTATCACGGTTGCATGGCCATAAACTTTGAACGTGCATAATATCTTTGAATATTATAAACTGCAAAAAATCTGCCCCATCTATTGAATTCTCGCATAGCCAATGTCGTCGAATATATTTGCAATTTTCTAGCTCACAACATGTGCATAAGTTCGTAGGTCTCCATTGTGGCCACCAACCCAGCTTGACCCATTCGTTTTATGAACAGGGCTCCTATTTATACTTTTAAATGAAAACCAATGTAGAGGTAATTTTTCCACAGATGTGTCACATTCTTCAGTATTTTGTGTTGTTTTGTTGTATATAGTTAAATTACATTAATATACACTGCCTGGCCAAAAAAGTTACACCAACCACCACCTAAGTCAAATATGTAATGGTAGGGGCAAAAAGAAAAAAAAAAAAAAGTATGTGCCCCAGAATGAGGTCAGCTGACTACCTGAATATCTGAAATGACCAGGTTATTTCATCCAATTAATTTTTTTTTTTTCCCTTGATGGCAAAACAACGGGCATATTCCAAGAATGGCAATGCCATAAGTCACAGGGCTTAAATTGTTGAAGAGTGGGTTTCATGGAGCCATGAGACATCATTTCACACCAACAGAGTCCAGCCTTCACCCTCTGAGAATCTTTGGATGGCTGGTGAAGACATTTGCCCCAGAGGTCAACTCATCATGCAAGATCTTGGTAAAAAAAATAATCAACCTGCGTGGAAATAAATCTTGTATATTTGAGAAGCCTTGTCGAAACGGAGAATTTTGTGTCAAAGTGTAAATCAAAGCTAAGTTCGAGTGTTTGCCCTTTTTTTGTGGTGGTTGTTCTTTTTTTTTTGGGGGCAAGCATTGTCGATCAACCCTATTGACATGACAGTTAAGACTTAATCAGTTTGTTTGCTGATGATTTTCAGGAAGTTTCTGTAATTTTTCCAACATAAGTGCGATGTTCCTAGAACTAATTTGAGCTGAAGAAGTGGTTTAGGATGGCTATTTATATCTTCAGCTTTACATGAGACAAAAGCCTGCATATCACAGATATAGATCAGGGTCTCTGTTTTCTTCATGGTATTAAGGTCGAGGAAAGCTGCTTTGTTGACTCATCAGATAAAACAACATCCAACATCCCGGCTTGGGTCAATATGGGTCAATATGTTTGATATGGCCTCCTCTGTATTTTATTTTAATTAAAAATAAAAAAAAATGGTTGGTTTCCTATGGAACTCAGTTGACGTTAAAATTAGGGTAAGCATTTTCTACCCTAAGAATCAATTAGAAAATCAAATCTTTGTGATCGCTGCTGGCCCGATTTGGGAATAAAACCACAAAATTCGGTGTTGCTTTTTTTTTTTAAACTAGGACATGAAATTCACTGAAATTTTCATCGTACTGGTATTTTCCTTGTTAATAGCAGGAAAAAAATTATTAATAATATAGAGACATATATATGATAAATTTAGGCTTGTGGTTCACTGGCATCATTGACATGTACATTACTGGTCCATGATGTCCAATTGAAGGAGCATGTGCAATTTTGCCCTTGTCAGAGTGCATCAAGCATTGAATAATATTAAAACCGGATATGATTAATGTCCGATTTTTATTGAAATGGTCACAGACAACGTGGGCCCCATTGTGTAATTGGTGTGTGTGGATCATTGCAAGGTTGCAGCAAGGCTATGAACCTTCCTGTGTTTGAAGGCACATCAAGCCCATAGGTGCTGAAATTTCGGGCTTTGGACACAAGCCTTTACTTTGTTTTTTCCCCCAGAAACCATCTCCCTCCCTGAAGAGTAATTTGTCTATTTCTCATGTACTATATTTCAATGAGTATGAATGAATGTATGAATTTATGGATTTTAATTGTAAAAAAATTGGTCACAGTATTTAAAAAAGACCCTTTCTTTGGTATGAATAGAGTATAGAATCAGGAGCCTTTAGCGCCCATATTTAATTGATACCACCCATTCCTATAATATGAATCCTTTAAGTGGGGGTCTGGCATTGATGAACCAAACCCCTTGGTTTCCTAGGGGTGGCTTTTTTGTTTATTTGTTTTAAAGAGAAAATCACACCATTTATATTAAAGTCTATACTTTGGTTTCCTTAAAAGCACAATGTACAAACTGAATTTAACTTGGACTATTTATTGATCTGATTTGCAAATGGTAATTTTTGGCAAAAAAGCGTTTGAAGTGTTCCTCATCTAGTCTGTAAAAAACATACAGGACATCGGAATATCAAATATATTATAGTACATACAAGTTATTCACATGTATTCTGGTGCGACCAGAGAGAAAACAACTTCTCAGTCTGGATGGGTCATAACTATAACTATCAACAAAACAGTTTGGTTGTGTGCAAACAAGATAAAAGAGTCACTGCTCACAGAAGATCACTTATCGGACAAATAAAGCATTATTTAATTCTAATCTGCTTAGTATTAATCAATGTAAATAGGATCGGGGGGGGGGGGGTTCCATGGCATAAACAACAGCAGCTCGGTAACCCCCACATGTATAGAGAACTATAACGGTGGTTATCAATCCGCTGATAGTTTCTCAGATTATATACCCTGTGGGTTTCAATCTAGAAATTCAGTACAAAAAGAACAGAGTGCCAGAGCCACCAGTCGGGTTTCAAAGATATCATTGTTTCGTGGCTTGTAACACATATAACATCTAATTGAATCGATACAAATTAAATTTCCCACTTAATGAAGTACTAATGCCAATCATTATGACAATCTACATTTATTTGCCATGATCATTGTGCTCTTAAACAGAGCTATCACACGTAAGGCAATAGGGTGGTAGCGTAGTGTGGTTTTCTCCCTCAAACCAGTAGGAAGAAAGAAAACTAAATTGGGGATTAGAACCAGAACTTAATGTCGCTAGCTATAAACGGATCAACCAAAAAAATCTATTGGTTGTCTAGTGGTGGCCAGGATTTTTGATTCTGGTTAGATTGACCCAAACAAATCGATTTTTTTGGTTGATTGCACCATTTTATAGCTACCTTAAGTTCGGTTTTGATCCCATTTTTGTTTTCTTTTCTCTCCCCTACTTTTGATATAAGCAACCTAGCTCCCAAAGTGATAGATATCAAACAAAACATCGATTGTCACAAATCACATGGTGTTTTTTTGGTTACCTCAGGCCCACCAAGGACCAGTCCACACTCCTCCTGGGCAGAAGATGCTTTCAAAATAAAAAAAAAACAATCGCTGTGAATCAATCAACCTGTGTTAACTGTGCAATCGATCGATGTTCTCATGGTGATTCGATTAGTTACTGCGTCAAAATAATTGAATCAAATATAAATCACATAATCCATCTAATGTCTTAATAAACCTTTAAATAACAATGTACTACTACTCCTGGCTTACTTTTTGATTCTTCAAATACTTAAAGGGCTCTAAGAGAGAAATTCTAAAAAAATTCTGACTACTAATTTTATATACAAATTCTCTGTTGGAGGGGGGCAAATAATGTTTGCACCAATTCGATGCGCACAAAGAGAGAACGACATATTCTCTGTTTGCTGACCACCTGCATGCAGAGTCCCTCCTCAGATTGGCGGGAGGGATATGAGATTGACATTTTTCTCCCCTCCCCCCCTCCCTTTCCTCTTGATTTTTTATATATTTGTTCTAAATCTTGAAAACTTTGCCTAGGAGGTGAAAAAAATCCTTAAAGCAAGCAACAATGATGAACTTATATTTGCCCATTTTTTTCTCCACCTCTTATGTCAGCAGCACACCGATTTTGAGAAAATATAAAAAGCTAAAGTTAGAATATCAAATTGGATGGTACAGAAATTTAGACTGTGCACTTTAATAATATAAAAATCTTTAATAATTGTCTGTAGGATTCGACATCTCTTGGTAGCCCCCTCCTCTTCATCTGACAGCCAAGTTAATGATTGGAGACGCGGATTGTAGTAGCTGCGGAATCTCTTGGGAACTCGGGGTGTCATCTCGCTATTTTCTGCACTGTTACTTTAGTCATGTCCGAACGGTGACTGACAGATGCTGCTGCCCCTGAGATTCTGCTGTGCTGCTAAATGGATCCTGTAAGTAAACACAAAGCCTGACGATCTCTCAATAATCATTCAACCCCACCAATGCTTAGAAATAGGTGAGACGATATGTATCACTTAGTTTCCAAGCTGCCTTTGTTGAAAAGTTACCTTGGTAGACATAGTTCATTTTAATTATTGAGTTATTGCGCTTTTGGTCTTCGCCAAAAAAGTTACTTTTAAAGCAAAAGCAAATCAAACAAAACAGGATGTGAAGTGCCATGACAACATTCCCCAAATAAAAAATTTGCAAAAAAGCAACAAAACTTTTTTAATGGGTAACAGTACTTCTTTCCTTTTAACTCTTATACACCTTGTGCAGCTATTTCTGGGCTTCTTTATTGCTTCTTTCTATATGCTTCTGTTTCTTCCAAAAGTTCAAGCAAAAGTGAAAAAAAAGAAAAATTTCTTCCAATAAAGAATCATTTTATTTGAAGTTCCTACTTTTCATTAATACAACTAGATTGGTTATACAAAATTCAGCCTTGAACATATGCAATTTCAAAACTATTTCATTGTGACATTTATCATTTTATGAGGTTTCAAAATCAATAAGCCATTGTTTAAATTAAAGGGTACAAAGTCTGGTAAAAACATTTTAATGCGACAAAAAATGTGTTTTTAACAATTGAACACCAAAGAAAAAAACATGCCCATGTGCTGAATGTTAAAAGCTTAATTTTAAGCTGCAGTAATACTATTGAAACTGGGGGTGTGAAATGTAAAGTTGATTTGATTATTCAGTGTGACTTGGAGGCTCAGGTTTCTAATGCGATCCAATAAACCCTAACTTTGTCTAACACATGTCTTAGCACTGGAAAAATATTGTTTAAGAAACATTAAAAAAATCCTAAATTCTGGCCATCTATGTTCTGTAGAAGCACTCACAATTCTTGTTTTCTTTCATTTTTTCACCTTTTAATTGTCGCATATCCAGTGACCGCCTCCGTGTCCAAATGCATTAGTCAGATGAAATGTCCTTCAGTAACGGCATAATTTACTTACATTATTTGAATTCTATTTAAAAATAATTAAAGTGACTTGTTAAATTATACAATCACTCCACAATATGCTTTTTGCAGTGAATTCTAGAACAATCATGAGATATGACATTTAAAGAGGAACGGAAGCCTCAAAGGTAATAGGTGTCCGTCATTTGTAACAGGACTAACCTTGGAATTAACTATACACATCATTCCAAACGTGTTTTATTATGCCACCTATAGGGGCCATTTCCACGGGACCGGTGTGTTTTAAGGGTCACTAACGAAAAAGTAGACTAGTCTATGACTTTTGACTTCAGAGGTAGTAATGGCCCCCGGATTTTAAATTTTAAATGTTTTTGCTAATTCACAGCACTTCAAATAATTTCGAAGAACAAGAAAGTAGTGCTTAATAAACGAATCTTCGTAATCGTGAATATTCTAGACGTTTTCCATCTATGACGCATGAACCCCTACTTCTTGTTGTTTGTAGGCCAATGTTGGAAACCCCCTGCAATATCTTTGAGCTTGGCAACAGCCCTAGCAACCACAGGACAAGTACCTAACCCTCAATGTATTGGCATTTTGCAAGAAAGAGTATGTGAACCCCTTTGGGATTTACATGGAGTTTTGCATTAATCTTAATCACACAAATAGAAAAACCCAGTCCCCTGCTTAATAATTAATAACTACACAAACATTATATGTTTTCATGTTTTTTAATTCAACATAACATACAGTGCTGTTTGAAAAAAGTATGTGAAAAAGGTGAAAACCCACAAACCACCCCCTAGCCTAATACTTCTCCAAGAGCTAATTGGATCCAGGTGTGAACCAACCCTCCAATCGTTGTATGATATTTGGATGTGTTTGCTGAAAGCTGTCCCCGGTCGCTGGCCCTTTAAAAACCACAACCGGTTTTGGGTTTACTGGTTTCCAAGAAGCACGATCCTGATAGTGAACCATGCCTTCACGAAAAGAGCTTTCAGAAGCCCCACGACAAGAACTGTTTGACTTGTATAGCTGAAAGGGTTACACAATATCTCCAAAGCCTTGATGTTCATGGTGTCCATTATGGTTTAACAAGACTGTCTGCAAATGTAGAAAGTTTAGCCGTGTTGGCTACTCTCCCTTAGTGCATATGACTGCAAGAGCACAGTGCAAATTCCTTAATGAGTTAGATGAAGAATCAAGAGTCAGCCTAAAGACCCTACATAATCTCTGTCACACATGCTTACACATTTTTTTTACAAGGATTCTAGCATAGACAAAACATTAACAAGAATGGAGTACATTGGAAGGGACACATGGAGAAAGCCATTGCTATCCAAAAAAAATATATCGCAGGCAAGCCAACGTTGGAAGTTTGTAAAAGAGCACCTGAATGTTCCACAGCACTACTGGCAAACTATTCTGTGGAGAGATAAACCAACATTTGCGGTTTGTTTGGGAGGAAACAACACAACAACCTATGTGGTGGTAACAAAAAGGCACAGCAACCAACATCAAAATCTCCATCCCCACATGTAAACATGGCGAGTAGCATCATGTTTGGGGTGTCTTTTGCTGCCTCAGGGCCTGGACAGATTGATTGATGGAAAAAAAATTCTAGAGTCCCTACACTCCCAAAGATTATTGCTTTGAGGTTATTGCTGACAAAGGATTGTTCAACGAACCAGTCAAGATTCAAGTTGACTGTTAATTTTACTTAAAAAGACCCATAAAATGTTGTCGAACTGTGTTGTTCCTCCTCTGTGTCGTGTGAATGACTTCCACAAATGACAAGTCAACCCCACAATTTACTTTAGTGTGGATGACTTAAATTTGACAAATCCCTCCATTATAATTTTAACCTCCCTACACCCTGCTGAGTCACAGATTTTTGTACCAAAAGCGCACCATAGACTTTAATGGAAAAATGTTTTTTACATTGTAGGCCTGTACTCCAAAAAATATGTCCATATGGAGTTCTGGTAGACATCCAGAATATAATAACATGTCAGATGCTTCGTGAGTATTAAAGAAAATCAGTTAATGAATATTTTCAAAAGAAAATTGTATCATGTAAATAAGCACTGCAACCACTAGAATGTGAGAGAAGAAGCAGAATACAGCTGTAGAGCACATTTATTTCAGGTGAGTATTTTTACTTGGGATCAATATTTAATAGTGTTTACCCCCCCCCCCCCCTCGATGCAGAAAACACTATCAATATAATTGTTTTTAAAATTTTGCTCGCACCCCAATTTGACATCATCACATGGGGGGAGTGATCCGTGCTCCTGCAGTTGTCCCTTCATGTAGATCGGAGACCCACATGGATCAGTGAGTTTTTGCTCTCCAGTGGCTCTCCAGTGCATTTCAACAGTGCAACATGTCAGTGTTGGATGAAGCTGGGGAGAAAAAAACCGTCGGAATGGCAAGGGGGGTTAAAGGAGAGATGGTGCCTACAATTTCCATTTCCATCTGTGGTCCCCCCTGGCCCACACAACTGGACCCAACTGACTTATGGAGGCAATATGAAAACCCATCATAACATCTACTTACCCTTTTCTACCCATGAAAAAACTGAAACTTCATTAGTGACAGATGATGAGGATGATTCTCCGGATTGTAAGGCATACCTGTCAAGTTACCCCATTTTCACTGGCTTTTTGGAACGGGAAGAAAAGCTTGTGCTCATGCCCCAAGACATGCACTTCCAGTAAGTTTTCCTTATTTGGAAACTGGTTAACAGTAACAGTTAACCTCTTAGTGAGAATCTTTATAACCACAGAGGTAATGGAGATCTAAATGTAATTTTACATTTCTTTACACTCCAGCGGGCTTGCCTTCCCTGCCCTCTATTTAGTTATTTCTACTATCGTCCCGGTGGGGTTCCCAATCTTGGGCTAATTCCATGAAACCCTAACAGGTTATACGTTTTCTCCCCACTGATTATTGTTTTATTTCATGATTAAAAGACTAAAAAAATGCCATAAAATGTGGTAAGGGGTGTCTGTATGTTGATAAACAGGCAATCATATTAGACAAAAGAACTGATACTTGATCTCTCTTGAAAATATAAATAGAGTAAATGGTGCAGTGCATCAGCTAAACAAACTTAGTGGGTTGTTCTGTTTTGTTTTTTTTCACTTTTAAATTTTTATTTCTTTCTTTTTTCTGAAAAATTACAAAATACTGGATGTTATAAAAGCTCTTTCATAACTATTTAATTTACTCAACATCTTTGTGAGATAGGGATGGAGTGAGAACCTACCAGGCTCCCCCCATCAGCCAATCGAGCAAAGCGCCAGAGATGGCCATATCATTGCCCCACCTCCGGACACTTCACCCGGATTGACAAAATGAAAAGTTATAGAATAACGGGGGAACCTTGAATGTGCACATTCCACATGCCAACCACCCGCTGGATGAAAATAATAACATAATGTGTGTGGCAAATTCATCATTTCTATATGGCAATGGATGAAATATAATCTGAGCCTGTGTTGATTCACCCCTGTGTAGTGAGAGTGTAGAGTATTGCCCATATGAAAGGCATTCTATATCTACACAAATATAAGATGTACATATAAATAAATAAACCAACCTAAAACAAACCTAGATCCCAAACTCAATCAACACTAGTGTCAACATTTATAGTGCTGAAGAGTGTTTTTGTGTGTGAGTATATATTACCTGTAATAGCAACGTCCCTTGGCAAACTAAAGACTAATTATGCTGGACACTATTATATTATAGTCAGTTTTGTGTAATATCGTGCATTCTTAGATGTAGACCTACGTCCTTTTAATAATAAAAAACCTAGTGTGCATGCCCATGCGGTGATGTGTCCCTAGACAATATTGCTGTATGCTCCCCTCAACCAATCCTTTTCATTTTGAACCATTGGCATTGTAGATTTTGTTGACAAAATGTGAGAATTTAACCTGTGACATTTTTCATAGTAATTTTAAAATTCCTTGTTACATCGTCTTATATTTATCAACTTTGCACATAACACTTACAACAGTGTACATGTATAAACTAAACTCACACTTTGCCATTTGCTGTGTTGTTTTAATTATTCAACAATAATTGCAATGCATTCTATTGTATACTCCTATACCCCCACAAGTGACACTTAACAAAAAAGATGTTATTTTTGCTTTTTAGGTTAAAGAAAATCACATAATTATGCAATCGCTACCACATTATGTCATTTCTAGAACGTAAATGCTAATTTTATTCATGTATTCCGCCCTCGTTATTTTCTTTTTATATATTTAATTATAATAAAGATTTCTTTTAAAAACAAAACAATAGTTTACTATAGTCCTTTGTTTTGTTATGCAAACAGTTGAAACTCTTTTTTTTTATATAATTTAATGGCAAGCACCAATAAAAAACCAAAGGACTTCAAGGGGCCCTCTCTGCTCCTCTCTGCTCCTCTGCTGCCAGTCCCAGCAATGTCTCCTCTACACGTCCTCCACAATCACCTCACAGATGACACTTCCATGTCAGGAAAGGTTCTCATTCATCCAGATCATGGTATATGGAGGATGAGGACAGACATGAATGGGTTACTGGGTGTTATATAAAATATCTTATTGCCTCCTCTGCTGCCAGTCCCAGCAATGTCTCCACTACACTTCCTCCACAATCATCTCACAGATGACACTTTCATGTCTGGGAGGGTTCTCATTCATCCAGATCATGGTATATGGAGGATGAGGACAGACATGAATGGGGGTTACTGGGTGTAATATATAATATTTTATTGCCTCCTCTGCTGCCAGTCCCAGCAATGTCTCCACTACACGTCCCCCACAATCACCTCGCAGATGACACTCCGAGACAGAGAAGGGGAGGGGGGGAGAGCACACAGACACAGGACTGCACGCTGTGATAGTGACGTCACAGAGGCAGAGCGATGCATTATGGGGCCCCACTCACAGCTGATGTTTCCCAGCAGTCTTAGCTCTCAGCTCTAACAAGCGACCTGGCGCCGCGGCTCAACGTCACAGCATGGGTTGTGCTACCTCGAAAAAACGGTCTTTCCTGCAGTAAGATTTATTTATTTTTTCTTTTTGGACAGTGATTGCCCTATCTATTGGCAGCCTGATGCTGATAGTGCAAAGTGACCTACAATGTGGTAGGTCCGCTTTAAGAAGTTACATCTAGAGATGGTTGAATTTTTTTACTTGCTAAATTTGTGAGCTGATTGCAAAACCTCTGAAAATGGTATCATCACTAAAATTGCTGGAGATGTAGAGAAGGGTTGTGGGAACATTTGGAAAAAAAAAGTTTTGCCCTAGCACATGTAGTTTGACCCATACACAAATAGAGACTCCCCCTCCAAGTTAACTGCCCACAACTGGAACCGCCACAAAAACCACAAAAAAGAACCAGCAGGATGGATTCGACCTGACAGCTTTTCGGGTTGAAACCTCAAAATGGGCAACTCTGTAGTAGCGGGCGACCGACCATTATGCAACTATGGCTGGGTATCGGCACGTCTATGGCCGGCTTTAGATATTTGTCTGTGAAAGTTAAAATAACATGTTGTGAGGTAAACATATGGTAGCATAATTGATAGGAGTAAATGTTACATTAAAATTACTATATATATACTGTATGTATATTTATATATGTATATCACAAAAACTGTGCCGTTATTACTTTGTATTTACAAGTATACATCATGTTTTCTTTTTTAATATGAACAAAGAAAGAGCACGCATCACCCCCTCACATTTAACATTTACTCCAACCAATTATGATACCATAGTTTTACCTCACATCAGGTTATTTTAACTTTCAAAATAACCATTCATCCTGAAGGAGTGGCTAAAATAGTCATGAAACACTATTTGTATATGCATTTATCAAATAAAAACATACAGGAGCCTCTCCAAAGCCTCTTGGCTTGACATACTAACCAATTGACAAAAATGTTGCCTGTCAACAGAGCAAGAGATCAGTGAAAATCTTTCAATAGGTTTAAATTTTTTTATGACAAGATTACATCCACTCTCTTATTTTTATTATTCCCTTTTATTTCCTATTAAAAAGGTAAATCTCATCAGAGACGACAAAAAACAAAATCATACGGGGTTTAAATCTTCCCTCCATTTTTTTAGGAATTTATCTAAGGAAAGGTTTCAAATAATCCCAAAGATTACGATATACATTAACATACAGTATATTAACCATTAGGATTTCCTCATTTACTAGTTTGCCGAATAACAAATGAGAGAATTGTTGATTGTTCACTGTGTGTCTTATAAAATAAGTCCTACTCCTGCAGTGAATCCTTAGGCTGTGTGCCATATACTTGTAGAAATCAATATACATATAACTTGTAGAAATCAATATTTGTTTCAGAGCAGTTGAAAACAAGAAGTAAAGGTGTAGGAGTGCATGAGTGAGTCAATGGTCTTGTAGAAAGTAACTGTGTGCAACAGATGTCATGTTAAGTTGGAACATGGCTACCATCCAAGAAGAGGGAGGAAACTGTGTGGCAGGTAAGCTTATAAATAAGGAAAATGAGCAATGATATTTTCTTCCACGGAAATTTATTTTACGGCCCCAAACTGTTAATAACAAGTACAGTAAACAGATATAAAAAAAACAGGTTTTACCTTAAACAAATGAAGTATAAAACTTTATATGATCCTAATATTCAGTGGGCATAGGCGGCTGGAAAGCTCAGAGTTGATTGACCTCACAAAACATGGAATGGTTCAAACCATTGAGATAGTAAATGAAACATACCGGTACTTAGTTTTTTTAATCATTCAAATGAAATATACTTATTTTAATTTGCACTTTCCCTCAAGTTCTTGGCTCCTTGTAGTAAAGCCTCATTAATCCCCCAAGATTAAAACTCAGGTACAGCTTTGGGCATAGGAAATTAGGTAAGTATATATCTTTACCTGGTTTCTCTAGACCAGCCATGAGGAACATACCGTAATTTATCTGACTAATGCGGTCCGTGTGGATGCCTAGGAATTTTACTCCCTCAACTCATTCACATTGGTGAATATAGAGGCCGAAGTTGTCCCCAAGTCTACCTATTATATCTGTCCTTGCAAACATAGTTATGGAAGAGCCGTACCCTCTATAGCATGCCTGAGCTATAGAGTCATAGCTAGAAGCTGTATGCAATGTAATGTACATTTCATGTGCCAAGCATCTTCTGTCCTTCCCTGCCAAACCTGCCCATGTCCCACAAGTGCCCAATGCCCCTCCCTAATTGGCCACTGCTTACATGCTTTGACACTACACAATGTGTACTTTTCCATAACTATATTACTGCTAACCTGTGCGTGGCAGGCACACAATGCAGTGCTTTTAGTGTCAGACTCCCATGTTTTATGAGCATTGAACCTCTGAAAAGTTTTACAAAGATAATAAATCAAACAGTAGACATTGAAAATTCAACTTAGATTCGAGTTGCTTAATTTTCAATCTAGTTTGCAGAGTTTCCCAACATAAGCGTGTCCTAATTCATCAATTTTAACGTGTCCTTAATGCAGTGGATGTGTGGTTGTGATCGACCTGTTTGTGATTTCTGCTTTTGTTCCATCTCAATGTGATGTAAAGAAGGTTAACAAAATTAAGAGGTTTGCTCATCCCTGCTGTAGACCTAATGTAGAGGAGTGGTGCAGGGCTGACTGTTTGGCGCCTGTCTGGGCAGGGCCCCTAGGGAGTACATGACCGAGGTCACCAGGTGCTGGCTGGTTCTCTTACCGCTTGGCACGCTTTTCCCTTTTCTTCTTAGTGGGCATCCATCTTGGGCCTGCTATGGGAAAATACACTGGTGCGGGTTACTGTGGGGAGACCGGCACCCTGGTCCAGACAGGTGGTCAGCAGGCTTACAACACACAGTTTCATTTTTAGAAAGTATATCCACGACACAGTTCCTTCATATAATGAATAAAGAATGTCCACACACTAGTTGCTGTTCAACTGGGGCTACTTTACTGAAGGGAAGATATCTTACACATGTAGCACTTTCTCTTGTCCCAGAGAGTGGGGCAGTTTTTAGGGAAGTATTTAGTTACAAACATTAGATAGTGGGTGTTGCAGCCCAATTCCTCCAGAGGTGTCTTCCTATCCATTAGGGACTGAGCTTCCCGGGGAAATCCTATGAATGGGGGTGACAGTCCTCAATTACCCCAGCCCTATAGGGGAAATGAGCTACACACATGCCGCTGGAGATTCCTGCATACCCCAGACCTCAGGCCTGTCCCATGGGGTTCTGGCAGGAGGGCTCTGCTGAATCTGGCAGGCTGTACCCTTCTCCAGGCAAGACTACTTAGGCCCCTTCTATAATATTGACTATGTTCTCTTTAGGGATGGAGACACCTCCTCTGGGATGGGCTAGCAGCCAGAAAAGCACAGAGATGCAATTAACCATTTCATGGACAGATCCTGTTACGCTACACTAATATAATATCAAAAAACAGAACAAACAAAGAATCTCCCCTGTAATCACTTACAGGGGCAAGGGGA
>CM070039.1:73420083-73435281 GCA_036250615.1 Ptychadena robeensis
TACCCTAATGTATGTATTCCCTTACAGTACAACTCGCAATCCGTTTTCAAAACATGGGGCTTAGTTTTGTTCCTTGATTAAAAAAGCAAAAAAAAATTTTTGAAAGTCGCGGGCAAAAAAAAACGGCGTTTATTTTTAATGATCATCGGCATGAACGTAAAAAGGTTTTTCCATTATCCACAACATTTTTTTTTACGGAAGGGGCTTTTAAACTTGAGGAGGACCAAGAGTTTATTGGACTTTCTCATTCTTAGTTGGGGACTTTTTAAGGGATTTGGACAGCTAAAAAAACAAAACTTTGGGGACAAACTTTTGAACTTAGTTTCCAACATGTTTACCCGGTTTTGTTTACTGTACCCTCATAAGGGTGTTCCACCTTAAAAGTCCCCACCTTGGGCAAAACCTCCAATACCCTGGAGTCTTGGACCCAGGGGACCTAGTGTGCAAAACTTACCGTTTATGAATGTATATATTTTTGGATTGGTGGAAAATGGACAACTTACATTATTTTGCTTAATTTATTAGGGGGTGAGATTTCTTTCATTTTTCTTTATTTTCAATTCCATGGCATGCCAGGCAACGGTTACACCCCACTTCACTCCAAGTAGTCAGCTTCAGCAAAACAAAGTCAAGCCAATCCAAAGAGCAGAGGTTTAGGTTAATTTTGTGCTATCTACACTTGCCACCCCCCCCCCAACTTCCGGCCTTGCTGGAGATCACTGGTTTGCCAATTCCAATCTCCGCGGGCACACTAGGGGAATCAAATGAAATCAAGAGCCTTTGGGGGCTAACCTTAACTGTTCTTAAACACTGCATATGACAGATTTAATGGTCCTTTAACAAACTGATTGGGGAGGAAACAAACCAAGTTGCGTAATGGAAAGGGCTCACTCTCAAAGTAAATAAACTTCTTCCTATAAGATGGCACAGGGGAAGTATGATTATATGCTCCGAAGGGGACTGCTGCGTGTAGGCGGGAGGGGTGTGCTAGTTTCAGCAGTAAAAATGAAGATGCAAAAAACACACGCAGGGTCTTAAGA
Organism: Ptychadena robeensis; assembly: GCA_036250615.1. NCBI lineage: Eukaryota > Metazoa > Chordata > Amphibia > Anura > Ptychadenidae > Ptychadena > Ptychadena robeensis. The sequence continues at coordinate 73,421,124 of CM070039.1, forward strand.
TGCTAAATTTAAATTAGATTGGACAATATGAGCATATCGTTTGTGAAAACACCTTTGTGAATCTCCAGCTTGCTGAAGAGAACACCTTCATTTTCAGAATTGATTTCCTAATTTGGTGTGGCCTGAGAGTATTTCAACAAAGCAGCTTTTGCCGAATATCAGCTAAACCAAATGCTTAGCATTAGAAATAATGAAAATGTCAGGACTGTTCATTAAATGATCCATCCTTCAGGCGCACTCAGTGTAAGGTAGTGCCGTATTCCTCTAACTGCTGGCAGTTTCTGAGGTTTAAAGTGAACCGTTTCATGGGGCAAAAAAAAATTCCTTCTGACAAAATACCAAGTTGCCTTCCTACAATGATGAGAAAAAGTCATTGTTAAAGTTGAGATTCTTTGCTTTCTGATCCAAGCTTGTGACTGAAGGTAAAGATCTAAAAGCCAACAGCAGGAAAAAACCAAACACACCACAGTTTTAGAAAGGATCAGCTGGCACCCATCCCGTATATTAGATTGTGTTTAAACCTAGCGCTTGCTGAGGTCCAGATTCTGTACCAAAAGGGCACCATAGACTTAATGGAAAAAAATAGTTTTTTTTTGTTGTAGGCGCCTTGTAACTACTACCAAAAAATTACATAAAAAATGTAATAAAAGGTATAATTTGAATGATAAAATCTCAAAAAATTACCTTATTTTGTATGAATGATTTCAAAAATAGTAATTTAATGTATATTTGTTTTTTTATAAGTAAAAAATTTTTATTCAATGTGAAAATGTGTTTATTGTCTTTCTTTTGGCACCCCCACCCCGGTGGTGTGACGTCACCTCACCAGGTCCATCACGCCAGAAGAGAGAGGGACATTCAAAAACAAAAATGATTTTACTTTGAAACACAACTTAAGTGCAAAATCAGGTTGTGATTTGAAAATCCCAGCAGGCTTCAGGTTCCTGCTCCCCCTGGTGTCATGAATCTAATGGGAGGATCAGAGGGGGGAGAATGGATCCACTTGCATACCCGGCGAAGCTGTACCCATGCTGTATTTCCAGGTAAGTTTAACCTCAATGAATACAGTTAGCTTAAAGAAGAAAGAAAAAGTTGTAAACCAGTACTTTTGCGATGAATTTTAAAAATCCTGCCAGCTCCTGTGTGACATTATCACGTACATGACCACCAGGGGAGAAGGGTTTCGCTTCCCTCTAGGAAGCAATCAGTCAGCCGATCGGAGCAGCCACGGGGATTGATGGAGGGTGAGTATGTGGATGAGGTTCCCAGCTGCATAGTTGTCACTTCCAGTTTTGAAAAACACAGAAAGTGGCACCGACCCCCGGAGCTTCCACGTTACAAATAATGGAAAGCCTTACACTCAGGCAACCTCACTTCCTGTAGGTTTTCCCTAATTAGATAAGGGGGAATACTTGAAAGGTATATCCTTTATTGAGCAATAAAGGGAAAAGCCCATAAAATTGTAAAATATTAATGAATATACTAACATAAAAAAAAAAGTGTATATTTCCAATTAATTTACATTCATAATAAAAAAGGTTAAACATAATAAACATAATTATTAATAAAATTTATATGTATTTTGCTAATTGTACTCAGTGGAAAGATATGTATTATATACATTTAATGTTAACGGGGGGCAATAAAACTTTATGATCTGGCCCCCATACTGCTAACATTTGAATAAATGTCTCTATAAAACATAGCAAATCTACTCCAAATTCATTTAGAAAAAAACAGCTTATTTTAAAAACAGTGGTGGGCCAAAAACTGAGTGATTATGGGGGCCACAAGTGCGTCACTAAAGGGCCGCACGTCAAACAATTTTCAATTTCGTTCTGACTCGTATAAAACATTGTTATAAAAAAAACGGACAGCAGGGGCAGATCTAGAAGATATTGTTTTTAATTTTAAATAAAAATTTTTTATTTTTTCTTTCTATCTTGAACTATAGTGCTATAATCTTTGTAATTCATGAAAATATTCAAGATTTGTACATCAGAACCTGGAAACTACCGTGCATTGTGTTCGCCAATATGAGGCATTGTCAGGCGAATCTGCGCAATGAAGGTAAAATGACTGGAGAATTATTTATTATGAATTTATTGTGGATATTTGGTGAAGAAATTAGGATATTTTTTGTAAATATTCATACAAATCATTACAAATTTTGTAATATTCATTTTTTTTACTTCATTGCCCAGCCGAGAGGACCCCCCGGAGACGATTAACTGTGAACCCAAAGCTCTGTGCAACCTACCAGTTCCTACCACCATACGTTCTTACCTCAACCATACCTAAGGTCGGGTCTGCGTTTGTGGTTTTGCTGATGGGCGCCCAGAATGTGAGGCCCCCCGTTTCTGACCCTTTGGCTTGCCCCCTGCTGGGCTTGTGACTACCCACAATACAAGTAATCATATACCTGAATAATAACATACCTGGATATCCTCACCCCGAGGAGTACGGAATTGTACGAAACGCCGGTTGGGGCAAACCCTGCTAGGACAGGATATCACCCTGGACCTACTCACATATCACCATTATTTCTATGCTTTATTGTATAAACCGTATGACCTGCTACAAGCTGCATGTAAAATTTGTCACAACACTGGGACCAGCCCTGTTTGAAGGTCATATTGTGCGGGTTGGGTTTTACTGATGTCATTGTCTATGTCTAACTTATGTATATAATAAATTATGTGGGATCTTCTTTAAATCTTTGATACTTCTTTATACTTACACACCCGTATTTCGAGGCTGTTTAAAGTCCCCTTGCCCTTTGAAAGCAATTCAGGGGGAAAACTAGTCAGTGGGGGATAGTCCATTTGGGCTTCCCGAAACTGATTAACTCTGATATATTTGTAATAATTGCCTCGGCGGGCACCAAGCCTGACGAAGCTCGAATAAGGACGTCAAAATCCAATCCCAAGTGTTCATTGTGACGTGAATGGACAGCTTTTTTTTTCAGCAGTCTCCTGAAAAAAACTTTGCAACATGCTGCCAAAAGACCTTTAAGAGCCTCCCACATACTTGTAGTCTTCTGAATATTCCACAGACACCAGGATAGGTCCCCCAAGTGTTCAAGGGCCAAACCAACTTTCTGTTCCAAGCCAAAAAAATAAAAAAGTATTTGCATGTTCCCAATGTACTGTTTGATTGACTATTTCCCCCAAAAACTCTTTATGAAAAAACAATTTACTACTTTGACTGTTGGACTCTTTTAGTGGATACTGAATAATGCAAGAAAAAAAAAAAAAAAACCATTTAAAAATTGTAAACTGGCACAGAAAAAATAAAGAAATATTCAGGGTCAAAAAATTATTTCCTTGTATTTTCCAAAAGTTGGAATTGGGATGCGTGGGCGCTTTCAAGATAGAGCCAGTTCTTTTCAAGGGGCCATGCCCAAATTTTTTACAGCTTCCCTTGTTGAGTTTCCCCCCGGCTGTTGCTGTGTCCAACCCCGATGCTTTCTTTACCTTTTCCCCAGCCCCCCCAAGGCCGCCCCCCGCCCCGTCACTTCTCTTTTCCTTTGCCCTTTTTCCCCTGGCCACCCTTCTCAGGGGAAAAACCCTTCCTTAGGGGACACCATGTTTTTCTGTTTTGCCCCCTTCCTGTTTTTCATCACCCTTCTGCCAAAACTTCCCCTTCGAAACGAGGGCGACCAAAAAAAAAGAGCAAGGGAAAGGAGGGAAGGAAGGCGAGAGGGAGCGGCGAGCGAGCGAGGCGAAAGCAGAAGCGAAGCGGAGGGGTCGATGCGGCGAGCGAGCGAACGCTAAAGCGAGACGAGGCGAGCGAGCGGAGCGAGGAGCAGCGAGGGGCGAGGAAGGCGAGCGGAGGAAGCGAGGGAAACGCCAGAGCGAGCGAGAGAAAGTGGCTAAGGGCGAACTATTCATATAATTATATAAATATATCATATATATAAATCTATCCGATTGACTATCTATCATAATCGATCTTAGCAGATCTATTCTATTAGATCTATCTTATATAAATATAACACACATTAAATATAATTGATAATATAATCTATTCTATCTATCTATTTCTATCTATTTCTAATATAATCTATCTATCGATCTATATATCTCATCATATAAAAAAAAAGCCCAATCTATCTATATATTCGGTCTATCTATCTAATCTAAATCTATTATTCTAATTATCTTTATGATACTATCTAATTCAATCGATTACTATCTAAATCTATTTATCGAAAAAAGGCCACAGCAGGGCAACCTTGGTAACCAAAAAACTTCAGGGCATGTGAAATATCAACATGAAAGTTTGTGATCACTGCTTGATGATTTTATTTTTCCATCTTTTGTGGACAATCAAACCAGGTAAGCAGGAATCGATTACTGTTTGTTTGACTTTAAAAGATCGAAGGGAATATCGACCTGTGTATAGCTACCTTAAGAATATACACTGCCTGGCTGAAAAAAAGTTGCCACCATAAAAATGGTCACACTCTCTAATATTTAGTTGACTGCCTTTAGCTTTGATCATGGCACACATTAGCTATGGCATTGTTTCCATAAGCTTCTGCAATGTCCATCCATATTTCCATCCAGTGTTGCATTCATTTTTTGCCAAGATCTTGCTTTGATAATGGTACAGTCTGACCACTGTGCAAAGCCTTCTCTAGCACATCGCACAGATTCTCAATGGGGTTAAGGTCTTGACTCTGTGGGGGCCAATCCATGTGTAAAAATGATGTTTCATGCTCCCTGAACCATTCTTTCACAATTTGGCCCAATGAATCCTGGCATTGTCATCTTGGAATATGCCCCTGCCATCAGGGAATTTATGGAATTACCTGATGATTCAGTATATTACACCAGTTGGGGTTAACCTCCTAGGCATTCTGCCCGAGTTATCTCGGGGTGAGCATCTCAGATGATAAAACTCACCGAGAAAACTACCGACTAAAAACTCACTTGTCTGCCAAATTCCCTCTGCGATCGGCATACCTGCCGATGCTTCCATGTCCGCCACAATGGCATAACGTATGACGCCAGAGGGGCGTGGGTGGGCTTACATGTTAAAGGAGGGCCCCTGCTTTTGCTGGGCACCTCCCAGAAGGCAGGAGAATGCGGTAGCATTTAATGTGCTCCGCCACGATCGCCCATGGTTAAAAAACGTGCCACATGCGCAACGACAAGGAGGTTGAAAAATTTGTTGCCACCTGAAAGATAATTGCTCATGCAGTAATTAGTGATGGCTAATTCAGAAAGTCAGACGTCCGCCTGTTTGTCGGGAGGTTCAAATTCCCCACCTATTCGCTGGAAATTTACATTGAAAAAAACTAAAGTTGCATCGTACTTCACAATGTGTAATTTTTAGAAAGAAGAAATATGCTTTAAAAGGAGATAATTTATATGTAATTTTCTGTCTTTTACTACATAATCATTGAAATATAAGGGCAACGTTGAATGGTAAGCATACTGAGCCATTGGCGTCATAGTGTTACGGCAAATTGCAGCAGTCCAAAAACTATTTTCCGTGCTGTTCTAAATGTTAATTGTTTTCTTATAGTGGGGAGAAATGTGACATTTGAAATCTAACGAATGCAATTTTAGCAGCTCATAAATCTGAGCAAGACACTTTTCACAGCCACTGTATGTGTGAAAATGGGATGAAACTCGTCCATGTACTTTTTTTTATTTCTTGGACATTTTCCATGGAGATTAAACATTGAAAAATGACTGGGCTCACATCAAAAAGAGGAATATTGATAGCGCAGATGGTTTTACCATTTTTATGTAAAATTGCAGATGGGATTCTCATTCATTTTGCCTGTGTTTATTTTTAAATAGCTGGTAAAAATAATGCAAACAATTAAAACACTAAGAATATCTCACCCTCAAGTAATGGATGTTTCCCTAAAGTGGCAGAAGCATTTTGCAGTATTTATGCTGTTACAAAATAAGCAACAGCGAAAGGAACACAAGTTCTATTTAAAATGTTTTAAGCTAAGCAAAGCACAATGTTTTATTGCTTGCAAACTTGGTATATTTTAAAGACTTAATTCATCCAAAACAGATATGTTGGTTCAAAATGAATACCAACTTGTTCTTGGAGCCAGTTGCTTGTCTCTGCTGCCATTTTGTTCTTGTCACTGTAGGTTAAAATAACTCCAACGTCTCTATGCAGCCATTCAGACACATTTTTGGATAACCAAGTAGCCAGGATCTTCCTATTAAAGAAAAGACCTTCAAAATTTAAAGGATAACACTTGAATGTCTGGAAAATCTCAAGCCACTATATCAACTGGTAATTAATACATACTGGTCAGTCACTAGTGAAGAGCTGCATATGCAATATTTAAATTTAAAATATTTCTTGAAAAAGAAATTTTGAAAAAATTAATATTCGACTCGATTCAACATGAGGTATTTTTGATCGCAATGATATTATCACGGTGCATGGCCATAAACTTTGACTGTGCATAATATCTTGAATATTATAAACTGCAAAAATCTGCCCCCATATATGTGAATTCTCGAATAGCCAATAGTCGTCGAATATATTTGCAATTCGAGCTCACAACATGTGCATAATGTTCGGTAGGTCTCCATTGTGCCACCAACCCAGCTTTGACCCATTCTTTTTATAACAGGCTCCTATTTATACTTTTAAATGACAACCAATGTAGGAGGTATTTTTCCACAGATGTGTCACATTCTTCAGTATTTTGTTTTATATTAGTTAAATTACATTTAATACACTGCCTGGCCAAAAAAGTTACCACCACCTAAGCAAATAGGTAAAGGTCTAGGTGCAGAAAAAGTATGTGCTCCAAGAATGAGGTCAGCTGACTACCTGAATATACTGAATGACCAGGTTATTTCATCAATTAATTTTTTTTCCCTGATGGCACGGGCATATTCCAAGATGGCAATGCCAGAAGTCACCGGGCTTAAATTGTGGAAGAGTGGTTCAGGGAGCATGAGACATCATTTTCACACCACAGAGTCCAGACCTTCACCCTACTGAGAATCTTTGGGATGTGCTGGGGAAGACTTTGCCCAGAGGTCAGACTCTTCAATGCAAGATCTTGGTAAAAAATTAATGCAACACTGCGTGGAAATAAATCTTGTAAGATTTGAGAAGCCTTTCGAAACGGAGAATGTGTGCAAAGTGTAATCAAAGCTAAGTTCGAGTGTTTGACCTTTTTTTGTGGTGGTGTCTTTTTTTTGGGGGCCAAGCATTGTAGATCACCCCTATTGACCATGAAGTTAAAGACTTAATCATTTGTTTGCTGATGATTTCAAGGAAGTCTGTATTTTGCCAACATAAGTGCGATGTTCCTAGAACTAATTTGAGCTGAAGAAGTGGTTTAGATAGGCTATTTATACTCTTCAGCTTTACTAATGAGAAAAAGCACTGCATCACAGATATAGATCAAGGGTTCTTCCATGGTATGAAGGTCGAGGAAAGCTGCTGTTGACTCATAGATAACAACATCCAGCTTGGTCATGGGTTCATGTTTATGCCTCCTGTATTTTAAATGGTTGGTTTACTATGGAACTCAGTTGACGGTTAAAATTTAGGGTAGCAGTTGCTACCCTAAGAAATCAATGAGAAAATCAATCTTTTGTGATCGCTGGCCGATTTGGAATAAAACCACAAAATTCGGTGTTGCTTTTTTTTTTTAAACTGAGGACATGAAATTTATCGTACTGTATTTCCTTGTTAATACAGGAAAAAAGATTATTAATAATATAGAGACATATATATATATAATTTAGGCTTGTGTCCACTGGGCATCATTGACATGTTGACATTACTTGTCCATGAGGTCCAATTGAAGGAGCATGTGCAATTTGCCCTTGTTCAGAGTGCATCAAGCATTGAATAATATTAAAACCGAATGAATTAATTGTCCTATTTTATTGAATGGTCACAGACAACGTGGGCCCCATTTGTAATTGGTGTGGTGTGGATCATTGCAGGCTATGACATTCCTGTGTTTGAAGGCACATCATAGCCCATAGGTGCTGAAATTTCGCTTTGGACACAAGCCTTTACTTTGTGTTTTCCCTAGAACCATCTCCCTGAAGAAGTAATTTGTAACTTATGTCTTCATGTACTATATTTCATGAGTATTGAATGAATGTATGAATTTATGGATTTAATTTGTTAAATTGGTCACATGTATTTAAAAAAAGACCCTTTCTGGTATGATAGAGTATAAATCAGAGCCTTTAGAGCCCATATTTAATTGATACCCATCCTATAAGATGATACTTTAAGTGGGGTCTGGCATTGATGAACCCCTTGGTTTCTAGGGGTGGCTTTTTTGTTTAATTTGTTTTAAAGAGAAAATCACCATTTATATTAAAGTCTACTTTGGATTTCCTTAAAGCACAATGTAAACTGAATTTAACTTGGATATATTTATTGATCTTGATTTGCAAATGGTAATGTTGCAAAAAAGCTTTGAAGTGCCTCATCTAGTCTGTTAAAAACAGCAGGACATCGGAATATAATATATTATAGTACATACAAGTTATTCAAATGTATTCTGGTGCGACCAAGAGAAAAAACAGACTTCTCAGTCTGTGATGGTCATACTATACTATCAACAAAACAAGTTATTTGTTTGTGTGCAAACAAGATAAAATAGTCACTGCTCACATCAACATTATAAGGACAAATAAAGCTATTATTTAAATTCTATCTGCTTAGTATTATCAATGTAATAGTATCAGGGGGGGGGGGGTTCCATGGCAACAGCAGCTCGGTACCCAACAGGTAGAGAGACTATAACGGTGGTTAGGCATCCGATGATAGTTTCTCGAATTATAATAACCCTGTGGGGTTTAATAGAATTCATGTAAAGAAAAGGAGTGCCAGAGCCACCAGTCGGGTTTCAGATATCATTGTTCAGTGGGCTTGTACACATAGACATCTAATTGAATCGATACAAATTAAATTTCCCACTTAATGAAGTACTATGCCCAATCATATGACAATCTATATTTGCCATGATCATTGTTCTCTTAAAAACGAGAGCTATCACGTAAGCAATAGGGTGGTAGCTAGGTGTGGTTCTCTCAAACAGTAGGAGAGAAAAGAAAACTAAATTGGGGATTAGAACCAGAACTTAAGGTAGCTAGCTATAAACGGAATCAACCAAAAAATCTATTTGGTTGTACTAGGTGGCCAGGATTTGATTCTGGTTAGATTGACCCAAACAAATCGATTTTTTTGGTTGATTGAACCATTTATAGCTACCTTAAGTTCTGGTTTTGATCCCCATTTTTGTTTTCTTTTCTCTCCTACTTTTGAGAGAATCAAACCTAGCTACCAAAGTGATAGATATCAAACTAAACATCGATTGTTCACAAATACATGGTGTTTTTTTGGTTACCAGGCACACTCCTGTGGCAGAAATGCTTTCAAAATAAAAAAAAACAATCGGCTGTGAATCAATCAACACTGTGTAACTGTGCAATCGATCGATGTTCGAATGGTGATCGATTATTTACTGCGCAAAATAATTGAATCAAAGATAAAATCACATAATCCCATCTATGGCTACCTTTAAACAATGTATCTACTGGCTTACTTTTTGATTCTCAAAATACTTAAAGGGCTCTAGAGAGAAATTCTAAAAAAATTCTACTAATTTTATATACAAATTTCTCTGTTAGGGCAATAATGTTTGCACCAATTCGATGCACACAAAGAGAGAACAGATCTCTGTGTGTGCTGACCACCTGCATGCAGTCCCTGCCTCAGATTGGAGGGAGGGAATAGGAGATGACATTTTCCCCTCCCCTCCCTTTCCATCTTGATTTTTTATATATTTGTTCATAAATCTTGAAAACATTCTGCCTAGGTGAAAAAAATCCTTAAAGCAGCACAATGATGAACTTATATTGCCCAGTTTTCTCCACCTCTTATTGTCAGCACAGATTTTGAGAAAATAGAAAAAGCTAAAGTTAGACAATTGATGGTACAAAATTTAGAATGTGCACTTTAAATATAAAATCTAATAATTGTCTGTAGGATTCAGACATCTCTTGGTAGCCCACTCCCTCTTCATCTGACAAGCCAAGTTAATGATTGGAGACGACGGATGTAGGTAGCTGCGGAATCTCTTGGGAACTCGGGGTGTCAGTCGCTATTCTGCACTGTTACTTTGTCATGCAGAACGGTGACTGACAGATTTGCTTCCCCTGAGATTCTGCTGTAGCTGCTAAACTGGATCCTGTAGTAAACACAAAGCCTGACGATCTCTCAGATATCATTCAAACCCCACCAATGCTAGAAATGAGGGAGACGAATATGTATCACTTAGTTTCCAATCTGCTTTGAAAAGTTACCTTGGTAGACATTTCATTTTAATTATTTATTTATTGCTCTTTTGTCTTCGCCCAAAAAAAGTTACTTTTAAGCAAAAGCAAACAAACAAAAACAGGATGTGAATGCCAGGACCACAGTCCCCAAATAAAAAAATTTGCAATAAGCAAAAAACTTTTTTATGGGTAACAGTACTTTGCACTTTTAACTCTTATAAAACTTGTGCAGCTATTTCTGGGCTTCTTTATTGCTTCTTCCAAAAGTTCAAGCAAAAGTGAAAAAAAAGAAAAATTCCAATAAATAAATCATTTTATTTTGAAGTTCCGTACTTTTATATACAACTAGATTTGGTTATACAAAATTCAGCTTGAACATGCAATTTCAAAACTAGTTCAGATTGTGACATTTATCATTTATGAAGGTTTCATCAATAAAGCCATTGTTAAATTAAATACAAAGTCATGGTAAAAACATTTTAATGCTACAAAAATGTGTTTTACAATTGAACACCAAAGAATAAAAACATGCCCATGTGCTTGAATGTTAAAAGCTGAATTCTTAAGCTGCAGTAATACTATTGAAACTGTGAATGTAAAGTTGATTTGATTATTCAGTGTGACTTGGAAGCTCAGGTTTCTATGAGATCCAATACAACTTTGTCTAACAAATGCTTAGCATACTGGAAAAATATTGATTTAAGAAACATTAAAAAATCCTAAATATCTGCCATCTATGTTGCTGTAGAAAGCAATCAAGTTCTTGTTTTCACCTTTTATTGTCCATTCCAGTGACCGCCTCCGTGTCCAAATGCATTAGTGATGAAGATGTCCTTCAGGACGGCATAAATGTACTTACATTATTTGATTCCTATTTAAAATAATTTAAAGTGACTTGTTAAATTATACATCAACATCCACAATATGCTTGCAGTGAATTCTAGAACATCATGAGAATATGACATTTAAAGAGGAACGGAAGCCTCAAAGTAGAGGTGTCCGTACGATTTGGTAACAGGACTACCTTTGAATTAAATATAAACATCATTCAACGTGTTTTATGCCACTAATAGGGGCCAGTTCATCAGGACCGGTGTGTTTTAGGGCACTAACGAAAAAGTAGACTAGTCTATGACTCGACTTCAGAGGTAGTATGGCTCCCGGATGTTAAAATTTTAAATGTTTTTGCTAATATCAGCACTTCAATAATTTGCGAAGAACAAGAAAGTAGTGCTATATCTTCGTAATCGTGAATATTCTAGACGTTTTCATCTATGACCATGAACCCTCACTTCTTGTTGTTTGTAGGCCAATGTGAAACCTGCAATATCTTTGAGCTTGGCAACAGCCCTAGCAACCAACAGGAAAGTAGCCTAACCCTCAATGTATGCATTTGCAAGAAAGAGTATGTGAACCCTTTGGGATTACATGGAGTTTTGCATGAATCTTAATCACACAAATAGAAAAACACAGTCTGCTTAAATTAATACTACACAAACATTATATGTTTTCATGTTTTTATTCAACATAACATACAGTGCTGGGTGGAAAAAGTATGTGAACCCCTAGCCTAATGACTTCTCCAAGAGCTAATTGGAGCCAGGTGTGAACCAACCTCCAATCAGTGTGATGATATTGGATGTGTTGCTGAAAGCTGTCCTGCCCTTTAAAAACACACACCGGTTTTGGGTTTACTGGTTTCAAGAAGCACTATCTGATGTGAACCATGCCTCACAGAAAAGAGCTTTCAGAAGCCCCACGATCAAGAACTGTTGACTTGTATATAGCTGGAAAGGGTTACAAAATGATCTCCAAAAGCCTTGATGTTCATGTGTCCATGGTTAGACAGACTGTCTGCAAATGTAGAAAGTTTAGCGGTGTTGCTACTCTCCCTAGGCATGATGACTGCAAGAGCACAGTGCAGAATGCTTAATGAGGTAATGAAGAATCATAGAGTGTCAGCTAAAGACCTACATAAATCTCTGGCACATGCTTACATTTTTGTTGACACATCTACATAAGGAAAACATTAAACAAGAATGGAGTACATGGGAGGACACCATGGAGAAAGCCATTGCTATCCAAAAAAAATATCGCAGCACGTTTGAAGTTTGTAAAAGAGCACCTGAATGTTCCACAGCACTACTGGCAAACTATTCTGTGGAGAGATTAAACCAAAATTGAGTTGTTTGGAAAAAACACACAACACTATGTGTGGTAACAAAAAAGGCACAGCACACCAACATCAAAATCTCATCCCCACTGTAAAACATGGCGGAGGTAGCATCATGGTTTGGGGTGTCTTTGCTGCCTCAGGGCCTGGACAGATTGATTGATGGAAAAAAAAATTCTAGAGTCTACATCCCAAGATTATTGCTTGAGGTTATTGCTGACAAAGGATTGTCAACCAGTCAAGTCAAGTTGACTGTTAATGTTACTTATAAAAGAACTCATAAAATGTTGTCGATACTTGTGTTCCTCCTCTGTGTCTGTGTGATGACTCCATCAAATGACAAGTCAACCCCACATTTACTTTAGTGGTGGATGACTTAAATTGACAAAATCCCTCCATTAATTTAACCTCCCTAGCACACTGCTGAGTCACAGATTTTTGTACCAAAAGCGCACCATAGACTTTAATGGAAAAATGTTTTTTACATTGTAGGCCTGTAACTTCCCAAAATATGTCCATACTGGAGTCTGGTAGACATCCAGAATATAATAACATGTTCAGATGCTTTGTGAATAATTAAAAAAATCAGTTAATGAATATTTCAAAAGAAATTGTATCAGGTAAATAAGCACTGCAACCACTAGAATGTGAGAGAGAAGCAGAATACAGCTGTAGAGGACATTTATTCAGGTGAGTATTTTACATTGGGAATCATATTGAATAGTGTTTTCGATGCAGAAAACACTATTCAATATAATTGTTTTTTAAAATTTTGCTCGCACCCCAATGTGACATTATCACATGGGGGGAGTGATCCGTGCTCCTGCAGTTGCCTCTTCATTAGATCGGAGCCACATGGATCAGTGAGTTTGCTCTCCAGTGGCTCCGTTCTCCGCTGGACGAACCCAGCTCATCCAGTGCAGTTCAACAGTGCAACAGGTCAGTGTTGGATGAGCTGGGACCGTCAGGAATGGCAGGGGGGTTAAAGGAGAGATGGTGCCTACAATTTCCTCTGTGGTCACCCCTGGCCCACACAACTGGACCACAACTGACTGAGTGGAGGCAATATTAAAACCCATCATAAGCATCTACTTACCTTTTCTAAACTGTCATTTATTGACAGATGATGAAGGATATTCTCCGGAGTGTAAGGCATACCTGTCAATTACCCCATTTCACTGGCTTTTGGAACAGGGAAGTAAAGGCTTGTGCCACGCCCCAAGACATCACTTCCAGTAAGTTTTCCTTATTTGGAAACTGGTTAACAGTAACAGGTAACCATCTTAGCTGAGAAATGCTTTTATACCAGCAGAGGTAATGAGATCTAAAATGTAATTTTACATTTCTTTACTCCAGCAGGCTGCCTTCCTGCCCTCTATTTATTTCTATCGTCCATTTCCCAGATCTTGTCTAATCATGAAACCCTAACAGGTTATACGTTTTCTCCCCACTGATTATTTTTTATTTCATTTAAAAGACTAAAAAAAATGCAATAAATGTGGTAGCTGTATGTGATAAACAGGCATCTATTAGGACAAACTGATCTATCTTGAAATATAAATATAGTAAATGGTCAGTGCAATCATCTAAACATAAACTTAGTGGGTTTTCTGTTTTGTTTTTTTTCACTTTTAATTTTTATTTCTTTTCTGAAAAAATTACAAAAATACATGGATGT